>JBBPDC010000032.1:3196513-3206724 GCA_037974485.1 Hemigrammopetersius urotaenia | reverse complement strand
TCTCTCTCTCTCTCTCTCTCTCTCTCTCTCTCTCTCTCTCTCTGTCTGTCTTTCTCTCTCTCTCTCTCTCTCTCTCTGTCTCCCTCTCCCTCTGATCATGCCTTCAGGAAACTCCACCCATTATGAACTTCATTAATCACAATTCTTTAAACAACTCCATAGTCAATTAGCTTCAGTGTTTTGGCAAAGCTGATGTTTTCAGTCCATTTATCATGGGCATTGTACAATTATTAGTACAATTACTTCCTCGATAGAGCACATTGTGCTCTGCTTTCCTTCAGGAATATGAAAGGCCCATGTATTTTTTCTTCTCAGTTATGAGTAGATTTGCAGTGACAGCCTAATTTGTGTATTGCATTTTGATTGCAAGAAAGCAATCAATAAAGATGAACACTCTGTTTTTCATCTCTGGTCTCCTTAATGCATCTTCAAGTTCTTGCAGCTGCTTGAATACCAGTTGTTTCTGCACTGGACGATGCAAGTATGGAAATCCAGACAGGCCAACTGTGGTTAACTGAAACCAGGCCCTCAGGGTTAGGTGTCCCGTGTCGTCCAAACCCCTAAAGGATCTTTCAGCACTCATGCAACTAATTAATTACAATGTCAAAGCCATCTGGCTATCCATGTACCCAGGTAGCCTAACAGCTTGAGACAGCTCTCAACTGCCATTACATCATTAGGGGTTAGATTTGTGTAATTTTATACATAGCAGACTCAAACCTTGGCTGATGTAGACCTTTATTTTTAAGTGCTACACTTGTAATGGAGATTAAGTGGGTCGTCACTGTTGTCAGTGACAATATTTTCTTCGTTGTTCTCTAGTGCTCAGTACTTTATAATCTCTTTCACCCCGTTTGTATTCCTCCTGTCCATCTAATGACCTGGCTTTGTTTATCACAGCCAGAGGCTCTTACTCTGCTAATTAACAAAGGAGCAGAAGGAAAATGATCACAGGTGTCCAGTCTGGCTATTCCAAGTGAGCTGGAGGAGCAGTGCCGGCGTCAAGGGGGGCATTCGAAGGCATTGCCCCCACTAGTGAGTCCCCCATACACACGCTCCAGCACCCATATGAATATAGTTCACGATCGATAGTGTCCCCCTATAGTCAGTTAGATGCCAGCCCGGTAGATCCTTACTGACTGTGGCCCTGTGGAGGAGCTATAAGCACAGTGAACAAGCCCGGTTTTACAGATAGCATAAGCAGACTTTGCGCAAAATTGTTCCAGTGCAAAAGTTGGAATATATTGTTGGTAGACTGTTACCTCCCCTGAATGGTCACCTCCAACGTTGGCACACCACTCATTGTGCTTTTTACAGTACATCCACATCCATACACCATATTTTTCATGGTGTCCTAACAGGACAATTGGAACTTTGCTTCTGCGTCTTGGAGCTGCTTAGTTTGCCACATCAGACAGCAGAAGATCACCAGACAGTGCCTGCAAGGCACTGCAAGGCACTAGCTGACTGTAGAGCCATAAAGATTCTGCTTGAGATTATGATTTCAGCCTCGTCCGCCAGCTTGGTGGATCATCTGTCACCTGCAGGGCACGGTGGGACGCCCACCTTGGTGTGCTTGGCGCCAGTCTCGCCCTGCTCTTCGTGGGCTGGCCTGCTGAGCCAGGTAGGTGGGCCTAACTGGATCAGTGGGATTCCACGGCTTATTGACAGGCTGCCAGATGTTTCCATTAGTAGGGTGAGCTGGACTCCTCATCTGCTAGAACATCTCTTAAAACCCATCATCCACACTGCTTTATCAGCTGCACAACACTGAATCTCTCTTAAACCTCTGTCCTGCAGCTTTACTTCCTTCCCTCACTTGCCCCTCCCTTCCAACAAAGACCGGCTGGCACAAGCCAGACCCCCTGCTGCTGCATAACTCCTACTGGGGATGGCTGTCTAAGTATTTCTAAGTCACACATAGGAATTGAATGGTCTGTTTTTCTTCTATTTTTTGATTTATTATTTTTTATATCATGTTTGGGTTGGCAATAGTTTTGTGTGGTTTCCCTGTTTGTAAAACCTACATTTTTAAACATTGGAACAATATCATAAAAGCAACACTTCTGGTTCCCTAAAGAACCATTTTGTGGATAGAGCCATTCTCCAACACTTGTCAAATAAATTTAAATCTCCAACATCTGCCACATGTATATTTATCTGCAGATAGAGGTTACCTTGAAAATCACTGGGGTATTCCTTTAAAGCTTAAAAATGCTTAAGGGTCTAAATACTAAAATTGCTACAGTTATTTAAAATTTCCACAGCTATTAGTAAATTTGATAGCGCTGTCTACATTTGGCCGTTCATATTGTGCTTTACAGCATGTTGCTTTGATGTTCCTCCAGGGCGAGCATATTTAACTGCGTGAAAAAGCATGTTGTTACAGCTTAAATCTATTAAAAACAACTAAATGAAGAATTGCCAGTTAATCATTGGTTGCTTTAATTAACTGGTTTATGCTTTATATTTTCTGTAACTGGACTATCAAAAGGAATAAAACTGTAAAAACTGAGTAGTGAATAAAACTAAGTAGAGAATAAAAAGGAGTAAAACTGAGTAGAGAATAATTAATGCACTCTCTGACATAAGATCTCTACCGCTGATCAAGTAGGGAGATGCACATTACTGTGACTGTTCATATATATATATATATTAATATATAATATATATATAGTTAATATACTTGTATATCTACATAAGATATTTTTCAGGTTGTAACATTTGTAAATAATTTTGAGGCATCAAGTGCTCTTTAAAGAACCATCGACTGAAATGCTCCCTGGAGAATCGAATGGCATCACCACAACGAGCCCCTGTTTAATGGTGTGATAAACTGAGAGTAACCCTGAACACATAAAATGTATGCTTTTCACAAAAAAAGCATCATTCCACTTTCGCATATCATTTAGCTTACACCAAGTTTACTGTTGAGGCTGCGTGTGTTGCTCTGATTATATTTATCATTCTCTTTAGCACACTGATTTCTGGCTGCCTGTCCTGTCAGTGTTCATTTTAGTACCTTGACATGCCCCTCTTTACCCCTTCCTGACTCGTCCATCACACCCTGCTTTCTCTCCCCCAGCCCGGGCCCCTTAAGACCCCTGCTGGCCACGTCCTCTCATTGCAGATTGAGAGCGAGAGCTGCTGTGCCTCCTGCCAGCACTCTAATCCGGATTGATCCGTGCGGCACGCTGTCTCATCGATCAAGCCTCTGCTGAGCTGCTCTAGCGGAGGGCCTGCAGCCTGCGTCTGCACTGCTTCTTGTTGTTAGACATGCGCATTTTCACGTGTGCATGCATGAACATGTCTTTATGTGGGCAAATGTGCATGCAGCGGTCAATAAGCTCATGCCTCCTCAAGTTGCCTTATATCATTTGCATGCTTTCTTCGCAAAGCACCCAACTAAAAAACACTCTCCATTGTGGACCTTAGAGCCCCCTCTTACCTTCTTCTCACTTGAGACCTTGACCCAGGGGGTTTAAGCTCAAGTTCATTTAAATCTGCCGTGCCCAGTCAATAAGCTAATCGTTACCTAATAGGATTGACCAATCTTTGTTACTTAGAAATAATGCAAAAATGCTTGTTTCTTTTCAATTACGAATGGAATTATTTGTTTACAAAGGGCTGTGGAGTGAAGCTCTGGGAGAATATATATTCATAAGCAACTGAACAACACCAACAATATTAGTTTCCAAGGAACTGAATTCACTAAAAGCTAACAGTCATCTTGGGAGGAAACCTAACTTTGTCAAGGTCAGTGCTGACAGATCAAACAAAAGTATATTAACTCTCCCTCTGGTCAATACACCACTTCGGTGCTTCTTCTGTCTTGTATTTCCAGCAGCTACACCCTTGTTTCTTGACGTTTCTTTTTCGAGAGAAGTGAGACCACACTGCAAATCCATGAATCCATTTTAATTCTCACCCTCAAACTGGATCTTGTCTAACCCTCAGGGCTCAGGGGTGGGGGTGTGGGGGGCTTGGGGGGGACGTCGGGGTTGGAATTGAAACAACGTCAGAATCCAATGCACTTAATTTGCACATTGAAACTTGGCAGACAGATCACCATCAATGTATGGATAACAGATAGAATACACACATGATGAGAAACACATTGTTCAGCAGAAAAGCAGGAGTTCAAATGTCAATATTCCCATTTAAATGAGATTTGGTTTAATCAATAACATTTCTAATAGGCATGTGTTCTGTTGCAAGAAGTCAACCAATGACACAAAATAAATAAATGAATCCATATTAGCACTAGAGCCTTCATGGTGCTGAGGATGCTAAACATCCAAAACACTTGACAAGCTAATTAGTAGTTTATTTCATACCTCTGTACCAGTTTTCGACTTTTCAGTGTTATGTGTCTTAAAAGTCTGAAAAAGTATGAAAGTATTACTGCAAGCTGATTTCTGAGAAATATACAGATTCTTCACAGTTTAGTCCTAGCTACAGTTACTGACTTCTGAATTAAGTGTTTTTGAGAAAAGCACAATTGATGTGAACTTTGCAAAACAGTAGAAGGCTGTTCACTCAACATTGTGACTTCTGTGTAGAGTTTAATTTGCAAAAGGAAAATGACTGGCTTGTATCGGAAAGATGTTCTCTTCCCTGATGGGAAGGTTCTTTCCATGGCCATCTGTTTCTCCAGGTGATTCAGAAGTTTTAATTAAAACATTCTGTCTCATGCCTCTATCTGTCATCCCCATATTCTTTTCTACCTCATTCACTGGTGCAATGTTGGTGAAACATCCACACTGCTCGATAAGGGGAGTCCTACCATGTTTTGGCCAAACTCCCTCTGGGTTTAAACGGCAACGCTCTGATGTTGGGGGTTTTACTCTCCTCAGTCTGCTCTGTCCCTATCTGCAGGATATGGAAGTGTAGCCTGCAGCATAACACAAAGTACCCTCTGATGAAGGTTTCATGCACATTGTGCCTGGGAGGTGAGCTTTCACATCCTTTTCCTCATGGTGCCCACTCTCCTCTTACTGTCACAGCCACATTGCTGGCCAGGGACTTTCTCTTGGCCAATGATGGCTGCCTCAGAGCCTGCTAAAGCAACCACAATTCAATCAATCTCAATCCCCGGTCAACTGCATACGCTAGCTACTCCATCTTGGAAACCCAGAAGGCACCATTTTTTGCCTTTGGCTCCTTCTTGTCTTGGAGGAATCAATAGGTCACTAAATTCAACCCTGTCCTAAACAAATGGAATTGGCTGCTCACCTATGCAGTGGCCCAACTCAAATGCTGACTCTGCTGAGCTCTGCTGGGCTTTCCCTCTTGGCAGAAGGGCTGAAGTTTGTTATAAACGTGTTCACTTCTCTTTATGGTATCTGCTCCAGGCTGCCAGATCAGTTGAGTCTGTGTTTGGTCCAGGCCTAATGAGCTTGCTTGAACATGAGTATCCTACTTTGTGTTTGTGTGTGTGTGTGTAAATTCTACGCAGGCAAGTAATTTTGCTGTTTATTTGGAAATTTTAAGTTTTGCTTGGCCCTTTTAAGCATACGCATGTTGTCCATGGTTGTGAGGAATAGGAAGTATTGTGTTCACTGGCATTCCTTTAGCCCAGAGGACTTTTATGATGTTTAATTTATTTATCTTTATTTTTGGACAGTAAAGATTTTACACTAGCATGATAAACTTCACCCAGTCATAACTGTCCATTCATCTCTCTTTGTTCATTGGAATCGATGGGATGCTCCACTGACCAGTTTCTCTCTCTTTCTCTCTCTCTCTCTCTCTCTGTCTGAGAGGGGATTTAGGTGTGTAGTGCTGTGTGTTGTGTGCAGTGGTGCATGTTTGTGTGCCTTAGAGAGTCATCTCAGGCATTTTGGGTTCTTTTACTGGCTGTATGTAAAAGTGTGTTTAAACAAATTCTGTTAAAATATTTCTAAAATCTCAATTTTACTTACAGCAATATGTTGAGCTGCATCGTGGAATGAAGTACATCAACTTATATAAATGACTGTGTTACATACAAAATGCCAGTAAAACTGTTAGATGTCAAAATATATCAGCAAGTGTTCATTTAATGAATAGAGCTCTTTATAAGTAAGAACTTTGGGCTGCGATGCAATGGCCTATTACTAAGGGAAATGCATGCACAGTAAACCTCCAGTTTTACGCGGATGAAGAGTCGCGGATGCAGTTGATTTTTTTTAGAAACGAACTCATAATTTTACGCAGAAATCCCCACAATAAAGTGGAAACTGCACATATCCTCCGCCTTTTTGGTGGCAATAAATATATATTTTTCTGGATGTTTTCACACTTCCTGGAAGCACTTTTTTCAAATTCCACACCCTGGTTGAGTCCGGTGCTGCAAGCACTCAGACAGTTGGATTGATCTCCAGGAGACCTTTCCAACGAGCCCTCATTTGTATTTTTAGCCCGAGTAGATCAGGGGATATTCCCCGAAAACTGTTCACGTCGCCGCAGTGTCCCAATACTTTTGTCCCACGGCCTTCTGAGTTGCATATCTCAGCGGGGAATTTAAATTAATAGAGATTTGTGTAAATAAGTTGAAGTCTACACATGATCAATGAAGTAAATTACTGTTATGAGTAATGTCAAAGTACAAAATCAAACGAAAGTGAAAAGTGATGTCTAAACGAAGAAAACAATGCTGATGTATATAACAGATCACTAAACCCAAAGCAAAGAGAAATAGAAGAAATCATGGAAAGAAACAAACTATAATCTCAAAAAAATAAACCCTCCCAAAGTATGACAAGGAAGCAACAAGCTGTACCATATAAACTCTAAACGTGAGTATTAATTAAATACAAACCCCAAATTAACCAAAGTGATGAGTGCAGAGTTAGTGTCTTTTTATGTGTTAATTTATTTATTTTAATATTTTATGGGTTTTTTAATGATTATTTTCTGTAAGGGGAGACACATTTCCTCTACTGTGGTGTGCATTTTTGGGAGGATGTAGAGAAAGCAAAGAAAAAATAGTTACTCCTGAAAGGTGTACTGAAGAATATATGCACTGAGCCTAAGATTTAAATCTCTGTTCTCCATCCAGCCGCTAGCCTTGGGCGTATCTGTGCTTGTAGCGAGTGAACAGATTGCAAACACAGACAAAGAAAAGATCTACTTCACTGGCTCAGAAGGAAAACAAAAAGATCATCCCTCCCCAACTTAGAACACAGAGGACCAGAGGCGAAACATTAATCAAATCCTTGTGACATGAATGCTGATGGCAACAATCATGCTCGTGTTATGGTACTGTTGGTTTTTCAACCTTCTCGTACAGACCTGTGTTAACTCGAGTGCAGAATTCCATTGGACAGCGGGTTTAATTCTCCACCCATCTCAGGATAGCAAAGAAAAGTGCCCGAAACCTCCACAGAATGGATGCGTTCTAGCCCATTGTGAAATGCAGCATGGATGATTAAGATACTTTTCAGCACTGAGAGAATCAGTATTTGGTGTGCAAACATTAATAAGAATAAAAACATGGTTTGCCCATAAATACAATGAACTCCCCTCACACTTATAGGACAACAACATGGCTAAGGTTTACTGAGGACAAGGTTAAACTGATGAAGCTTCATCAGCATTGTATACTTCATCATACTGATGAAGTACACGTTGCTGCCACCATATTTCCCAAATATTACTTCCCCTGTGTATTTAGAAGGATATTTCAACAGGATTGTTTCATAGCCTTGGCTAATATTTTGTTGTTGTTGTTGAACCATTGGAGATGGCCACCATCAAAAGGATTATGAAAGGAGTTAAGAGAGGTTGAAAGTACACGACCTGTGATGTCTTCTGTGTTTAGGCCATAAACTTGTGTGCATTTTAGTTGTGTGGCAAGGTAATTGTCTTTGAGGTTGTTAAGAATATGTTTAGTTGTTTAATTATTTATTTATTTTATGTATCTACATTACACTACAATCACATTCCACAACAAACCCATTACATCTCAACCACGTTGAGACACCACCTCCATGCCAACAACTACACACAAATGTAAGTGCCTGCAGTTTGCAAAACACTACTACAAATTTGACTGGAAACCATGTTCTTTGGTATGATGAAACCTTTTTTTGGCAATACAGTCAAGATGGGTTTGGTATAAATATGGAAAGATGGCTATAATTAATCTCATCCCAACTGTAAAATATGGTGAAGGTTCTTTGATGTGGGCCTGTTTTGCCTCCAAAGGCCCAGGAAACCTTGTTAAGGTACATGGCATCAAGTAAAAAATCGGACTGCCTCTGCCAGAAAACTAAAACTGGGTCGTCACTGGATCTTCCAGAATGACAGTGACTCAAAGTACATGACCAAATCAACACAAAAATGTTTAGCTGACCACTGAATCTGTGGCTTCTGCCATGGCCATCTTAGTCTCCTGACCTGAATCCCACTGAAAACCTGTAGCGTGAGCTGAAAAAGAGAGCGGACAAGAGAGGGCCAAAGAACCTGGATGATCTGGAGAGATTCTGTAAAGAGGAATGGTCTCAGATGCCCTGCTCCATATTTTCCAACCGTATAAAATTTTAGGGAGTTGGTACAAAGTATTAAATGCAGTGGTGCCAAGTATTGTGCCATGTGTGGTTTGGTTAAAAATAATTATTTAAAATAATGTTGAAATGAACCATGGGAAGCCACATATAAAAGTAGTGACATGTAATTGTGAGAGAGTTTTAAAAACATAGAAGTGGAGCAAAAAAAGGCATGGGAAGCAAAGTCATAGAGATCTGAGGAAAGAAAATGGTAAAGAATAGAGGGATGCCAAATCCTTTGTAGGGCTAGTTCAGTCGGCTACTGCTGACCGAAAGCCCCAAACCAGTTGTCTTTGTAATGAAAGAGAGGTTAGGTGATGATCTGCGCTGGATTGCATGTGACAGGCCTGCCCTGTGGATCAGTGAGGCTCAAAGAATGGCAGTGGCCTGTGGACTGAGCGAGGAGTGTTCAAAGGCGCTAACATCCAGCTTCAGCAGGCCTGGAGCCACAGGGCCATGTGGCCTTCACACAGGTGTGGAAATACACCTTACATAGTATGTCACATAGCAGACAGATGAAAAAGCGCCCTTCCTTTGATTTCATGTGTTTATATGCTTGAGTGTGTGTGCGAGTACGTGCCAGATTGTGGCTTTTTTAATCTTATTTTGTGTTTGTCCCTTTTTTTATGTAAATAGTCATATATGGGGACCCACATGCTAGTTTGCCACTCTTATAACTACTTAAATTGACTGTTGGGTTCTTACTGTAGTCACTGAATAATACAGTTTTAAAAATACTGGCTGAATAATTTCATTTGTTTTGGAGGGTTAAGCTTGTGTGTGCATGTGTGTTTATTTGCCACGGAGCATACTAAAGGCGTCCTGTGTTTCTGGCCTGGTCTTCTTCTCTGGTTGCTCATTAAAAAAGGGAGAGCCTTTGATAAATGCATCTAACCATATTCGCTCCATCTGTTCAACCTGGACTGTCCAGGCCTGCCAAAAGGGAGAGCAGATATTTTGAGCTGCACACATTTGGCTTCTTGCGCCATGGCTTAATTGACTCAAGCCCTTTCAAAACGCAAAAGTACTGAAAAAGTAGAGTTGCTCTCTCTATGCCTGTGGAATCAACCCCCTCTCTCCGGAGTGGAGTGACCTTTGCCAGCAGCGCAGGGGAACAAGCAAAGAGTGTAGTACATGAGCGAAAACAACATCTAGCAAAGCCTTTTCTCTCACTCTTGCTCACTCCCAGTTGCATTTACAAAGTCAGAAAGCTTTTTTTATTTCATGTGTCATACCTGCTGATGTCTTTTTCCCCCCCTTTCTTTCACTTTCTGTGACTTTCTTTCTCTTTTATAGCCTCTTACATAATTAAAATTTCTCTGAATTCGCTTGCCTTAGCAACGGATAGCATGGCAATGTCTCATAGCTTATCGCATATTTGCTTTTCTGGTGCATATTTGTCTTCTGTTTCTCGCTCTCTCTATATATATAACCTTCGTTTCTTTATTTCCATCCCTCTTGCTTTCTATTTCCCCTCTGGAAAGTTTCCCCTCTGGAGAGTTTTTGGAGAGTTTCTGGAAAGCTGGAACTTCTCATCCCTTCTGCTCACAGACAAACATGTCGCTCCAGGGGATCAGTCTCACACCTCTCTACAACAAGTGCACACACATCCAGACCCACACGGACATCTCTCTCTCTCTCTCTATCTCTCTCTCTCTCTCTCTCTCTCTCTCTCTCTCT
>JBBPDC010000032.1:3149744-3160342 GCA_037974485.1 Hemigrammopetersius urotaenia | reverse complement strand
TGTGTGTGTGTGTGTGTGTGTGTGTGTGTGTGTGTGTGTGTGTGTGTGTGTGTGTGTGTGTGTGTGTGTGTCAGATGGAAAGAATGGATATGTCCTCCAAAAATGAAAATGAATACAAATGTGTGTGTTCATGCTCAACATAGGTTGCTTAAGTGTGGGTGGTAATTACACTGTTGGGCAAATGATAGTAATGACAATTTCCCTTTCATCAGTAAATAAGAAATAAGAATTATCTTTAAAGTACATTATTTATTGCCACCACTAATGATTGTTTTTTCCTGCTGATATTCTGATTGTTGTATTGGAGGACATGTATTCATGCAATAGAGTTTGCGGTTGGATGAGGACTGTGAAGACTTGGCCCTGCCTGTAGGATCCAGAGAGATTTTGAGGATTGAAATAAGCGATTTTGGTGAAGTCTCGGCCAAATTTGCGAGGGTGACGTGTCCTCAATCCCACTAAAAGCATTTGGTTTTTGGCATTAGAGGAAACACATGGTATACTTTAGTTCCCCCCAACTCATCATTCTCTGTTTCTCTCTCTCTCTCTCACTCTCTCTCTCTCTCTCTCTCTCTCTCTCTCTCTTTCTCTCTGCCTCTGTCCTTTAGAGCCAAGGTCATTGGTAGATTGAATTCAGCACCCCTATGTCTTTCGGGAGGTGCGGTCTTGGATAGAGGACCAGGCATGTTGTAAATCAGTCCATCCGAGCCCGCTCTCATCAAGCTGAGAAAAACAGAGGGGGAGAAAGCAAGGCAGACAGAGCAAGGGAGGGGGAGAGAGAGGGTGGGGGTGTATGTTCATGTTTGCCTGGCATACATATGCAAACAAATGTGTGTGATGAGAGTATTGAGTAGTGAGATGGCTTGGTGCATGGCAGATTGGACAGATCAGCTTTTTCTCTCTATTAAAGTTCTGCAATATGATCAGGCAGCTCATTCGATTGCATTTTATATGGCTGTAAACACTCAAACACTCTCCCCAGTGCTCTGACCCAGAGTGTTTTGGCTCCAGTTTCACACTAACGTTGGCTATTAGTTTCTCTGCTTCTTCACAAATGCTCTTCTAAATGCCAGCTTCATGCTAATGTCATGTCTGGCTATCTAATTGTTGATTTAGTGACAGGCAATGTTTTAGCCAGAAATTCTCGAATTTTTGCCTTGACGGGTTTGTCACTGGAGAGTAACAGCCTAATGGCTGTATTTACAGATGAAAATGCCCTTTTTACCACTTCAGTTGAACCTGCTCTGACAGTGTTTTGGCTCAAAGCATTTATCCTTTTACTTGCTCTTCAAAAGCATTACTTAGATGGCTTTAGAAGACAACTATAAATTATGACTTTTGGGTATTTAGAAGCTTAGGTGTGTTTTTGTGTTTGTTTATGGGAGCAGGTTTGTGTCTGATTTAAAGCTGGTCTGTTTGCTGTGTATGGGTGAAACTGGAGCTCAGATGCTGATGGGTGCTGACACACGCGTCGAGCAAGCATACTATATATTCCAGCCAGCTAACAGCGCTAGCACAAGAGGAGACTGAGCCGAAGTACACAATGCGTGCATGCGTTTGTGTGTGTGTATGTATGTGGGGTTGGGGGTGATGTTGTACATATTCAGGGCAATTTTGAATGCGTATGTCCTGTTTTTGTTGGGGGGAAAAAATCAAGTAGAAAAGACAACATTAGGGCCAGCAAAGTTGCACTCATTTTTCGCACTAATTAAGGACACAATGATGGTTAGCTTTAGGGTTATGCTCAAATTCTTAATATGTAAACTATATAGTGGTTAGATAGCAAGGCAGAGTTTAACACATTTAGATTTTTTTTCTTAAGATGTTTAAAAGTATTTGAGCAAGATTAACACTTTTTACAGTCATGTATGGTAGAAGTGACGAGTTGAATGTATAAAAGGCGATATGTACCCACTGGAAGCTTAGCTGTAACACTGCAACAAAAAGACTGAACGTTTTTAAGCTTGGCTTGTTCTCACTGTGTGTTGTTTACATGCTTCTGAATGTTACAGCCATCAAGAGGATGAAAAATAGCTCAGGTGTGAATTATGTGACTTACACACACCACACAGCAATGATGATTTTATGGTGCAAAAATGGTACTTATAGGGAATCTCAAAAAGTATTCGTTCATTTGCTGTCAAAATTCCCAGATGTTGCAACGATGATAATAAGACCAAAAGTGTGTTCACTTGAACATAAACTACATATCCAAGTCATATTTACCCTCCTGTTAGTTTGAGCCCCACTCACCTCTACATCCGGGACAAATGTATGACCCATGTCATGTCTGTGTTTAAAGCAAACCTGCATGTGTGTGTGTGGTAAAGGCATGTCTTTTGTGACTCGTCTATGATTTGAACTTGCTTGCGATGGGCTCGTGGAGTGACTATGTGCAGGTGTTGACACATTTAACGAGGAAGAGTAGGAGAGTCTGTAAATGTGCTATTGATTAGCATGTAGAGCGTACGGTCAAGTGAGGTGACTCTTCACTTGAGTCATTAGCTCAGTTAAACCGTTAAGCTCTCCACTGCTTAATATGCCCTTGAGTAACAGCCGAGTGAATATCAGCAGATTCAGCACACACACTCCACTGTACAATCTGCTGCAACCAGATTGTAATCAGCCAGATGCATGATAGAGCATGATGCAGACTGTTAAGGCATGGCACAGACAGAGACATTGATAGAGTTAAATGGTTATGCGATCGCCATATCATCCCATATTGCTGCATTTCTGCAAGCATGTAATCTCATTAATACAGATGTGCAGATATAGGAGGCAATCGTGGCCTTTTCTCCCCACTGCTTATTCATGATATACGCTGTATGAGTGTGTTTGTGTACGTGATGTGTGTTTAGTTGATGAGCTGTGTTGATAGTGAACAGGCTGATAGATGGCTGTGTGTTTAAGAGTGTGTGTTTAGCTGGGCCTGGCTCGTTGGGATGGATGGATGGAGGTATTAATTTTCTCGGTGGTGATTTGGGCCTGTTTGGCAGGCTGGCTGGCTCTGAGCTCGCCGTGCCTCCCTGCTCACTGGAGCGCCACAGCCACATGCAGAGGCAGCATGTGGGCTCTGGCCTCGCCATCACCTCCCCTCCCTCCGACCCTCCCTCCATCTTTCCCTCTGGCTCAAGCCTCATCCGTACCATCTCTGGCCTTTTCTTCACCCACACCACTATTCAATAGTTTGCAGTCCATAGTTTCATTAATAGAAACCCAAACTGATTGTGGATACATTTATAAAACCATTTACATTTGTCATGCTAATAGTAATAATTAAAATAACAATAATAATAATAGAAAAAAATCTTCAGTAATAAATGCAAACGTTTAGATCTGGAGTGTTAAAAAGAGCTGTAAGCAATTCAAGAATAAACAAGAACGTAATCACTTAATTTCTTAAGTGTAAGAAAGTGAAATAGCACACAGCACACATTTTTTGGTCTACTTTCTCTAAGATATGTGTAAAAAGTAAATATTTATAAATATTTTTTAAACAGGTAATTATCGTATAGAAAATAACTCGTACTATTAATAAGACAAATGTTTTGAACAGCAGTGAATGTCTCTATTTCTCTCGCCCACCACCTTTGTTGCCATGGGTGATGTAACGTGCCTTGGTATGTTGCACATGGTCAGATTTAGAGGGGTTATTTATTGCTCTGCGGGGTTTGGCTGTGTACTGCCTCGCGGCAAAGGTAGCTGTAGGTCACTCGGGAGAAGTGGGCCTGGCGGTGCAAGTAGGGTGGGAGTCATTAAGTTTGTGTGTGGGGAGCATTCACTAACTGTGAGAACTAGACCTCACAGTGGAGGGAGAGTCTGGCATTTTGAGCAGTATCAGACTTTGTTCCTGGACATGCTCCTGATCTACCTTCATTAGAATAGTTTTTTGATGGTTATTTAATATAAGACACAAAACACATTAATAAGAAGAATCAAACTATTCTTTCAATTGAATTACATTCAAGTGATTGTCCATCAATTTAGAAATAACATAAAATGACATGAGCAAAAGACAGGGTACTTTTTGATGAAAACATTTTTATTGAACCTTTGAAAGCCTTTACATCTAAAGAGCAGAATTGTCATGATATCAAGAATCAAGTAGTCCAATGAAAGTGAAATTATCTGTACCTAAATTTGATACCATTAAATACAGCCTTTTAGTTATAAATATTACAATTCATAAAACTGTAAATGAACAGTAAGCGTAAGAGCAGAGCACAGCAATGCTGGTAGTTTTTCTTAAGAAAATGGCATTGAATGAATGAATCCGAATAAATATTATATTGCCACCAATCACACAAGCTTGGGTTGTTTGTCCCCGCAAAATAATTTAAATTAGGATTATTAACTGGAGATTTTGAATAAGATACCAATGTATTTAAAGAAACCTATTGTTTGTTTATTAAGGGCTTGTTATTTATTCAGTAAAGCCAAAATGAGACATATCATACAAAAATGACCAATAATTAGTATTTGTAATCATGCATGATATGTTGTTTGTTGTCTTCCAAATTCTAAAGTGCAGTTCTAGCCATGGTTCATTAGAGGCTACAAAACACTAAATTACTGTTCAATAATTCAATTTGCATCTCCCTTTTATTACCTGTTCATTACATCAATTTATTGAAAGTGAGTTTATCTCAAAGCTAGCATGTTTCTGGCTACCAACCCATGAAATGCCTTTACTTAAGACTATGGGATACAAGTTCACTTATTACTTATTTTTAGACTCATTGGTGTTAAAATATATTGTACTTTAGAATATGGAACACATCCTTAGGGATTAATGACTTATTCATTTTTTAAGTAATACATTCCAAGAACTATACAATAATCTATACAGGGATAAAATGTTGCCAGCTGTGCACTAATAAGAATTGAATTTAGATGATTACTTCATGCATAAAAAAGTCTTAGTATTTATTAAACATTATTGCACCTAATGGTAAAATTATTGCTGATGTTCTCAGACCTTTATCACAGTACTAAAGGTTGTAATGGGTAATACCTCCTCAAAAAGAATGAATTAATGCGTAAAACTTCCTCTAGATAAATGAAGAAAGCCTCTTGTATAACAGGGGGCATTCATATTTTAATCGGTTTGTGAAAGAGAGAGTTAGAGAGAGAGAGAGAGAGAGAGAGGGGTAAAAATATAAAATATATAAAAAACAATTATTGTTAATTGTTAATCCCATTTTCTGCTAGATAAACTGCTTTGTTATGCGTCCTGATGTAGGTAGGTCACTGGCGCTGGGCCTGTCTCCCCTCACCGTTCAGGCAGGGTATATGTGGTCTCCTGGTGGAGGTACTGCTGGCTGTCAGTCGGGCTGAAAAAGCGCACTGGGCTGGCGAAAGCTAGCTAGCTGTCAGAGACGGCATCTCTCCATTGAACCGTAGTGTTACAAACCCCATACTGCCCTACCTACCCCCACTTCAGTGCTACGTGCAGGTGGGAAGCCACACCTAGAGAGGCTGAGCAGGCGAAAATGACTCTCCAGCGGAGCCGTTCCCACCCTGTCTGTAGCTGACAGCATGCGAGGAGGAGGTTAGCGAGAATCCTAGTGTAGGACAGACGTGAGGCTAGATTAGCATGGGGCTTGTAGGCAGGAAGGTCAGGTACGCATTCACCGCAAGCGTGTGAATGAGAAGAGAGTGGAGGAAATAGATTTTTTTCTCTCTACGCACACCTCAGGGAAGAGAATGACATGGGGAAGAGGAAGACAATTGTGTTTGAGAGGGAATGTGTGTGTGTGTGTGTGTGTGTGTGTGTGTGAGAGAGAGAGAGAGAGAGAGAGAGAGAGAGAGAAAGAGAGAGAGAGAGAGAGAAAGAGAGAGTGAGTGAGAGAGCAATAGGAGAAGCCAGATCCATGTTGAATGCTAGATGGAGCCATTATTTGAGCAGCAGCTAATGATGGGGTGTGGGGCAATAGCAATGTGACCTTGCCTTGGGGACGGTAACATCATGAAATCCTGTCCCCTCCTGTATCTGTGTGCGCGTGTGTGTTTGTGTGCGTGTGTGTGGCTCTGAGGAATGGCTCTCCATAAAATGGGTGTGGATGCTGAGAGAGGACGGAGCTTCGTGGCATTTCAATCCATCATTGCTGATTACCCAGCGACGTCACCCTGAACTCTAAGCTCATCTGTCTTTCACTCACACTCCTGGACGCTGTGGTGTCTATAATGGTATATTGCTTCTGGCATTGTTTCTGGCATTGAATTTAATAAAGAGCTGCCACTCTTATCACAATAGTGCTTAGTTAGTTAGAAATCGTTGATTCATCAACTAATTAATAAATTAATTATTAATAAAAAAAGCAACAGTGAGCTTTTACATCACTGTCATATATAAGATATATGATTAATATAGTTATGAGACATAGCTGACAGTTTGAGATGGTGAAGACAAAGTGATATCAGAAGACAAAGTGATATCAGTAACCAGTTTGACAGTGTCAGTGAATGCAGGCTCACTAATTGGGAAACAACTCAACTGGTCACATTTTGTTCGTGTGATATAATGCGTTCTTAATAATTATTTAAAGAAATTGTGTTTGGCTGATGTGAGTTGTGAGTGGAAGTATAGCTATAATGTTTGTGGAATATAGCCCCCATGAGGCTGTGTTATTGTCATGTATGTGCATCGGTTACACTATTGTAGTCCATGCCAGACAGAAAACATCACCTGTACTTGAGTCCTGAAACTCCGCTGTGATATTGCTTTTTTTTTTTTTGTTACATATTCATATATTAACTATAGTACATGTCATTTTCAGTATGCGCCACACTGTTTTCACAGTTCAGAATATACACTACGAAACACACTTTCAGACCACTTTTTAGTGATATACTGTGCATCACATTATGATTTATGCCACTACAGACATAAAAATGTGTTTTCCATTATATATTGTTCCATAATTGTTAGGAAATAAATTCTAGATGTACTTTTTATATATAAAACTACATAAATAGTCAGGTTCATTTCTTGTAATCTTCTTTCTGTTTAGGATTTACAATATTGTGTAAGGTTCTCTTTGGTGTCAAATGAAACACAGCAAAACGGGCCAATAAAACATGACTTTCTTTGTAAGTTTATAACCTTTAGCTTTTGATTTAGCATGATTCAGCTTTTAATTCACTTTATTCTTACAAATATCACAATATCAAATTATTTTAGCACCTCATAACTTGCACACGTGCACACAGACAGACAAATGCACAAAGCCAGACAAAGAATCTCTTCCATTACTTACATCTGCTAAAATCTGGCTACAACCATGTTTTTGCCTCTCGATCATGTAACTGTATTGTCACAGACGAGCTCCTTGTGTGTTTATGGGCTTCTTTCTATGTCTTACTGAGTGTGCGTAGTGTGCAGTGGTTGCTGCTGGCTCATTGCCAGCTGGAGCGGGGGGCGATTAGCATTACCCACGCTGTCTCCAGATTGGTATTGATCTGCCATCCGCTCTGTTCATAGCCAATTCTCTCGGCAGCTCATGCCAATACACCTGCCCCTGCTCGCACACACACACACGTGCCACACATTCCTGCACACAAGCAGATGTGCTCCTTAACTTGCTCTTATCTGCTGTCATACCGTGAGAATGCAGGGTTAAACCCCTTCCTTTTTGTCCACGCTTCATTTGCCAGAGCTGACCACACCAGCAATAGAAAACAGAAAGCAGCTGCTGCGATACTGAAGATTTGACAAAGTGGCCTCATCCTGCGGGTTTCTGTGCTTTCTTAAACCTGATAGGTGTCAATACAAGCTTGTGAAATGGCCAGGATCCCAGTTCCTTTTTGTGTTAAGCTCTTTATAAGCTTTGTTTGAAAACATGAATTATTAGTATTAGTATCATTAGTATTATTAGTAGTATTGTTGTCATTAATACATTGAAGACATGGTCCAGACTTACTTAATACAATATAACGCCTGCATATTATGTTTCATTTTATAATATATTTTTGTCAAAATATTGCTTCATAAAAAATTCTTCTGTTTAGTTTCTAATATTACATGATCTATTCATCCATCAATTTTCTGAGCTGCTTATCCCATCCAGGGTCACAGGGGGGTGCTGAAGCCTGACCCAATGTGTTTTGTAGGATGAAGGATTAAATTATTATTTTATACAATTTATTAAATGACAGTGGATTCCAAAGTGTATAAGAAAAAGGTGTTTTTGTTTTATTCTCTCCCCACATTTTTCTGTGTGTTTGGGCCCGCTCGATTCCCTCATTGGATTGGAGTTTAGAGCCTGTCAATAGCAAAGATTTGAATTTCAAACAGATCAATGGTCAGAAGCCAGGACCTGAGCCCAGTGGTTTTCTGAGGATGAGCTCTGTTCAGAACAACACACACACACACACACACACACACACACACACACACACACACACGCGCGCGCGCACGTACTTTTTCAGGCTCCACTGCTGGTCTTTGTAGCAGTCCCTAACCCACTGTCCCTATTAGACAGCACACACTCCTGCACTGCAGCAGCAGCCACAGTGCCAGCATGAGGATTGCAGCTGGCTGGTCAGTGAGTGGTCAGCCCTATAGTTAAGTGCTGCTCTAGCCGCGGGAGCTCAGGTCCAACTCTGTATGACGTGAATGGGTTCAGAGGCTGTCCCTACTGACTCAGCCTTGAGTCACACTGCCGCTATGGTGCAGTGTGTGTGTGTGTGTGTGTGTGTGTGTGTGTGTGTGTGTGTGTGTGTGTGTGTGTGTGTGTGTGTGTGTGTGTGCAGGTCATGCTTGGTGTGTGAGAAGTGTTCTTGATCAGTGGAAACACTGCTTGAACAGCCTTTGATCTGCAGCTATCTAGCACACACAGTTTGATATTGCAGCTTCCTGCACAGCATTACATGCCGCATACTACATCACCCACTGTCATACACAGGGATTGACATAAGTGGTACACAAGCACGCATAGACGTAAGAGGTATGAAAAATGCACACCATTTTTCAGCCTTCACAGCGCAAATGCGTACGTAATTTGTGACTTCATACTGCACGCAAACATTTTTACATTTCTGTAAAATCATTAATGTAATCAAAACAAATATAAAACCAAAGCTATTTGCCACTGCAAGGCATTCACGTTTTATCTAGCTTGTTATTGAAAAACAAGTTCCCAGAGCATGGGCACAACCAATATAACAGCTGCAAAGCATGTGGGCGGAACCAGTGTTATTAAAGTTACATTTTGTGAAATGGTCAGGCGTCTTATATGGACATAAGTAGTGGGAGCACCGTATGTGTCGAGGGTCCGATGTCCCATTACTTTTGTTCATTTTAAATAGCTCAGCGCTGGTGTTCAGGGGCGGACTGGCAATCTGTGCGTTCTGCAAAAAGGCCCAAGATGTGGCCCGAGATGCGCATACCCAACCTGGTACAGAAAGTCCCAGTCCTCCCCTGCACGCGTTACTTCAATGAAAGCACCGACTTTCAAAATAAAAGGATTTTTAAAATCTGCATTAACGTGCGATAAAATAATTATCGGCATTAAGTAAATAATGCGTTAACGCGATAACTTTCCCAGCCCTAATTTATATATATAAGTGAAAGTGACCATTTGTCATACGTGAACACACCACAACACACAGTGTGAACAGCACGAAATTCTTCCTCTGCATTTAACCCATTCACCAAGTGAAGCAGGGGGCAGCCAGGAACACGGCGCCCGGGGAGCAGAGTGTGGGGACGGTACCTTGCTCAGGGTACCTCAGAGGTGCCTAGCGGTCTTGGGAATCAAACCCGGACTTTCTCGTCGCAGGGCAAATGCCCTAACCACTAGGCCACCAGCCATATACTTTTTGTCACTCTTACATTGTTTATTGTAAATCTCCATCCTATAAAAAAAGTAAACACATTCTTAACTTTCAATGTAAGTCAATGTAACAAAGTGTTGTCCAATTCATTTTGGCCACCATGTGATAAGTGGCTGGTGTTTTGAAGCTATAACGTTAAAACCACCTGCCCATTATTGTACAGGGTCAGCTCATACTGCCAAGAAACCTCTGAATCTACAAAATCTATAAAAACGTGCTGTGATGTCACCAAGACGTTAGCAGACATCCTACAAGTTGCAAGGTGGTGTCTAAAATTGGCAGTATATTATTGAAAACATTTGAATGGCGATTCCAGTCTGAGTGGTTGTGTTCAGCTGCCTAACCACGAGTCATTTCCAGTCTCTGGATGATATGAGAGCTGCCTGCATCACTGCATGCCAGATACCACCCTACCATTCCTACAAGTGATGCTGTGTGTAATACAGTTGGTGGTTTCAGAGTGAGTCATCTACGTGTGTGTGTGTGTGTGTGTGTGTGTGTGTGTGTGTGTGTGTGTGTGTGAGAGAGAGAGAGTTTGCTGCTTTGCTTAGCTGTCCATGCTTGACAGCCCTTCTGTGTGTTATCAGCTTCAGCACCATTGCTCAGTATCATTTAAATATTCCTTCTACCCGGTCTCTTGCTTTCTTCCCCTCTCTCTCTCTTCTCTCTCTCTCTCTCTCTCTCTCTCTCTCTTCTCTCTCTCTCTCTCTCTCTCTCTCTCTCTTCCTCCTATGAGGACATGGGCAGGAGGATTAAGA
>JBBPDC010000032.1:3120352-3145005 GCA_037974485.1 Hemigrammopetersius urotaenia | reverse complement strand
CAAAACAAAAGACACAGGACACAGAATCAAACTCAAAATAAAACACGGTGGCCATCTACGGCCCTCAGCCGTGACAACTATAGAATATTAAAAAGTTTACTTGTCCAGCATCGTTACAGTAACTCCAAGAGGACATTCAGAAGAAATTTCATGAAATTCAGAGTGTCAAGACAGATGGTGTAAGATCTGGTGGCCCTAGTTTGTTTCACTGGGCCGGGCCTGATTTTGTCAACATTGTTTTTGGACTGTTCCTGCATCATGGATTCCTAAACAGCACTCACATGCTGTGTATCCTGACTCAGCTGGCACAATAGGGAGGGTAACAAACAAGCTCCTCATCCCCCACTTCATACTAGGCATTCACTGATGCATGCATCGATCCCTTTAAAAATGCGTGAGACTACATGTGGAGTTTTATTCATTCGCCATTCATGGAGGGAGAGGTGTAACATTCAGCTGCTATTTTTGTGCCAATCATCCCTGCTTCATAGAAAAGTCCATTCAGTGACTGAGGCGTGACCTGTGTTGCACCATATCATTAGTGTGTGCATGTGTGTATTTTCATATGTGTGTATTTGAGAAAGCGGAGCCTAGAGCAGTGATTGGATGTGGGCAAGAGCCATGAGCGAGGGTTTAGCTTAGCAGGGTTTCAATGTGTAGAAAAGGTTTACATGTGTACTTGAGCATTTGAATTTGAGACTCGGGAAGCATTTAGATGAAGACGATTAGTGGCAGCGTGGCATGAGGAAACAGTGGTACCTGTCCATATTCACACACATACAAACACACTGGCTGCTCTTCTCCCTCATGCTGTGTGTAGAATAGGCCCAGGATGAGCCCCCCCCCCAAACCTGCCTCATTCCACTCTCCTTCAAGAGCAGTTCTCCCCAAGGGGAGCCTGCGATAGCATCGCTCTAATCCTTGATTAAATCAGATGGGAGGAATTGTTTATCTGACACACACACACACACACACACACTCACTCTCTCACACATTCATTGTTGAGGGGTCTAATCCAGGTTTAATATTGTCTGGTTGGTGGGAAACTTTTCACGCTTGGCAGGGGCTAAAATAAAGCATTTTGTTAAGGTGAATGTGGGTGTGCATTTGTGAATGTGTATACATGAGGATGAAAGAGGTAAGACACATGATTCCCCAGAACCTTTAAAGGTTAACATTCACCTGAAATCTAAATCAATTTATCCTGTTAATTTACTTGTTCATATCAAGCATAATCCATGTTACTTGTTCATAACAAGTACAATCCATTGTGATATATAATTCAAAAGACAATCTTTTATTGAAGCGTTGTGATTTTGTCCACCTCTTAATGATTTATGACATTTGACTGCTTTACTTCATCTAAGGGACTAGGAAAACAGACATTAATTAATAATGTTATAGAATTTTTGCACTCTGTTCTACCTATTCCACGGATCAGTGAGTGAAAACTAAAGTTCAAGTCCATACCCAGCAAGTCCAACAGCACAGAAAACGTCTGTGCTGTTTTCTACTGTGAGACATGTCATTTAATGATGAAGGAACGCACTTGTAAACACACACACACACACACACACACACACACACACACACACACACACACACACGTCATCATGTCCCTCCCCCTCAGATTTCCTGTTTCACCTATAAACATGTCATGCTAAGTAAGGAAATGAATTCTGATTTCCAGTGGATTTGGACTTAAAATTGATTTGGATTAGCATCAAGCTAATCACTGACTACCATTGGGAACTGTCAATTCATCAATTCATATTTATGCAATGCATTATTATGTATGTTGTGTAGTTATAATAGCATGAGACTAAATTAAATCAACAAATAGTCCATTGTGGATTTAAAGGATAAAGGTACAGTATGCACTATACATGCAAAGATGCCAGAGATGACATGAGGCAAACCAGTAAAGCTTCAACTTCTGTGCTTTTCCCAACAAGTTCCTTCTGAATAGGTGGTATAGGGAAGTGAGATCAGGCATAAATCTGAATGAAGCTTCAGGATCAGGGAGAGTACACAGGCTTATAGCTTCCTCTGAACACATTAGCAAGTCTGTTTGAAGTGCCTGCTCATAGATGTCACGGGAAAGCGGGATGTTCACTTTAAAATCTCTATGGTATTAACAGAAGAGAAAATGTTACTATTACACTCAGCCTACACATCCATATGTTTAGTCAGATGTATTCATCCATTGTAGAAGCTGTAGAAGCTGTTACTGCTTAGTATTTTAAATTCCACCATCCTCACGGTTGTCTTCCATCTGCAAAGAACTTTAAGTCTTTGCTGTTGCAATGAAATATTTCAGGTATTTTGGAACCATTTATACTTGCTCATTTGTTGTGACATGTGCACAAATTTTAAAGGGTAGCTGCCACTTTCATATTACAGGTACTTTTTTTACCATATATTGTGTATGCATTATAGATCAGGAATGTGGGAATGATTCACTTAATGTTGTATTCATCAAATAATGTCAAGTATTCGTGAAATGAAACCCAGAGATGCCACGTACATCCTGGCAGTGAGGAGAATATAAGGAGAATGAGGGAGTACATTCTGGATGAATTGTCGACCTCAGAAGTCTCTGGGAACTCCAGCTGGGCTTAGGGAGAGATGCTGTGGTGTAGGTCAGCAGGCAGGAGCCCTTCCAATACTTCCCTTTCCCGTTATCTTAAAAAAGAGAGAGGCTGAAGTCTGCCGGGACTGAGTACAGAGAGGGGAGAGAAAAAGATAAAGAGAAAAGGAGAGTGAAAGAGAGGCTGAACAGAGATCCAGAGAAGACATGCTTAGCGCAAGTGCATTGCAAGATGCCCTCTACATAAATAGAGGGAGATGAAAGAGCTTTTGCTCACCTCTTCTTCCCAGTTGCTTTTCCCCACCTTTTTTAAGCTGCTTAACGTGGCCCCACCGGCACAAATCAGATTCTGTGTAACGATTCCTTTCTCTTCATCATAGACCATGTTTAAACGAGTAGATGCAGAGTGACTCACTGAAGGGTGCTAGGCAGAGGTTAGTATCCACGGCTTATTTCCCAACAGTGGCTCATGTACAAGGGTTGGATTCAGAGACTCACTGAAGGGTGCTCGCCAAAAAGGTTAGCATCCCAATCTTATTTCCACGCAGTGGCTCACTGTCTCTCAAACCCCAGTACGAAGTTCATTTCTCATTCCTGTGACATCGCCCTCATGTTGTTTACCAGGGTTGCAGAAGAGATATTGTTACCTTCGTCAGGCTGCCAATCAGAAGTGAGGAGTTTGTTTAGTTGTTTCTTTCTTTCTGAGCAGTGCTCTGGGTTCTTTCTATAAACAACAGGAAGGCAGGTGTAATTTGAATTCTCCACAGAATGCCAGGGAACGGAACGTGACCAGATCAGAGTATGTTGTTGCTTTGGTAGAGATTTCAAATAGAACCCATTGCTAGGGAATAGCTCCAACCCCTCCTGAAACTAGGGAATAATCTGGATGAGATGACATTCAACTACTTGGGATCCAAGGTGGACTTCTTCAGTCATATTGCAATGGCACTTTTAAGGTTCTTCAAGCTGGTTACAACCAGAATGACAGAAAATAAATAAAGAAAAAAGGCATAAATAAATGCATAAATAAATATATAAACTCAGCAGCAGAAGTATCAAAGGCTGTGTGTGTGGAGTACATGAGAAGTGGCTCATTTGAAAGTGTTTGATTTCTCGCCTCCATCTGGGTCAGCAGCAAGGCAAGAGAAAGACAGACGAATGGGGCGGCCCAGGCACTGTGGAAATAGAATATTGATCTAAGGCCAGCCCTAAACTGTTCTGACAGCAGCTCCCCTGTTTGTTTTACCACATCCAGTCCATGGTGCAACAGCCAGTCGGCCTGAGCCAAGGGGAAAACCTAGCCCTCCCCTGAGAGGTGGGCCACAGCGTATGCCATTGCATTCTAGCTGCAGACTTGGGTGCATTCAGTGGAGGTGGACATATGACTATATACATTTGCTTACATTGACATTGGGCCAATATTCTGATGTGATGGTTCAAAGCTTTAGGATTGGAAATAACTCTAAAGGTTAGTAGATCTTAAAGGAAAGGCTTAGGAACCTTCTGCTATAGAATCTGATGGGTTTTGGGACCCTACTCACTATTATAGTTGAATGTCAGTGGTAATTACAGGCAGGCAACGGAGCAGAGCTTATGCTGATTGGAGAGTTTGGGCTAATCACAGTGGTGACTGGGGAGACGGAAGTATCCAGCAGCAGGCCCACACTGACTCCCATTACTGCCTCTGTAGCTCTGATGAGAGAATGCTGAGAAGAGGGGGAGATCAAGGCTTTTTTCTTCATCCTCCATGATCCCCCACGTCACCAATGCCTCATTAGGAACTATGTGAGGAATTTACAGAAAGCCCATTTTTAGAAATGCTAAAAAGGCAGTTGCAGATCTCAGAGCATTATATATACACGGTTCTTCACCTATGAGGGTGTTTTCTTTCATAGTAATTGTTACAGATTTTTTTTTGTAGCAACTTCTCCAACAAAGTTCATCCGTGCAAATACAAGGTTAAACAAGCTTTACAAAACACTGGTAAAAATGTCATGTCACTGAATGTGTAGAGTGTGAGGTTTTGGCCACCAGCTTACCATTAATCTTTTCATTCAGCATACTCTCAGCATACAACAGCATTGTCCAGTGCGTAAGTGTAGCATTTAAATTATAAAGTGATACTGAACATCAGCATTGACCAACAGATGTACTGCATCTGCAGTAGAATTACGTTGAACATCAACACTGCCTGACAGATGTACATGCATCTGCAGCCAGTGCGTATCTGCCAGAGAGATGAAAAGAGAGACGCACAGGATGATAGAGACTTCACACGTAGCTCATTGACCTGATGTTCATTTTTGCTTCAAACAGGCAGGAAATCAGGTTCAGTCATGTGTTTATTTTCTTCATGAAATTTAGATGGTATTTATCAACCAATGGCTTGTTTTTGCCAGATGTTTTAATAAAAAATTAACAACATGCTTTTAATCGCATATATATTATTTTTGTTGTTGATGATGATGTTGCTTTTTTCTCATTTGCTTGTTACCGCTTTGGATTGTATCAGAGGCTATTCCTGTCTTTTCTTCCTTACGTGAAACCAGGCCTCCTTGGGATTTCTTTCGGAGTTGTGGGCTATTTTGCTTTTGACTTTGTTATATCAATTTAGATAACACAGTTTGTTATTTTTGTTTGGTTAATCCTGATTATTTATCATTTCAAAGGCCATTGCTTTCAAAGTGTAACACTGCCATTTTTTTTCATGTTTTGCTTTTAAATGAACCTTGGAAAAATGAACAATGTGATGCTATCATGCATTCAGCAGTACCCATTAGCTGATTAATTGCAGGCAACTTAGGTTGTTGTTAGAACTCTTCAAGCAAGTAAACAAGACTTTTTTGTGATTTTCGCTGCAGGCTGTCCTGGCTTTCCTGATAGCAGATGCGGAACATTCTTTTCTTATTCACCTCTGCTCTTTTCCAACTCCCCAAACTCCTCCTTCTTTTTCTGCTCTCTCCTTCCCTCCTTCTTTCATTCCCTCCTTCAGTCCTCTCTCACTATTTACTCTCGTCTCCCGGTGTGCTTTTTCTGAGCAGTCCTGTTTTAGAGCTTTTAGAGGTACTCAGGAGGTCTGGGGCTTTCTCCACCACTGGTCTTACTTTAGAGCTACAGGGTCCCTCTACTGGGACAGACAGACACACACACACACGCACATGCATACACACACATACACACACACATTCCTCTCTCCACCTGTCTGTTTCTACACTCTAGCCCTCCAAGGTCACATGCAAAACCCTCTCTCAAACATAAGCCAAAGATCAGGTCTGTTCCTGTTGTCACATCTGATTACTGGTGTGTGTTTTCATCATTCTGATGCCTTAGGTCATGAGTGGAGTGTGCAGACTTCAGTCTCAATTCAAAATGCATCAGACATTTACATCGGAGGGAGCAGTGGTATCACAGCTGTGAATGTTCTGCGTAGGCAGTGAATTATTGATGAATCAGGTTTTTTTTCTGCACACACTTTCTATCTGCCAAAAATCCTCTCACCCACTAGTTCTTTTCCTTTTTGATGTGTCTCTTGATACAGCAAATTCTCAGTATATATGAGTAGAACTTTTCCTAGGAAACGGAAAAGTAGCAAAGTGGATAAGGAGATGCAAGAATAGTGCAAGAGACTAGACAAATCAAAGTTCTCAATAGACTCCACTACCTGAAAATGACCCCCCCCCCACACACACACACACACACACTATATATTTTCTATTTGTGGTTAAGTGTATATACATCTATATTTATGTATATACTACTATTTTTTAATACAGTCTTGTTTTCTTGCTTCTTTCTTTTCTAACCTGTAGCCCTTTGAGATATTGTGATGAAAAGGGCACTATAAATAAAATGCATTATTATTATTATTATTATTATTAGTAGTAGTAGTAGTAGTAGTAGTAGCTGTGTTTGACACCATGCCTATGAGACCTCCACAGGAGAATACACATGATTTGATCTTTATAGTTAAGATTTCCATCATCTCTGCATTCCTAATCAGTAGTTCTAAGTTCCTTTGGTGGTCTGTTCTATTCTGCTCTAGTTTTGTACCACTCATTGATTTGCACTGTCTCTGTGTGCCTACAATGATTTGTTTAAATGCTCAGTCAAAAATCAACAAGTGTAAGACAAAAAATTGCACCGTCATATAGAACATATACAAAATCAAAAAAGGCTACATGATGCCAAAGAAATCCAAAGTAAAAATGAAAAAGGACACTAAAATGGCAGATTACACTACAAGTAAAAGAATTACTTTGAGACACTGTAGATCAAGGAGAATATATTGGTTTTAAGCCATCTATCTTTAGCACTTATCCGTTTCAGTGATGTTAGTGCAGTTATGTGCTATGTGTTGTTCTAGACCAGCGTCCCCCTGCCTCCTGTCACTGTGTGCTGTACCTGGGTGGACCTTCCCCAACCAGCGCCACCTGCATGGCCTCATTCTGTGGCCCAGTGCTGAGATATTGCTTTATTTCAGCAGATCAGCAGAACGAAAACCAAAATGAGAAACACCTCGGAAGCATCACCGGGGGCTAAATGCGTTATTATGTCAGATTTACAAATTCCTCTCTCTGGAGTATAAAACTGACCTACATAACTATGGACCATAAAAACACACACACACAAATGGCCCAGTTCTTCTCGCTCTGGCTTCCTCTCTCTCTTTCTTTTTTTCCCCTTCCATTTCTTTGTGTGTTTCACCTCTCTCCCATCACCAGCGGTCTGGTGAATAATGAACGTGTCTCAACTGGAGTGGTAGGGCTTGGGAGGGGTGATAGCGCATTGATCCGATACTGCTTATAATGGAGTAAACATCTTATGCATGGACAGATCCTCCCTGTGGCCTAATGCACTAGTGGTACGCTCACATCTCACATTTCGTCTCATAGTCATTAATAATGGAGGTCTCCCTCCGAAGAAAAAGAAGTGTTTGGTATGTCAATCTCTGCTGTCTCCTTCCATCTTCATCACAGAACATTTGTATACATCACTCTCTTATGTACGTCTCCATAGAACAGGGATATACAAGGGACTGGAGTCATGTCTTAAACTTTCTCGCACTCTCTCCCCCTGTTTTGCAACAGTGACCTCCATGGGCTGATGAATCAAATCGATCACTCCAGGTGCTTGGAAAACCAGTGGCTTAACAACAAATTGACCTTTATTTTCCTGCCAAGCAGGAGACGACCCATTGTGGGGGCTATAAAATGAAAAATCAGGCATGGGATTGACATCTAAAACTTGCATGGTTCTCATGCGCAAGTTCAGACGTCATTGTTTTCCAGCAGATCTCAAACATAAGGACGACACTTTTATTAGATATCTTCCTTTTGCCACACATTATGAGCAGCAAGGGGGGTTTTCTCCAACGGCACTATTGAACATGATAAGCAGGAAAGATGGCACGATTAGCATGTAAGAGAGAACCTGTGTTGTGTTACTCATCTCAGAGCAGGTGATTTCTCCCACATGGACTGTATTCATGCGGCAGTACCTTGGTCATGTGACCTTCTCTCTTGCCCTTTCCTCTCTGGGGACATGCATCAAGGTTGACAGGCGCATATTGATATGGCAAATATTGATCTTCTCAGTTCATGTGTGCAAGAGAGAAAGAAGGAGGGAAAGATAAAGATACACTGTGTGTGACAGAGAAAAAGAGATAGGAGAGAAAATGTGTGTAAGAGAAGCTTTTAATGTTTCATGACAAACCAACTGTATGTGTTGCACAGTTGAAAGTGTTACTGTGACAGCCTTATTCCCCAAGAGGGTGTTGCTCTGTTTGAGTCCAACGGCTATAATGGGAAAAGTTGGCCTCCATGGGTGAGAACGTGGCCTAGAATTTAGAACGTGCTCCATTATTTAGCAGGCTTTGAACATGGTGACCTTGAGATAAAAATCCATCCAAGGGGAATGCATCTCAGGCCTTCACTGAGCTCTGTCTACATCAAACGACAGAGGCGCCATCAAGCATTCCCCTCAGGCAGAGCGACTTGCATCTTTCTCTCTCTTTTGCTCTCTCTCGCCTCCCCTCACTCATTTACTTCATTTACATGACCTTGCTTATAGGGGATGTCATTGTTGGGTACGCTTTCTGTCTCTGATATGTGGTTTTTAGGCACTGGATGCAAATGTCCTATCATTGGCTTAGTAATCACTATTAATCACAATTAGGCCTGCTGGACAGAACTCTCTCTCTCTCATTCTCTCTCTCTCTCTCATTCTCCCTTTCCCTCTCTCTCTCCTTTCAGATGGATGGATAGTGTCATTGTTCCGAGGCACAGCCCGGCTGCTTACAGCAGAGTGCTCCAAACCTTCATTAAGGTCATTCTGACTCATTTAGCTGCTGAAGCTGAATTCTAACTCAGTCACTTTAGTAATAAAAAGGATGTTATCATTATAGTAACTCAAGCAGCTGCATATAGCATAGTGTTAGCTAGCAAGTGGCTAATAATTGAAATTACCATTAAGAAACTAGGCTGTGCTTCACAAATCTGAATGTGGTCCTTATAGACCTCCGCTCTCTATATTAATGTCTTTTATTTCTTTTGCTCCCACATGTCTCTGGCTGTTGATCCTACTTGCCTCAACATTCTTCATGTTTAATTTATCAGAAGTTAAAAACCAAGTTGCATATATTTAAACCCACAGAGAGTGATATTCCTGTCATGTCAGTCTGTACTTCTCATCTCTCTTTCTCTCTCTCTCTCTTTCTCTCTCTCTCTCTCTCTCTCTCTCTCTCTCTCTCTCTCTCTCTCTCTCTCTCTCTCTCTTTCCTTCACTCACTATCAACCCGTTGGTTTCCATCCTTCTCCTGGAAAACACAGAATAATTGCATTCTCTCTAATAGAGCGGGTAATGTTGACAGTACATAAATCCTGCCACAGAAATAGCATGTCATTTATCATCTGATTTGGCCTCTTTGTTTTGGCTCGACTGCCGCTCTCTCCTCCCTTTGTCCCTGGTGCTGGGCGCTTTATCTGCCTGTGCTGGGGCCGATGGCTGTGGCTGAGTCTGTGTGTGGGGTTTGATCAGTGTGTGTGTGTGTGTGTGTGTGTGTGATTGGGCAGATATCTCTCAGCACCCAGGATCTAAATACAACAACACATTATAGTGTACTCAGGCCAGTCACCTTCACTCTCTTCCTCGCTGTCTTCTTCTTCACTTTGCTCTCCCATGTCTCATCTGACAGTGTTCCCATCCAGATATCCACAGATCTACTGCCAAAATTCATCTCTCCCCTTCTGCCCTGTCTCTGCGTTTTTCTGCCTGTGTCTTTAGTTTAGATGCATAGACATGGAACCTTCTGGCTAGTGCTTAGTCTGGTCTAAAATTTTCATTCTAACCCAAATATAGCCAGAAAACATCCTGTTGCAATCTGACCCAGCACACAGTATCAGGTTGTGAACTCAAATCTAACAAAAAACCTGTCTCAGCATGATGGTAGCCTTCTAAAATTCTGTCCAAACATGACTCAAATTTACCGTTTCACTTCACTCCCATCTATATACGCACTCTGCAGACCTCCCGGGTGCCAAATTTAAAATTGTTTATGATAAACACAAATCAGAATGAACTAAATTGTTAAACAAAACCACTTAGCTGAAGCATGGAAAAAATTAAATGCCTAGACAAACTGAATTGCCTTCTGGGCGTAAAACAGGAATGCAATTTGACCAAATATATTGTTACTGAACAGAATAAGAATAAGAAGTAAAAGTCTTACCAAGTGCAGACCACAGCCTAGCCACTGAGAAACTCAAGTTTAAGGCATCCAGGCGACCAAAAGAGGACATAGTGTGTGGTAATAATAATAATAATAATAATAATAATAATAATAATAATAATAATAATAATAAGACAAGAATATTGCAAACTCCGGTAGTAGCCAGGTGTTTAGGCCGGTACAGCTGAGGAATACAGCGGGTTTCAGCTGGACACACCAACACAGAGGTACACCATATCAGTGTGTCCATCATATACACAGAGAGGAAAGATCTATCAAAGAAGGTGCAGCTAGCATGTTTTTTTTCTGTTGTTTTTGCAGTTCTTGAGTTATCATTATATCCATTTGTACAGCAGAGATAATGCCATCCATGCAAATCTTACTTTTTTTATCTTAAATCTCCAGAGAGTGAAAGAGAGGAAGAGAAATAACAATAAGGATGGTGAGGCAGATCCTGTATGCTGGGGCATTGTCGAAGAGAGCAAGAGGAAGTGAGAGGGAAAGACAAATAGAGGGAGAAAAAGAGATGGAGAGAGGGAGAGAGGAGGGGGAAAAAAGGCGAGTTGACACTGATTCCCCTGCTAGCTCCCTCTCTGAATAGCAAGCACTCTCTCAATTATTCATTAGGCAGCCATGGATTCGAGCATCCATAAAGGAGCCCTTATTGTTGGCATTAGCACTAGGATAGTCCCCGTACACATGCTACATGGTACCTATCACTCAGCATTATATTAGAGAATCTCTCCTGGTGAGAGAAAATGTGTTTGTGTTTGTGTGTGTGTGTGCGTGTGTGTGTGTGTGTGTGTGTTTCCTTACCTGTATATCTAGGTTCCATTAAACCATTAAGACTGGATCTCAATACCCAGTGACTGCTGCTGTAACCAAAGGGAATGCACCCATTGATTTCCTACTTTCTTTCACTCATGGGTCCTCAAGGGTTAATTGCTTCGCATTTGTTTTCAGCGGGTCCTCAATCAGCACTCGTCAAGGACAGCTGGCATCAATCTTTTGTTAGACGTTTCTGAGGCCTAACTTTGACATCCCAGCCTTAATCAATCCGAGAGGTGCCTGTCAAAGACCTGGAGTATACACAGCACTACTGCTGTGTATGCAGAATGTGTGAGAAAAATGATTCAGTTCCAAGTAGAATTCAATACATTCTAGAAAAAACATCACATACATGAAAATCACACGATGTGTCAATTGACTAGTGTATTAAGTGTTATTAAACCTTATTTGCATTGCTGCAAACCTTTTTCTCCAAGGTTTTGGTTGTGGCCAGTTCCTACCCACTTACTATTATGCTTTCTCACTGAAAGATTGTGAAGACTTGCATGTGCATCCTCCAAAATACATGAAGCGCCATTTTGTCATTTAATAGATAATCATGCTTGGAGGAGAGTACTAACCGTCAACTCTGTGTTATTATTATTTGGACCCCCAGCCATGGATAGCATATATATATTTTTTTTTCATTGAGGAAAGCTGTACAAAGTAGGCCAGTGCTTGCGTGCCAGATTTCATTCTGTTATGGAAGTCTTCAGCACATCACCGTTGCATTGACTTCCTATATACCAGCTGCTAAAGGTTGGATAAGGTTGGACAGGCTATTGAACTTAGACCCTCTTGTGCCTTCTCGTATTTCAACCATATGCTTAAGGCGTGGGCTGAACTCACAAACAATTACTTAATATTAAATACTCTATGGTGAATGCACAGAAATTTACATCTGTGCATTTTATGCGCACACACATGGGTATAATGCACACACGTACACAGGTCTCGCTGCTGTTCTGCCCTCCTCAGCATTGTGCTAAAGCTCCTGGGCATTTTACACAGATTAAAGAGTAAGTACGCGCAGGTGTGTGCTGGCTAAATACGCTTGTTAAGTGAGTCCAGTGCCAGCAGCAGGGTCAAAGGGTCGAACCTGCCAAAGACAGAGCTGCTCTCTCAAGTGATGACCATGACTCTGATGGCTGAATACTAGAGTAAACCAATATATAAATTAACGGCTACAAGAAACGAGCACTCCCTAGTGAATGTACACTGCTCATTTGAGTGAGTACCTTTTGTAATCTTTTTAATATTACAAAAGCTATGTTTCAAAATGGTATTTCATATGGGAAGTTGCATATAATAAATAATACAATCGGAAGTATGTAGTACATGTAGTATGTATGACCCATTACCTATCCCTGAGCTTCATGTTGAAAGGCTGCACAGTGTGTTCTGACAGACAAACAGGCTACCTTATAATGAAAACTGAAATCAAAAACAGGAAAAAGCAACAAATGAAACAAAAAAGGAAATCATACTGTGATCATAATAAAATGTACAGACTACTTTTAAGTTCTCTTGCTTTGCTGTATTTATACTTTGCTGTAAGTGCGCACAAAATGCCCTTCATTTTTGCTGTTTATATGCTGCTGCTTTAACTGTATGAATGCATCTGTGCTGGTAAGTGCAGGACAGTGAAACGGTGCTTTTAATCACTATTTCTCATTTTATTAACATTACAATTATTTGTTTCTTAGATTTGTTTCAACAGTCCCATTTTTTTTTTGTTACTTTTTCACTAATCATTTTTGGTGGATGAAATTTTCGTGCATCTATACATAAACGTGTTTGCACACTGCATCTATGCCCCCTATAAATAGAGGTTGAACTGAGTGTTTGTGTGTTTTGAGATATGAATCACGGAACCCTCTCCTCACCTTTAATGCTCCGATTCAACAGGAAAAATGTCAGTTAGAATGTCAGTCTAAGATTGTCTGTCTTCTGTCAATACTGATCACACTCCAGACTGTCCAGTCTTATTCTGCCTCTTACTTATTCTGTAGTCTGGGTCTGAACAAATTTGTATGCATTTTATTACTCAAAAAGGGTTTTACGCTACCACTTTAGATTTTAGGCAGCACTCTGAGCCTCTCGTCCCCCTCCTGAGGTCTTCTTCAGTACTGCCATGAGGAGTGACTGACAGTAGCCAGCTCTTTTGCCTAAAGCAAACAATCAGCGGCCTCAGACTACAGGCATCCGCTGAGTTTTGTTTGTGTAGTTCCCTAGTTGTCATGGCACAAAGATGTTTGGGACAGCGGTGCGCCTGCTGCTTTTGTGAGGCGATGGCCTATCTTTGTTTGTTATTGTGATCCTTCTCTTTGTCCAGTGCAGGAGAAAGCTCATCAGGCCAGGATGTTTTTTTTTGCCTTGCTCCGCGGGCGATCGATAGGTCACCCGTCTCATTACTCCCTGTCAGTCACATGCCCAGAGCAGCTCCGTCACCTAGTCCCTCGCTTCCTCTGTCAGTCTCTCTGTCATCTTACCTGCCCTTCCTGTCCCACATATCAACATTTAAATCATTGGTGTCTCTCTATTTTAATAGAAGCTTAAAGCAATGCTTTTACACATTTTTTCTCTCTTCCCAAATGTCCATTTGGTGTCTAAAGTTCTTTAGATGTGCACCAGAGCTATATTACTCAAATATATTACTCAACATGCCTATGAAATTTACTTAATACACTGCAGCCATTTTTCATCAATCATTTTGTGTAAGTTAGTATGTTTTTGGTAGCAGACTTGATAATGGCAGCAACACAAAAGGCCAGGCAACTAACATGGCTAACCTGTTCAGGTGTTTCTCTGTATTTTCCAATTCCAATTCCAATTTATTTATATAGCACTTATAAAAAACAACCACGTGGCTGACCAAAGTGCTATACATCATAAAAATACAAATATAAACATAAACACAACCATAAAACACAAAACAAGTAAGACAGGAGCGAAGATAAAAGAAGAGGATGAGTCTCAGTCACCCTAACACACCCTAACTCTCTGGAAAGCCAGAGAGTAAAAGTGAGTTTTTAAGCGAGATTTAAAAACAACAAAAGATGGAGCTTGCCTCACGTGCCGTGGCAAATCATTCCAGAGTTTTGGTGCAACTACCGCAAAAACCCTATCGCCCCTTAGTTTACGAACTGTCTTTGGTACGGATAGGAGCATCTGATCTGATGATCTAAGTGATCAAGATGGAGCATATGGGTGAAGCATTTCTGCCTATTTTGACCTATAATCGCTGGGATTGGTTCAAGTGGCACCTGGATCCATAATAAAGGCCAATAAAGCTGGAAAATGAATAAACTTATAGCATATTTTTAAATAAAATCACTATAGTAGCAAATGATACAAGATTATACCCCAGCCATAAGGATCATGCAAAATACATTCACCACACTTCTAATAATTCAAAACACACTGTGTTCTTTTAGAATTAAGTAAAAGAATAAACCAAATTCAGGCTTCAAGTAGGCTGCTGTAATTGTTTTTATGTACTTTTGTTCGCTTGTATGCAAAATGTTTGTCACCAGGCTATTATTTATAACATTTAGTGAACACTCATTCAGAGTAACTTACAAAAGTGCTTTGCTGTCCGTTTAGAAAATGTTTTCTAGCTGATACAAACAGGTGTAAAATAGCTAAAACACTGCCAGAACCAAGAGTCAGTGCTGATGCATGGGGAAAAAAGATATATACAGACAATACAGTAATAAGACATAGCATGCAAAACATTTCAGTAAGCGCTAGATCAGTACTTATTTAAATGCATCAGCGTTTGGTAACAGCGAGGGGCTCTGCTGTTAGAATAGCCAGTGGAAGTTTGTTCCGCAGCTGGGGTTCCAGGTCAGACGAGTCTTGATGCTTATCTCTCATGCATCTTGAAGAATGGCAGGTCAAGATGAGACACGCGTGAAGCTTGAAGGGCTTCAAGTAAGGATCAAGCTTTGACCCATACCATTCTAATCATTTTAATCTCGTCACTTGCATGCTTGGGAATCCTATTATTATCTTATTCTTTTCCATTTTCTCGCTTTTCTCCCCACCCCCACCAAGCCCCCTTTCCGGCCCTTTTCCCCAGGGGTGGCATGGCTGTCACACTGATGATTGCACAAGCCTTGTGCTTGTGTTCTCTAAGACTGACAGGCAATCTCCTCTTTTGTTTTAGATAATGTGGAGAAGCCCGACATACACACTTCACTACAATCGACTGTCCTGTGTTATCTTTGCCTTTCTGTCATGCAGGAGAGGGAGATTATTGGTTTGCTGAGGAGCAATTTTGGTAAATGTAATTTAAGTTCAGGAGATACTGTAGGAAAAAAAAGGTTCTATGTTTGTGCTTCTTCTATTATGAGGCTCAAATGATGCTTGACAGGGAGGAGAAGATTAACACAGGGCCCTGCCGTCGCTTCAGTTGCTGAATGCCACAGACTAAAACATCATTCCAAGGCCGTATCTACTTCTGTAGAAAATCTGTTGTGTCGCTTACTGTAAATGTCCTTGTTCTAAATAGGCTGTTCTGTTTCAGTAGTTATTGACTGTATCTGGGATGGTTCCCTATTCTCTATGTGGTGCGCAATATGGGGCGTAAGCTAATAGCTTTAACATCTAAGTAGTGTGTTTCGAACAGGGAGCCATTTTGTATTTAGCCCAGTCTTTTCCAATCTCTTACATCGCCCCAGCCCATTAAAAAGTGATAGCTTCACTTGGGAGTTTCATTATGGTTATGCTTGAATATCGAGCGCATGGATATGTCACTTAGCTCTGCTTAACAAACAGAGAAGCGAGCTAATCTCCCATGCTTTCATCTGAGGGGAGTCTATCTTTCCTATTTAAACAAAAAAGGGAATAAAAACAAGCATTGATGTCCCTCTGGCTTTCTTGTCTATCTTTTTTCAGCATCCCCGTGCCTGAGCTAGAGGTTTCGAGATGCTAGTGTTAGCCATGGAGATTGAGGGAATGAAAGTGCAGTACCTTGAATATGATCAACATGGAGTTATGCATGGGGCACACATTTGCACAGCAGCCTGTCATTGCACCCACACTTGTGCTTTCACAGGAGTTGCCCAGGCCAAACACAGTGCACAGGTCTCAGGGAGCAGCAACCACCTAGTTCAGCTGTTAGGCTCCTATAGACAAAAAGATTTTTATTTTTTTTGGAAGTAAAATAAAATAAAAATCGTTTTTTAATGCAAAAATATCACTGAATGTTTTTGCAAAGAATTAAATAATTCTTGGTTCATGATTAGGTAGAAGTGAGTCATTCTAACTGGACTGAATTCAGTGTTTGATGATGCACAGAATGTGTAAACCTTTGCGTTAGCACATGCTTTCAAATGGAAGGGCATTGTCCCAGACTGATTTGCTTGTTTCCGCCATCATTAGTATTCCCCTAAATGTGACTGTATTCATGTTAAGCTTTTTTTCAGACGCAAGCACTTTTTTTTCCTAATCCTACGGGAAAAGCTACAATGTGGTCAGAAAAATGCTGCCACCAGTGTTTTTATTTAGTCAGAGCAGAATGCTTTGAAATGTTGAAAAAAGTTCAGGAAAGCATCAAGTGAGACATTCAGTGATAACAGTGTTATTTGGATACATGCAAAGCTTTCCAGACAGCGCTTTTACAAAAACCACAGCCATGGTGAACACAGCCTAACTTCTCCATAGAATAAACACAATATGATGAAACAACACACACATATTATAACAAGCAAAATAGGTGAAACAAACATAAGTTAATGTAACTCAATTTTGATCAGAAATCTGATTTAAAAAGTGTCTACATGATTGGATGATTGAAAAACAGTCATGTTGCTACAGATGACAAGTCTGCAGATGCAAAAGCATGAGCTCCTACTTGCCCTATTGTGTAGGTAACAAGTAGGGACTCATGAACTACTCTTACAAAAGCGAGGTACAGATTCGGAACCATCCACTGATAACACATTTGTGTTTGTAAGTAAAGGAACAGACTTTGATTAGAATTTGATGAAAAACACGCATCTTGTTTTGCACCGCAGAAGAATATTCCCATGTTTTTCTCATGCATTGACACTGAAGCAGACAGAAAGAGCCTGTTTACACCTGGCCCAAACATGTAATTTCAGTGATCAGATCACATTCAAATTTAATTTGACTGCATGCAAAGGTGGTTGTAACTGACATCATGATTGGATTGCAATTGCATCACTCAAACATTTTCTTTCTTGCACTCTGGGGCCTTGAAAGCATGTCGCTTTGAATGCCGATGGCAGGAAAGTTCAACTGGAAATTGTGTGTGGATGTTGGTCAGCTGTGGGGATGTGTTAATGAATTAATGTGTACAAGAAACACGTTAATGCACTTTGTAACCAGCCTCAAAAGAAGTGTACGCTTGGACCTGTCAGTATGGAATTTTGAATGGAATTTTGTTTGTCTGTAAATGTGATTACTTATATAATTAATTTAATTAAAAAAGTAATTAAGTAAACAATACTATGTAACTAATTATGTGATTACATGTGAGCAGCAATACAATTAAAGCAAAAATTTTTGATTTTCTGTACTGTCCTTTGCTCCTGGAATGTTTCGCTTAGCTGTAGTGAGACACACACTATATGTATGGAGATGGGGTAGAAGTAGTGCATTTAATAACAGCATATTGTGTGTGTTTTGCTGTTTCTGTGGTGTTCTTGGTTTGGTTTATGTCAAGATCTCTCTGTCCTCATATGTTTGTCTGAATAGAGTTTCAAAACGCAAAGGTCATACAGTGTCTTTGTGTGATCGCCTTGGCTCCCTCCCTCTCTCCCTCCCTCGCTCCCTCCCTCTCTCTCTCTCCCTCCCTCCCTCCCTCTCTCTCTCTCTCTCTCTCTCTCTCATTCTCTCTCTCTCTCTCTCTCAATCTCTAACTTTCTCTCTCTCTCTCTGTTTGTGTCTCTAACAAGCTGGCTGTGTGGCTGGGGGTTTTAATTAAAGTGCCACTGCTGGTGAGGGCATATCACGTCTCATCTCATCAACGCTGCAGCCTCTCAGTGTCACCCAGGTCTCACTCAAACGCACACACTCACACACATAGACACACAGATTAACAGAGGACTTTTGTGTGTATTTGTGTGTGTGTGTGTGTGAGAGAGAGTTTAAATACAATCACTAAATGTCTTTGTGTTTCTGCACTGACTCTACATTCCCTCATATTATTCATTCTCAAATGTACAAAATTGTTTTTTTTTCTTGTCATTTCCTTTGCTTTCTCGAGCGTCATCTCCATGGGCTCCCTGTTTATCTCCATTTTATGTCACTTGATCAAACAAGCTTAAGCAATGTCACAGCACATTAGCATTAGCACACTTACAATATCTCTCCGTTTTAAGAGCAGCTTTGCGCGAAAGCAGCGACGGCCGCTCCCTGCTCTTTTTAGAATGTATAATTCCTCGCGCAGCTCTAATAGAAACCATAAAGAGCCGCTCATCCCCTCCCAATCGCGGCGCTGTGAGACAGGCAGCACTAACCCAAACAAAGCTTAGAGCGCTGGGCCTCCATCAGCAGCTAAACAGATGATGGATGGGATGAGAAGGGAAGGGAATGGGCTCGCGCCTGTCTCTGGCGCTTTGTAATTGCTCAAGAAAAAGGATGCTCAGCAGCCCGTACCGTTGGCCTAATGGGATTATTCCCCAGCCGGCCTGCTGTGGAGGGAAAGAGAGAGAGAGAGAGAGAGAGAGAGAGTAATCCAGTTCGCTATACTGTACTTCATGGAGAGACAGTCATCTTTGCACATCCACAGCACATGCAAGGGGGAGTGTGTGTCGTAAGGGGGGAACTTTGGTCCCTTGGCACCATGGGAAGAATGTGCGTTTGCACACTGCTAAGGATCCTATGAGTATTGTTTAGGAAAAAGAGAGAGAGACATTGAAATAGTGAAGGAAAGAGTAAGAAGTTCGTTCTTTTTGTTGAAATTTCAAATCTTCACTGTGTAAGCCTTATTCGACAAACCCAGAGCTCCCTCTGCAATAGTACTCGTCTGAGTTCAGTTCATGGTAATGTGATGTCCAAAAAATGAGTAATTGACAACAGCCTCTCTTTTTTAGCAGTCAGTGCGATTTCAGTCTTGTTGAATACAGTCTTGTTTTCTGAGCTGAATGGGCCAATTTTACTACCCTACTGGAGATTTTTATTGCCTGGTAATTTTAAACGCTGATGTGAATTACCAGCCTGTGTTGCTTCGATCCTCAAATCGCCCAGTCTGATCTCCTAAAAATGACATTACAGTACTTCCTCCGATAAGACTAATCAAGCTCAAATAAGGCTTTAGATAGCTCCTTGAACAAGAGGTGTATCATCACACTGCCCTTGGTTTATGCAGTGGTTTATTTCTGAAATGGAAATCTGTGTCAATTTGATGTTGCATCTTACTATGCCAAGTATCTCAGCAGCAATACATTCAGTGTTTGCATTTATCCACTTTAACTTGTTTTAATCGTCCAGAGGGGTTAAAGAATCAAACATGAAAAAAGGATCAAACATGAAACACACAGATAATTACCTGATATGTTGCAGGGAAGTTTCTTTCACCGTGCTAAACACTGTGCAAGGGCACAGCTGTGACCCAAACCTCTGCTGTGCCTTTTCTGAGTATGCCACTTGAGAGTTAATTGTAACGTTTATCCATGGCTGAAGCCGTTTTTGAGTTCCTTCGTGTTGCCTGAATTAGCCCATGAATTTGAGTCTTCATGCTGGAAAACACACATAAACACACACAGATGGAGGAAAAGACTGTGTGGGAAGTTTTCTGATTTGTGCCCCTCTGTCTTTTCGGTTTAAAATTTCCATTTTGGGTTTAATTTCTCTCTTTCTCTTTCTCTCTCTCTAACTCTCCTTTCTCTTTCAGCTTCAGGCTAGTTCAGGGAAGCCACCTGTGTCTCTTCAGTGCTGCCTCCAGATGAGCACTGATGCATCATTTTGTGTATGTCTGCGTCTGTATGTGTGGATGTGTGTGTGAGTGTATGTGTATGTGTGTGTTTGAGGGTCTCCTTTAGCTAACTGAACTTAATGAAGAGAGACAGCTTCTTTATGGGCCTGCAGCGTACACAAAGTGAAGTCAGAGATGAGGATGGTTATGTGGTGTTGTTAGAGACGGCACCATCTCAGAGAAGCTGTATTTCAAAAGGCTGTTCATATAGACACATGTTTATTATTTTCACTCCAATTCATATTCCTGGCAGAAAGAAAAAGCAACCAAGAAATGCAGTTCATATTAAAAGAAGAGAATATATCATATAATAGAACAGACCTGGATGGTGCTGTTGATTTCTTCTTACGTGACGTATAGTTGCTGTTGAATCACAACCTTGTTTTTTGTTGTTTTTATTCAGCTTCAAAATATCATAAAGAATGAACCAGTAGAAACAGTCCAAAACAGCTTAGAAAAACATTTTAATAATAGTTAATACCACTTTCTCCTAACCTGTAAAGTAACTTTTTGCAGATAGCAGATTTTGTTTGTTTGTTTCATTTCAAACAACAGTGCTGATATCTAACATAGATATTACAGAGATATTAAGCGTGCTGCTTTGGTGGCAGGGTGAGTGAGCGTGGCTCTGGGTGAGTCATGAGTTTAGAAAGAGAGAGAGCGTGAGTGTGAGTGTGTGCACGTGTGTGTGTGGGTGAGTGTGTGCTTGGGTATAGCAGTGGGGGTCTGCAGCACAATAGATGACTTTATCACTAGCTAGAAAATTTGAAGCTGAAGCATCCAAAACAACTTGAAAGTTAGTAACACTTTCTCCTAACCTGTGACTAATTGTTTCTCATAAGATTGTATGGGATTTTCAATAATTTTCTGTAAACTTTTGTTCAAAATGCATAGTAACTACAAAAGAACCGTTTTGTGGGTGGAGCATGAATTAATCAATTTGTGTAATAAAAGGGTAGTCATGGTTGCTATCTTTCCACTTTCTTAGCTACAATAATGGGGTGGTTATACAGCCGCTAATCGCAGCTTGTAATGTTAGAGAACAGCAGTCTTTCTGAAGCAGTGTTCAATGCAGTTCTGTCCAGATCGTTGTCTTTACTCTAGCAGATGCAGGGTTTATTGTTCATTAAGCATTATGGCGTCTGAGAGTGGCCCAAGCTCTCAGTGTCTGAAAGAAGCTGGAGCTGTTAAAAAGCGGCGCGGAGCAGGATGGGTTCTCCTCCATTAGCTTAGCATGGCTAATGATCCCGCCACATCCGTTGTTTATCTAAAACGGAGCACTCTCGGAGGAGGCGGCAGCTATTAAAATGGCTGTGGAGATATTAAGCGTGCTGCTTTGGTGGCAGGGTGAGTGAGCGTGGCTCTGGGTGAGTCATGAGTTCAGAAAGAGAGAGAGAGAGAGAGAGTGTGTGTGTGTGTGTGTGTGTGTGTGTGTGTGTGTGTGCGTGCGTGCGTGTGTGTATGAGTTGGTGAGTGTGTGCTTGGGTATAGCAGTGGGGGTCTGCAGCAAAATAGATGACTTTATCACACAGCATAAAGCTAGCTAGAAAGCACAAAATATCACCCAACCTGCAGAAAATAAAGGGAATAAAAAATAAAACAAGCATCAGCAAGTTAAGGAGAGAGAGGGGTGCGGGGAGAGGATAATGCTACAGAAAGGGAGAAAGATGTGCTGTGCTATAGGAGGAGAGGGAATAGCTCTGCTGAGAGAGACGGAACATGAGGTGTTGTATCTCAACACTATATACACAGTGCCCAGTCTGAAAGGTGAAATATGTGTGTCTGTGTGTTACAGAGAAAGAGAGATAGAGAAAGAGAGTGAGTGAACATATTCCATTATCCTGTTAAAACACCAATCAGCCATAACATTTTAAGACTTGCCTAAAATTGTGTTGGTCTCCCTTCGTGACTCCACTGGTTGAGATCAGGGGATTTTGGATGCCAAGACAACACTTTCAACTGTGGATAATTTGTGCTGCAGTAGTTCTTTTGTTAGACTGGACCATCCACTCCTCACATTTACATTCACACTCATGGCATTTAATAGACGCCTTTATCCAAAGCGACTTCCATTCTCTAAATACAGGGGGCAGTCTCTCTGGAGCAACTTGGGGTTAAAGGTCTTACTCAGAAACCCAGTGGAGGTGCTGAAGCAAGTATTCTACCTGTCACCACCACACATGCATGAATAATGTTTGGGTGCTCATAACACTTGATGGTTCATCAGCTGTCCTGCCTTGGCTCACATTTGGTAGGTGCCCACTTACCACTATGTACCGTTAACACCCCATCCATAAGACCTGCTATTCTGGAGCTGCTCTGAGTCACTTATCACTCATTTGGCCATTAAAATCTGACCCTCGTTGAAGTAGCATACATTTTTATAGCCTATTTTTCCACTCTATGGGAGATGACATTGTTTTAACGTGGCTGATCGATGAACATTGGTTTGTTAATTGTTTTTTGTAGCTCACATTACGACGAAGAATAGAGATTTCTGGGTGGTGGAGGGGATGGTGGTGGTGGACAGATGACACTTTACTGATTGCATGCCTCTGGCAATATGTCAACCATATTATATGAACACACCAAGATATGGTGTGTGCTTTCATTCAAACTGTAAATTACACAACCTTGTCCAGCTAATGTGCACAATTTTACATGCAGCATCAGTGCAGAGAAGATGCATGAAGCAATCTAAACAGTGCAAAAACATGATAGGCAATACAGAAATGATACTGCTGTTCATTACAGTTGTAAATTACTATGTAAAACATGCCAAGCTAAAAAATGGGGCATTTGCTTGATCTTCTTACTACAAGTGATGCCTGAGAAGCAGTGCACGTAGCTGCTTTACATTTCACTGTGTGGTGCTTTCAGTTGGCAAAACAAAGTGCTAAGCACATTGCATTTATTCACATGACCTTATAGTCTTTGCAGCATTTCCTTCAAGAATTTAGCAGATGACTGTGTGTGTGTGTGTGTGTGTGTGTGTGTGTGTGTGTGTGTGTGTGTGTGACTAAGCCAGTGGCCAGACAAAAGCAGATGTGCTGGTAGCCTTAGTGCCAGTCTAACCCATATGGTCAGCAGTGCTGCTGCTGTTACTGCTGTGTGCAAGCAGGAGTTGACTGAGATTAAGTTTGACACCCACTACCACACTGGCCAGCAGCTTCAAAGGAGTGGGAGGACTTTTTTTTAATGGTGGTGTTTAGTGTTCAGCACAAAGCCTGAGTCAGCCCCCAAAAAAGTGTGTGCATATTGATCTTTAACCCCCTGTGGTAAAGAGTGGTCTGCAGGGGCGGTCAGTGACCTTCAACTAACATACATATTTTTTGCTTCAATAAAGAGGGTCCGTACATGGTCTTAGATAAAGCAGCCCCCATTTCCTCCGCCTTGTTTACTTTATTAATTAGTCTTTTAATATGCTGCGAAGCCCTGAGAGGTTAATTAACGTCAGCATCCGAACGCTTCCACTCGCCGTGTCCATGGAGACCACGGAGGGAGCCGGTGAAACGCTTCCTGCCACCAGCCCTAGACGGCAGTGTGTGACGTGAGCAAGCACGATAACACAAATTCGACTGTGTGTGTGTGTGTGTTTTCAAATTTGTGTGTTAGTTTCAGTGAGAGAACACTGTTCCGCTCTAATTAGCTGTTTTGTTGCTCAAACCCCCCTCTTTTACCTAAGTTACACAAAAGTGACCCCAGCAAAAGATGCGTAAATATTTTACTTCTGAAACTCATAACTTTTTAAATTATATATATATGATCGATGACATTATTTTTGCAGTCAATCACAGTTGGTTACATTTTTGTTATTTAAGTTGGTTTTTTTTCATTTTAATGACAGTGCATGAATAATAAATGATAAAGGGCATATAATAGAGTGAGTAAACTATATCAAAATGTATTTATTATAATAATTTAATTATAACAAACTGCGTACAATACTTCAGTCACATTTTCATCATGAGAATGCATTATGTGTGTCATTTGATTTCCATAGAGTAAACACATTTTTCATCCTCTTGATTAATGAAAGGGGCAATGACTGGATGTTCCACATAACGCATATACTAGCAGTTTTTGTGTTATGTGGAACACATATCATAGATTCTTCTCAATGGGGATTTCCACTTCACTTTACTGCTCACTGATTTATGCATACATCGTTAAACCTGAGTTTAAAAATATATTTATTATTGGTTTGTTTAAAATAAACCAGCATGTTTTGAGAAATTAATACTGGTTGAGTCTTAAACACTTCTGTTTGATTTGTACTTATGCAGTTGAGTTTGACTCTTTGTAAGTGCTGTTTCCTGAGGGGATTTCACAGTGCTGTGGAATTTTAAGTCTTTTTAAATTACTAGGTTTTAGCAACCAAAGCCTCACTGAGTATTACTTCATTTATTTAATTAAGAATTAAGTTTATTTACTTATTTTTTCCTAAAAAAAAAAAAAGTTAACATTTTTCAATGTAGGTCTCTTATAATAATAATAATAATAATAATAATAATAATAATAATAATAATAATAATAATAATAATAATACATTTTATTTGTGG
>JBBPDC010000032.1:3095244-3106631 GCA_037974485.1 Hemigrammopetersius urotaenia | reverse complement strand
ATATAAGCTTGTGTACATATCTGAATCATTAATCCATCACTACAGTGACCGTGTAGACAACTCCCTTTTATAAAGTAAAGAATTCAGCATTTCTGCAGTTTTTGGCCAAAATGTTTCATTAACAGACAAAACGACTTTCATCTGTGTGTTCATCTCCTGAGATTGAAAGCTATATTTGGCCATCCTGTTACAAGAACATGGAATTATATGACTGCTTCACCTTGACCTGAGTGCTCCTGTTGCACCAGGCTTTGCCCAGATGTAATTTTCTATAGAAGTAATAGAAAAGATCTGAAGGGTTATGTTGGTCTTAAGGGATAGATTTGGGATTGTGTGCCAAATCTCTGTTTATTATTGCGGTGATGGTGTATTGTACTGTCCTTCATTCAAGAGAACGTTTGGATCTCCACACATTTAAATCGAAGTCTAAGCATTTTGCATGTAAAGAAAAAAGAACCCGTTCTGTTTTTTGTCCTTGTTTGGACTTCACTCTTCATGGCCAAAAAAAATTATGTTAAAATTAGCATAAATTTGCATGGAAAGTGAGTTATTTTTGTGTATTATATGTCTTATAATACTGTACATTTAACATTGTGGTACATACAGTGTAACATACAGCCTATTGTGTAAGCAACAATATGTAATAATAACAATAATAATAATAATATGCAAGGTATGGTAAGACAAATAACATAAGACGTGTCAGTACATTGGCATCTTTGAGACTTCTGAAGGGGCTTATATGACTTTGTGTGCAAGTTCCCCTCAACATTGCAGCCTCATTAGGATACTTGTTCTTTTGGATAAATAAATAATTGAAATGACCAAGTACAAGGTTCAGGATTCTACATCTGATTAAGATTGTTGCCTCTACCTTTGACACAACCAAGTAAGTAGGTCTGTGAAACTGCTCAGCTTCACTTGAGCTGATCTGATTTGCTGTTTAAAGATGTTTTCGAGATCAGCTCGGAAATGTTTAGAAGGGATTATGCTAGAGTTGTAAGCTGGAGGGGGTGGTGGTGAACGTTGTGATACAATTTTTTGGGGGAAAGAGAAATGTAAATCATTTGATAAAAAAGTCTCTTTTAAGTGAATAAATTCCAACTCTTCCTTAATTAAAGCAAGTGAATGATTTCTGCTTGTGCTTTGCTAATGACTGCTGTGACCAACCTGATTAAAGGAAGTATATATGTGTGTGTGTGTGTGTGTGTGTGTGTGTGTGTGTGAGAGAGGGAGCGATTTTCTGTTCCAGCATTTGCAATGGCTTAGCGTGTGAAGTGGGTGTGTTTTGATAGGCCTGACTGCTCCATATCCATAAATAGGTGTCAGTGTTGGCAATCTGGCCCTACTAACACACTGTGGAGGCCATGCTGAGCCATGTAGGCATAAGGAGCACAAACAGATTCCTTTACTTCCTCCCTCTAGCCGTAACAGTCAACAGCAGTGGCTACACAGTAAGTGGTCTGCAGTTGTGGCAGAGGCAGAAAAATGAAGAACAGAAGTGTTTGTAGGCTGTATAGTGATGCAGTAATTTAGATCTACATACTGGACAATAAAAAACATTTGTTTACATGTCTTAGAAAAACAGAATTTAGTTAGTGTAGAACATTTTGTGGAAGTTCTTTACACTTCACACTTATTAATTTTTAATGCTATCAAACAATTATTCACATCCTGTCAAGGGGTGGGATATATAAGGCAGCAAGTGAGCAGTCAGTTCTGGAGATTCCTATGTTGGAAAGCAGGAAAAATGGGAAAGGGCCAAGATCTGAGTGACTTGTACAAAGGTAAATTGTGATGGCTGGACGACTGGGTCAGAGCATCTCCAAAACAGCAGTTCTTGCAGAGCAGTTCAGCAGTTCTTGCGGCATGTTCCTGGTATGGAGTTGGTAAGTACCTACCAGCTTCAATGTAAGTGACACACATACACAAACTCAACACTCCGTATGGAGTGGATGTTGGTGCATGTGTGGGAAAGAGATGATCTACCTGAGAAAGTGATGGCACCAGGATTCACCATGCGAAGCAAGTAAGCTGCAGACGCAGTGTGATTCTTTGGGCAACGTTCTACTAGTTTTCATGATGATCTTGATTCACATTAACATTGTTGTAAGGATAAAGTGAAAAGTAAGTCTGTCATACGGGAACACAGCACACAGTGAGAACAGCAAAAAATTGTTTCTCTGTGTTTAACCCATTAACCAAGTGAAGCAGCAGCCAGCCAGGAACACAGCACCTGGGGAGCAGTATGTGGGATGGTACCTTGCTCGAGGATACCTCTGAGATACCACTAGCAGTCTTAGGATATCAGTCTTTCTGATCGCTGTGCGAACCCTTTAGCCACCAGCTACGTACATGGCAACAATGTCAGTGTCAGTGGCTTCACTTAGCAGGATAATGTACCCATACCACACTGCAAAAATTGTTCAAGGATAGTTTGAGGAGCATGACAAAGAGTTTAGGGCGTGGAGATGTATTGAAGCACTTTTAGGGAACCAAAGTGCTTCTTCTATGGTATTGCTAAAAACGATCTTTGTGGCACTTTTATTAATGTAGTGAGTAATGTGTAATGTGGCTTTTTTGGCAACCCGGTAAGCTTCAAATCCTCCCAAAATATATCTACTTACAGTGCAGTGGCTACTACTGGACATTTTAACCTACTTTTATTCTCTCTCTCTCTCTCAGTCTCTCTCTCTCTTCCTCTCTCTCTCTCACACAAACCATCAGCCATCGGAGGTGAAATTTTCATTGGAGCTCTTTCTTCTTATTGTTTCTCTTCTTTCCTCAACTTGGTCCACTAATGGTCTTTGCAATAGTATATTTCAAGGTGTTGGTGCAAAGAGGAGAAGAGAGAGAGAGAGAGAGAGAGAGTGAGAGAAGGAGAGACAGAGTAGGGGGAAAAGATGATGAATGGCACTCATTAAGGCAGTAATTTGTCACTTTCCATGTGACTGGGCTCCAGCTGTCTCTCCTCGTGATTTTTTGGCCTCTTTGGCTCACCGTCTCTTTGCCGGACAGATGGGCGGAGAGAGAGAGAGCGCCTCGCCCCCTGCACTGGACCAGGATGCATCGGGGTTTGTTTGAATGCGAAATAGCAATTAGAGACTTTGCAATGGCAATTCTACTCTTGCATCGTGGTCTAATGGTTTATTCAGAGGGATTTCAGTGAAATTAAAAGGATGGTCTTAGTTTCCCGCAGCCTAATATTGATTGGCTGCAAACAGTACTTTCAGTAAACAAAGAAGTTCAGTAAAAACTTCTTGACTCAAAACACACTGCCAGACACCAGTGGGCAGTTTCAGGATGAAAACCAGCGTACCTTAAACTGAACAATGCTGTCGTGTAACCTGCCGATTGGAAAAAAAAACTTTAAAAAGGACCTGGGGCAAAATAGAATTTATCTAAAGCAATGGACAGGTGAAATCTGGTGGCCGAGGAGTGATAAAGGGCTAAGAGGGCCTGGCATCTCTATTTAGCTATGGGAGACCAGCGGTGCAGTTATTTTCCAATCAGAAGCGTGAAATTCCTCAGAGCTCTGTGGCATTTGTCACAGCATCATGGCAGTGTTCCCGCTGCAGCACATCTATCTGAAGAGACATCCAAGGTCGTCACCACATCACAGCTTTCTATAACAGAAACAGTCCTGTCTTGATGGAGAGATGGAAGTAGGGAAGGACAGAGGAGAAAAAAGAATCATCTAGAGGAACATGCCCCCCTTCAGCTGAGCCTTTGTTCTAATAACACAAAGCAATTTACACTGACCTTTATAGAAATGTAGCAAAAGTAAATTACAATAGTTAAAAAATGCCCCTGAGCCTAATTGCAAAGGAGATTAAGTTTCCCATAATTGCTTTTGGCCATCTAACGCAATTTTTCCTTTTTTTGTAATTAAAGTGATTTAAAAATTTAATATCCCCGCCCTCGGTACACACACACACACACACTCACACACATATACATACACTTTCTCAAACACAACGTCTCTTGTTGTCCCATGCCACAAATACTCTCATTACGGAGACAGTGGCCCATTAGGAATAGTGTTATAGTTCTTGGTATGATCAAACATAATTTGCATTGGATCAAACAACTGGAACAGCTTTTGCTATAAATCAGCCGTGACCATCTTTGAATGAAATATGTGATAGAATTGCTCTGAATTCTTGGTACAAATAATGTTTTAATGTGCTATGTCCATTTCAGTTCACCTGCAAAGAGATGTGGCCCTCGTCAGAGTCGCTCCGATCTTTACACTTGTCTGTTTTTGCTGCTTTAAGAAGATATATCATTGCTTAATATATCTCATCCATTGACAGGTGCCATTGCAACAAGATAATCAAATATATTCACTAAACCTGTTAGTGGGTTTAATTTAATTTTGTGGCAGAATATATATATATATATACACTGAAGAAGTGTGTTTGACACATTGAAATTACATCTTTCCTCTTTCCGATAGAGCAAGGAATCCTACTGGTATAGAGTCTGTTGCTTTCCGAATCATAACCTACGGGGGTGGAAAAGAAAATCACACTTTGCCCAACCCCATTTTCAGACCTGCCGTGCATGCTGTTATGCCAAAAGGTGTTTGCCTGGCAAAAGAGCACCTCTGTCTTGCATTTCATTAGCACTAAAGAATGATCATTATAGTAGCACACTAGGAAGTTCTTGCTGAAAGTATAGCACAAAAGTAGTAATAGTCATATATTCTTGGAAAAAAATCAAATGAAGAACTACTATTATTATTATTATTATTATTATTATTATTATTATTATTATTATTATTATTATTATTATTGTTATTATTATTGTTGTTGTTGTTGTTGCTGTGTTATTGTTAATAATAAGAATAATTACAAAAAAAATGTATTATGTATTTTTAAAATGTAAAAGAATACTTTCCCAAATTGGCATTATAAATAATCTTATTATTAAGCCATCACAATCTGTTTCTTTATTCTAAACAGTTATAAATATAGGTTTTGTAGGTTTTTTGTCTTTAAGAAATATTTAGGCCCATCTTGTCCCCTGATTAAATGTATAACATTTTGATACAGAGGAATGCATCTATACAGTAACCCCCCAGTTTTGCACAGATCAGTAGTCGCGGAATCAGTCACATGCAGATTTCTTTTGAGAACTGAACTCATAGTTTTATGCGGAAATCCCCACAATAACGCAGAAACTGCAAATGTCCTCCACCTTTTTTTTTTTAGTTTTTTTTGTAGCGCTAAATATATTTTTTCTTGCTGTTTTTACACAAGTTCACATCGCCGCATTGTCCCAGTACTTTTGTCCCGCTACCTTTCAAGTTGCATATCTTGGCGGGGAATTTAAATTAAAAGAGGCAAATACAGATTTACCTTTACATTTTCTTTAAGGGTAATGCATTAAACTGAGTTTAAAATGAAATTTAAGTGTTCTGGTAGCATATGTGGGGTCATATTTAGGGTTTATAGTATAAAAATAGGCACAAAAACACAATAATGCAGTTTTTCACTACGTTCCAGATGTTCTTGGAACGTAACCCTGTGAAAAGCGGGGGACTGCTGTATATAGTTATTTGCAAAAGTTTAAACACACACAGTCAAATGATTTTTGACATTTTGTTGATTTCCTAAGTAAATATGAGTTCATACACTCTTTAAGAAACATGCTCTGTAGTTAGAAATGTCATTTTTCTGCACACTCTATTACATGACTTCTGTTTATTATATTGTTCTGATGAGTATAACGTAGTCTGTAAGTATATAATGAAGTGGAAAATCTACTGTAACATTGGCTTTTTACCTTTTATTTATTACTTTTTTGTATGTATTTCAGCACAATGTATGCAGAGTATTAGGTCCTCAGCTGGTTGCTGAAAAAAGTGGCAAAAATATTGCCCTGCAACTAAGCAGTTAGCACCTGGTCAAAATCTGCCTGTCTCTGTTATTTTTTATGAACAGCAGCCTAACCGATAAATTGCCCTTTTTTCGTATGGTTAAATAAAGGGGTCATCTCTCTTTCTCTCTCTCTCTTTCCTTCTGTCTGTCTGTCTGTCTGTCTGTCTCTCTCTCTCTTTCCTTCTGTCTGTCTGTCTCTCTCTCTCTCTCTCGCTCTGTCTCTCTTTCCTTCTGTCTGTCTGTCTGTCTCTATCTCTCTCTCTGTCTCTGTCTTTCTCCCTCTTTCTCTTAGTCTTTGAATAGACGTGCTGAATTCCTTCCCAGATGCGGCCAGATTGAGTTGCTTTCATCTCAGTAATTGCATGCTGACTGTAAACATAGACTCCTCTCCTGCTTTTCTCTCCTATCACTATCTAGCAGGATGCAGGCCTGCATCCCTGGGGTCTGCTTAACACCATATATACATCCTTACACAGCAGGAATTCAGCATATACAATAGAAGGCATTCGTCTGGAGGCGTCCGAGGTCAAAGCTTGCCTTAACGAGGGAATGGAAGTGTGTGTGGGGGGAATGCACTCTATTTTCTCTGTGTGTACGTATGTGCACATGTGTCTATTGCAGAGAGGAAATCGCACACCGTGGTCGACATTCAGGGCTAAAGTATGGACCAGTGGCATTTTGAATCAGAATTAAAACACTGGACAATCTTGCTGTGTATCTGGATTTGATCTTGGCTTGTAACTTTTGTATGCATTTAGAATAGTGAATACTAGCTCTATTACAGAGGAATTGCAAAGAGAGAAAAATAGAGATAAGGGGAGACTGTGTAGAGTAGTTTCAGTGTACTCCCGTAGTCAAGGTCTTTTGACACAAGCACTTTTTCAAAGTCACACTTCAGTCCCTCGTTCCGAGTCTTGCACTACATGAAAGTGTAGACGCTCTTAAAGGCTGAATGATGCATGAAAGTGCAACGCCGGCCGCACTGTTTGTTTTTTTTTTATATTCTCCAGGCGTGACATGGGCTCCTGAAATCCACAGAGACTTCTTAAGGGTTACAATAAGCTGTCCACTCTTTAATCCCATTTACAGCATTAAAGGATGATATATAGTTCTCAGGAGCCCTCAGCTCAACTGACAAGAATTTAAAACACTGTTAACAACACCATTTTAAATAAAGCTCCTTACATGATCCTTGGCTTGGAGATATCTTTCACTTCTTTAAACATTTAAAGTCCTTGTAACCATCAGCGGCTCCAGATATTAAATAGTTAGGTGTAATAAAAAGGTTTGAGTTCGAAAGGTTAAACTTTTAAAAGTTCTTCGCCCTCATACATCTCATTTACACATCCACACAGGTTCTGTAGGTCACCAAATGTGGTTCTACACTGGCTTTTTGGCGCCTTTGTTTTCTTGCACATACAGAGGTGCAGACAAAGCAGAGCTCATTTTCTGCTTTGACTCTCATCATCATTGTTTTTCTCTGAGTAATTAAGGGAGGCAATGGTCTCATAATTCACTCGCTGCACGTGCTTATTTACAGGGTGAAAAAAAGGTTGAAAAAAAATTTGTTTGCCGTTTTACCTCCAACGTCAGTGCAATTATAGAAAACCTGAAGACGCTTGTAATAGAAATGATGACTCGCCCCTCTTGTGGCTTTCAACCCTTGAGAAAAATTGCTGGCTTTGTGACGGCTTGCTCCTGTAGTCATACATTATGTAGGTGTGTTGCAAGGTCCTTAGGGAAATCACATGCAGGGCGTCTGTATTAGACTAATACAGAGTGAGAGTGTGTTTGTGTGTGTTTGAGTGCTCCCACGGAGCGGAGTTGGGCAGGACAAAAGTGCTGTGAGCAGCGTTTCCATTCTCTACATATGGCCATCCTGCACTCTCCTGTCAACCCTGTCTCTTCACACAGTTCACACTAGCACCCTTCCTTGGAGACTTCATACATGGTCAATATATAAAAAGGGATTTCATATTGACTCTGAGATTTACATTGACTAACTCTGCATGTGGAGTGTGTATAGCTCTAATGAATGTGTCTGTCTTCTTTGCTCTTACTTACTTATTAAATGAGAAAAATACCCACATTTTTCTTTTAGTTACCATATGTGGCAATCGTTAAAGACAATGAGTCTCAAATTCACAGCTTCCAAGCTGTATCAATTCACTGATACCAGTGTGATACATTTCTGTTGTGTAACATTAGAAGTGTCTCATGTATTCATTTTATTTACCTTCATGTATTTCTCTTGTAATCGTACTAATTACTTCAGAATAAGAAATGTTATTTTTACTTTAACACCTAAGCAGCTAAATAGTGTCTCTTGCACATGTGATTACACAAACACAATCAAATGCAATCAAAGTGAGTTTTGATGAGTGATGAGTTGATAGGTGGGTTTTTGCAGTATAATCTGCGAGACGAGATGGATGATGAGTCTTTCCTGTGTTGTAATTTAAGTTAAAGCAGCAGAACTTATCTTTATTGGATTACTGTTTCAGACAAAATATTTTGTATTGTGTCCATAAATAGCTATACATACCCAGAACTGCAGAAAAAGTGTGGGTTGCCCCATATTAGTTTCCATAAAACAAACCTTTTTTGTCATTAATTTGTAGGAGCATTTTATCACAAACAGATCAACACAAGTGATTTCAAATGTTCCAGGGTAAAACATTGTAGCATTAAAGTTTATCATTTTATTATTGATTTTATAGTACCATTTTGGGGATAAGTTGACAAACTGTCACAGAAAACATGCTCATTTGAATGAACATTTTGGTAACCCCAAACTTTTGACAGGCCATGTGTGTGCTTAAGTGTGTTATGTAACATATGCATGAGTCATACTCATCAGTCATATCATGCATTCCTAACATATACTTCCCCCTTCTATATTTCCATACTTTAGGTCGTGCCCTCCCTCCCTCCACTGCCACATCAAGCCTGCTGCCCCCAGCCCCTTCTCCTCCCACCGCACCCCTTCATTCTGCCCCGCCCACCATCAGAGAGTGCCAGGTGCCTCTGCTGGACAGCAGCTCCTCCCACACCATGCTGGAGCCCCACCCAGAGGACCAGATCTCCCACAACTCATACCTGCTCCGGGCCCAGTCCTCCACTGGTAAGCTCTACCCTCTCATCTCAAAGGACCCTTTCCCGCATGTTCCTCTGTGTCCTGCATTCCATCCAATGATCTCTGTGATCTGATCTCAGGGACTCTACTGTTCTTATTTTCAATAAAAGGTACTGTCTGTGAAATATCTTCATTATAGTAAGAAGCTGTTTGTGGTTACACTGAAAAACAGTAATGTAGTTTATGTCATTCAAATGCACTGTTAAAAAAAAAAAGGTGACATGTTTTTGTTGATTGTGTAAGCGATAACAAGTACACATTCTCTACAGAAAACACATCTCTGCACAATTAATACCCAATCAGTGTTAACACATTGGGGGAAAAAACATAAAATCTTGCCTGTTCAAATAAGAAGAAATTGTGCACTACAATTTCCATCAACGTCTATATCTAAGTGTGTGCCTTGTAAAGAACCTGTACTCTGTTTTACATGTTCTTTACAAAGTAACATTCTTGTAAATTTTGCACTCAATTGTATGTGCACGGAGTGCCAGAGATTTTGCTGCCCTTACGCCATACATGTAAAGATAAAGAAAACAATTCTATACAGGTATAAATGCTTGAGCATCCATGCACACTTCACAACAGCATAGTTTGTGCACCAGTTTGGTATATCAGTTACACCATGAACATCACATTACAGCAGTTACATACACTTATGTCTGTTGTTCAGACTAAAGTTGACAGTAACGATGATGGAACACTCATAATGTATTTTAGTTTGCCTAATAATGAATAGGCTGGTAAAAATTAAAAAAATTGTGCTGATGTAATTTATGATGTAATGATGTAGTTATTTCATTCAAATGCACTGTAAAAATAGGTGACATATATATATATTTTTTTTGACATATATGTAAAAATAGGTGACATATATGTATATATAGTTTATAACTACCTGGAGTGACTTTTTTGCAGTGTCTGCTAAAACAGATGGCAAACACATCACTAAATATTGCGCTGGCAAATGTATTCAACTAATCAGTGAATGAAATATTAGAATCATTACAGTATAAAGGTCTGTGGTGGTGTTTGAAGTTAGGTTTGGTTAATCCTCTGCTTTATTCTGCCTCTGCAGATGGAATAAGGCTATGAGTTGCTGTAGCACAGCTGTGCTCATTTTGAGTAATTAATGCTCTCTCTGTGCTGCAGAGCCCTCCAAACTCTCACCCCGCACTGAAATCTGCAATCCAGGCGATATATTTAGCAAACGAGAGGGAGAAGGAAAAAAATCTGTTAATGTAATTTCTGCTGGAATATAATCTATTGTTAATGGTATTAGCCTCTCCTTTGATCTACTATAAATCTTTATTATGTCTGATCAGGGGCCCAAGGTTCAAGAGCAACACGATTATAACCCTTTTAAAATGACATTACATCATTCCTCTAATTGGTTTACTGTTTGGTGGAGGAACATCAATCACTGGCAGCCTAAACCACGCTGTAAATAAATTCACCTAAACATCACCAGCGCAACAGTTCTGGGGGGGAGAAAGTGATGGAAAATTAGGAAGAGTCTTGAAGTGAGCGATTGCAGCATCTTGGTTTCATAAAATAAATGTTTGTAGAAACAATATGCAGTACCTGCACAGCTGAAATGAAATGCAAGGTTATTATTATTATTATTATTATTATTATTATTATTATTATTATTATTATTATTAGTAGTAGTAGTAGTAGTAGTAGTAATAGTAGTAGTAGTAGTAGTAGCAAATATCTATTTTATAGTTTTCTTTATATATTTATTTGTTTCATATGACAAACTAATTGAACTATTCTAATTTCTACCTAGTGAATATTCAATTCATTATTTATGAGTATATCAATAATTTTAAGTGGGAATCTTGAGAATAGAGCAGAAGAGGTATTTGCATTTACAGTGACTTGTTGTATTGAATTGTGTGTAATATATTTTTGTTTAATTTTCTCTGTAAGATAACACTCAATTGAAAACACTCAGAACGCTTGCAATTAGTATAATAACAGCTCGGTGAATAATTGCATTATTATCACATAGCAAGTGTTTGTGTTTATGATTTTGAGAATGAGAATGACATCTGTAGGTATGTGTGTGTGTGTGTGTAAGAGAGAGAGAGAGAGAGAGAGAGAGAGAGAGAAAGAGAGATAGATACTAAGCGAATGAAAAGTGTGTGTGTGTGTGTGCCCAAGTTCAATTAAATGTCCTGTGATCTTGTTGAGGGTGATCGCTGTGCAGGAAATGAGGTTTCTGCCCAATAACCCAGCCCACTGAGGCAGAAAGACAGCCACGATTACAAAGAGGAAGTGAGCTACGAAGTGTGTGTGTGTGTGTGTGTGTGTGTGTGTGTGTGTGTGTGTGTGTGTGTGTGTGTGTGTGTGTGTGTGTG
>JBBPDC010000032.1:3079979-3091060 GCA_037974485.1 Hemigrammopetersius urotaenia | reverse complement strand
GACGGTACCTTGCTCAGGGTACCTCAGCTGTGCCTAGCGGTCTTGGGAATCGAACCCGGACTTTCTAGTCGCAGGGCAAATGCCCTAACCCCTAGGCTACCAGCTGCCCCTTATTTTCGTTAAGGGTAATGTATTGTAATGTACAATTGAGTTTAAATTAAATTAAAATATTTTGGGAGCATATTTGGGGCATATTTATTATCATCATCATCAACAAGAACAACAACAAGAACAACAACAACAACATAATAATAATAATAATAATAATAATAATAATAATAATGATAATAATAATATAATCATATAATATATATGTAATATATTATAGTATATAATAATAATAATAATAATAATAATAATAATAATTTCTACAGCCCCCTGTTGCCAGAGCCTTTTTGGACAGCTTCCTGGGCGCCTTACCAGCAGTGAATTTGCCAGCGGTCTGCTTTGTTTTTGCCATAGTAGCGTGAGATGGTGTTTTGCAACAAGACAAATAATAATAATAAAATATATAGACTATATAATACTGTATTGATCTGCTCAATATTTACATTAAATAATAAAACTTTCTGGTGTCCGGGTAACCTAGCAACAATATATTTAGGGTTTACACAAAATAGGCATTTTAGGCTTTTTTAGCACACGGGTGCTCTCGGAACGTAACCCCATGAATGGCAGGGGATTATTGTAATGAAATATTCTTCTCCACAACTATGAAATTTAGTTTTGTTTTGTTTTAAATTTAAGCAATTAGGATAGTGGCCAATTTGTTTAAATACTGTACTTACTAGTTACCATTAGCCATAATAACATAGTCCAGCTGGTTTACATTACAACAATGGGTGGAGCATGCAAAAATCCATTGAGTTAAATTGAATAGAATTGAGAGAGAGACAGAGAGAGAGACAGACAGACAGATAAAGTCACAGCTGCTGTGCACACATCTGGACTGCCTGTTACAAGACACTTCGTTGTCAGACAAAGCTGAAACACTTCAGCACAACACTACACTAAGCTTTTCATACTCAGTCAGAACATCACTTTATATCTGAAGCCAATACACACACACACACACACACACACACACACATTTAATGTGCCTAGCACACTTTTAGCAGTCTGCTTCTGCATGGCTCCTTGGGAAAGCCTGAGCTTACTGAGCACACTGAGCAATGTGGTCATGTTTACACATGCTCCATAACCCCTGCCAGGATACATTTGTGCTCCTCACTCCAAGCATGTGCAGTTGTGTTTTGGAAGACAAATTCAAAAGTTCTGTGATAAAGCATTGAGTGTGCCGCATCCCGCTAGTATGTCTAATGAAAATACTAGCAATCCTCAACAACAACATTTTAGTAATTGTTATTTTAGAAGAAAAGAGTTTTGCTGAAATCCAAATATTAGACAAATCCTGGCTCCCAGGAGCCGTTTCTGCTCTTCAGAATTGTTTTGGGCACATTGGCTAGGAGGCTGTAACTTGTGGCAGTTCTTCCAGTCTGGAAGAGCTATATCAGCAAGGGTATCAATGGTATTACTTCAAGACCGTAACCAGATGACCCATACAAAAGCCATAAATAACTTTACAGGTGAGAACCCAATACTGCTGAGAAGCCTTTACATCGCATAATAAGGCAGCCCTGAGAACAATAAAGGCTAACCTGTCCCTGGCCATCAAAGCAGCAAAGCTCACACAGCTCAGAAAATCCACTATCACTTCCAGGATACTGGGGACACCCCGCATGTGGCAGGGCATCAGATCAGTTACAACATCTCTACCTGCCTGTGATGGTGAAGTCTCCTTTCCAGAAGGTCTGAATCACTTTTGTGCATGGGCTAAGGCACTCAGCGACATGGCAGTGTGAAAGACCTCAGCTGAAATCACATCATCAAGTTCACTGAGAACACAGCTGCTGTGGCTTTGATCAAGATAGCATAAAGACAGAAGGTACAACTACTAACAGACTGGTGATAACCCCACTGAACATTGATGGAGTTTGTCTAAAGCACTACTTGGTGTTCACATCACGGAGAACCTTACATGGAGCTCCACAGCCAAGAAAGCCCAGAAGCTTCTGTATTTCCTTTTGGGAGACTGAGTGGAGCTCAACCCTCCAGAATCCTCACCACGTTCGTGGCCAGAATAAGGAAATCATACCATCTCAGACTGCAGCGGAGAGTCAGAACAATCAAAAAGATCATCAGAATCTCTCTTTTCTTTGTCACACAGACATCTACAACACACTGCATCCACAAAGCCATCAACACTGTGGATGACCCCACTCACCCCTCCCACACTCTCTTCTCCCTCCTGCAGTTTGGCAGAAGGTTCCGTAGCATACGGGCCTTCACAGCCAGGATGGGAAACAGTTTCTTCCCCCAGGCCGTCAGACTCCTGAATCAGAACTGAATCATAAAAAACAAACAAACTCCTGAACTGAACTGCTTCCTTCTCCTAAACATATAGGCCCCCCTCACACTGTATTATTTCATTTATTGTATAATGTGACTTTTTATCCTTTTTATGGTTAAGGCTATGCACAAAGTTTATTGTTGCTATTCCTTACATCATACATCTTTACATTTCACACATTTATCCACATTTAGGTATGTCTGGCACTATGTGGCAAAATTGATTTTTCACAGTTATGACATTAGCAGCATTACATTTAAAAAGGCATGGGAAGATACACTGGCTGTTTATAACAGTTGTAAAAAATAGTAGTACACATTTCAAGCATTGGTTCCTATAAACAACATTGTAAAGAAGTATGAGTCAGTACGTTTATCTGCAGTGCACCATTTTACATCAGACTGTTTACATCAAATTATGCAGAAAATATAAAACACTGGTGAAATTAAAACGGTAAAATGATAGATGGACTAAGGAAAGAATCATAGGTCACAGTATTGATTATTTTAACTTTGGCTGATTCTGGAAAAAACTGTCAGTGAATGTGATTAAAGGGTTGTGCATGGGCCAAAAGAGCTGCCCCTCTGAGCCAACTGATCTAATTCACTAAAATAGTGGGAGTACAGATCTCTACTACTGATCCATAAGTCATATTGTAATGCATGAGAATGATAATGCACGGGGTAATCATGGATTTTAATGTGGCAAAGCTCAGTCAATGACAAAAGGCCAATCCGTACAATTCCAAACATGCGTTCGCCTCTTCCCACCACATAAAAACACCTTGTTATCAGAGACTAGGAGAGTGGAGGATGTGCTGTTTTCTAATTACGCTGTTTCATTTATTGTGAAGCAGACGGAGTCCTGCTGAAATCGCAGTCTCTATTAGCGCCTGCTGTCAAGGGGCTTCTCCCCATTACCTTTAGATTGGATCCTTTGTCATCCCAAATTGACATTTATGCTTTTACCCCTATTGTTTCTCCAGTTTTTGGACACTAACACTCGGCAATTTGTTTTCATTTGTGTCGCTTGGCCAAGTGTCCCATGATGCCCCCCGTCTCACTCACTCCGTCATCACTATACAACTGCAGATAGATAGAGAGTAAGGATGAAAGAGAAAAAGTAAGACTCTCTGCTTTAACCACCACTGCTAGTAGTTCAACAAACAGTTAATGTTAATTAGATAGCCTGTCAGCAGGATTAATATTGATCAAGGAGCAGTTATTTTCCTTTTTATCCAGAAATTAAGCCCTTGTTTTCTATTGGCTCAAGGTTTTCAAAGTTTTCAAGTAGACGAACCTGACATGGAGCAAAATTAACAACCACAAAAGTAAGGTGTCCTTTTTTTATTTCCATGACCTTTCCTGTTCAAGCAAATTGACTTTTTCACTTGGCAAATTATTCTCTTTGTGTATGCGGCTGTAGTCCTCAAAAGTTGCCTCATTTTCTGAATTGCCCAAGTATGTTTTTGTTAAGATAAAGGTTTAAATATGTTGGAGATAGAAGGTGGAAGGGCTACTGGGTTTTAGAACATCAGAAGAATGTCTTTCACACTGTAAAGAAATGCTATGAAATTGCTGTGCAATTTCAATATTGGCCAATTGTACTTATATCTAAATGGCATAAACAGCAGTGCATTCTGTGTGCCTGCTTCTTCCTAGAGGCTAACAGCCCTGGTTGTACAGTGCTCTCCGTCTTGTTGAAATATCCCTTGAGAAAAAAGGTGTTGTAAACGATTTGGGCAGGTGGCACTTGGTATCAGATTCGGCTTAGTGGTTAAGGGCACGTGGGGCACCACCGTACTAACAGTTTCATTCCCAGGTGGGGATTGAGGATTTACCTCTTATATTGCAGACCTGTCAATATTCCTGTCCTACTATTGTGCTACTTTCATAGCTTTGAGTGGTGGCCTTGTTTTTGGTCTAGCAGAATAATAAAAAGGAAAGCTGAGCTAAAAGATCCTTAAGACAATATGATGAAGAAAGGCTATTGGACATTGCACGTACACAATTAACCATGTAAATGAACATGTGAAGCTTCATGAGTAGAAGTGGCCTTTCTGTTAGGGAGGAAGGGGAGGTGAAGAAGGACAGAGAGCTATCTGTATGCTGCTGGTGTTAGACTATAAACACACACACGTACACACACACACACACTCAGTGACTACACAGCCATTTCACACTCAGCCACTTGCACAGTGAAAGCTGATGATGCGTGCAGAGATTGCATATGAAGAATGCTTCTTCATGAATATGAAAACAACTTTTTTCAACAGACTTGAAAGGGCTGATGGGATACAGTGAGGCCTCTCTGTATCTCTCTCTCTCTCTCTCTCTCTCTCTCTCTCTCTCTCTCTTCCTCTCTTTCTCTGATCTTTTTTTTTTTTTGCCTGCGTTGCTCATTCTTTTCCTCTAGCTTAAGAAAACAGAAGATTTGTCTCTGCTGCTATCCCTGAAAGCATCGACTAAAGGTTCTGTGAGAATCAGGAAAATAAACGCACTTCATCATTATAACGATGTGAATTATACTCGCTGCTTGGGGCCGGTGATGTGAACGAGCCAGTGTGTAAGTTTAAATTAAGCAGCTCATAATGGGTGTAGTCGGGAAAGAAAACTCAAAGAAATTTAGAACAGCAAGAGCCCTAATTAGTCTGTGTCAGAAAAAAGAGGAGCAGCTGTATTTCCGAATGCAGTCATGGCAGTGGTACAGAAAGTGGCAGTTTCGTCTTCTCTACCTTTGATGGGTTAATGAAGGCCTTGCTAGCTTCACCCGTGTGGGTGTGTGTTGCACCGTTGTTTGAAGAGGTACTGTGTTGAACTCTGCCCTTTTTCTCTAAGCCTGGGAGACCAAAAGAGCTTATTGGGATTGAGTGTGAGGGCCTGGGTTTTGCCTGACACAGTGGTGTTGTGTTTGTTGTTATTTTAACTAGTTGACGTTTTTTTCAAAAATGTAGTTGACAAGTCATGTAGTTATATAGCATAGTTTAAAAATTGTCATTTCAATGTTTTGAAAAAGCAGTAATGTTTGCATATGTACAGTGTGTTCTATCTTGCTATTAGCAGCTTATGGTTTTCAGGTTGCTATCTGAAGAAGAAGCATTTTTGTCACATTTCAGACCAATATTATCCAAAACAATTGAAAAAATTACATTTACACAATATTCCAATTAATCCCAATGCAGTAGATCAGCCAAGGCATGTTTGGTGACTATAATTTGCTTCTTAATTTTATACTTGATGCTACACGCAGCAAAAACTACCATTAAAAGTCAATAGCAACACTAAAACCTCTCTTCACCCATTCAAATAGCATATAGCTCATCATTAAAATGCAGGCCTGCTGATGCAGTAATTTACTGTGGGCTACAAGCTTCAATGTATAGGTGAACTCATCACAAGCCATTTTAGACAACAGGTGCTCCATCCCCTGTGCTACCTTAATGAAGAATGGGAATGTATGTATAAGCCCTATAGAGTTACCATTTCAGAGATACACGGTTAAATGTGGGATATATTTAAACTTTACTAAACCTAAAACTTTACATTTTCAGTGACAGATGTTGGCCTAGGCCTCATGCCTTTCTCCACCCACCTCCACTCCTCCACTCTCCTTCACGAGGAGCAGCTGTACCTTGTTCTCCTTTTGCCTGCACCTGGCCCCCACAATCAGGCCACTTCCACCAGCTTCACCATTATAGAAGCGTGCTGACAAGCACTTCCACTACAACCCCACCACTGGGAACATGGCTTCAGCAGACAGGGTGCATTCGTCTTCCTCTCGGAGACAAGCCATACATAGACTTAAGCACAGACTAGCGGGCCGCATGCACACGTTAATGATGTCTGGCCCTATTTCTGGTGCAGGCTGCTGACGAAATGCACTCACTGTTAGACACCTTCACAAGGACATCTAATAACAGCCCTAAAGTGTGGTATGTGTGGGTGTGTATGAGAGAGGATTCCTGTGTTTGTGTACGGTACATATTTGCTTATATGCCTTGTTTGAGTTTGAATGTGTGTGTGTGTGTGTGTGTGTGTGTGTATGTGTGTGTGTTTGTGTTTGTGCTCCATATTGGTTTTGTTGTCTGTGGACCTATTAGAGAAGGACTGAACTGGATGAGGTTGAGAGATTGGTGGTCATGTCTGTCCACTTTACTGGCCAGACTTTTCCTCTCTGTTCACCAAGTGCTGATCACAGAGTAGAGGCCAAACTGCTGGCATGCATTAAACAACCTGAATACTGCAGCACACATGCTCAAACCAGATCAGCTCACCATCTATCACTATCTAAATGCCACTATCTAAGTCTTACTCTGTCTATCACTTCTCATATGAAGCTTTTGTTGCAATTGTTGCATTCACAATAACGTGTACAGTGTAGACAATAGACAGTGCAAATTAATTTTTATTAATATTTATTAATATTTTAGCTTTAAATTTTCCATTATTTTAGGAAGAATAGGAACCCATATCCTACATTTTTCCGCCTGAGTTTCACTCATGTTTATGTGCGTTTCATTTTTATATGATTATTTTCTAACCTCTATGAATCCATTATGATTAAACAGGCTATTCATGGCACTGTGTCTTTTCAGTATATGATGTATGATTATATATGTTAATGACTGATTAGCTGCTCTCTGATATCATGAATGGATGAGCTGAACTGTTGTCGGTTGGATAGGCAGGATTATGTAAATGTGTTGTACAGACAATGGAGTGAATAGTATGAACTGAAACCTTATTGATGTTTACATAATTCATAAACTTTCAATTTTGAAAAGCTTTTAAATGTTACTTTACAATAGTCGTGTGAACTTATTATCCTATTTGTTCTGTATGAGAACAGAATTGTGTTTATTGTGACCTTTCTAGTGCTTCATTAAGGATATACTCACACTAGGCCTGGTTTCCCGAGCATTGGGCTCCCTTCTCACTCCCTTGCTGGTCCGCACTTATGCTGTGCTTAATAATTTGGACCCAAGCATGCTTACGTCATCACATGACTTACTTTTTTATCCTTTTTGTCTGGTGAGCTAACAGATTTTCACTTCATTACCTTCAGATACTGAACCTGCAGTGTTTTCAGCTGTCACAACATTGATCAGTGGTTCTTTGGTATCCACAAGCATGAAGATGGTCACTAATTTCGCCAAATTGCTCAAGTGTGGTACAGAGTGTCCATACTGGTCAAATTAACTGGACTTACATACTAGTTAAATTAACTAGGCACGTTACAGATTACCTAATGTGAGTATATCCTAAAATATACCAACTCACTGGAATGTCTAAATGTTTTTGAATATAAAATACTTAATTTGACTTTGCTTGACCTTTGGCCTTGCCCACTAAAAAATATAATCTGTAAGCCATGTGTCAGCACTTTATCCACCCTGTGGCTACAGTGCTGTTCTGCCTCAAGGGTTTGGATGGCTTGAAGCTGCCAGCTTGTGCAACTGAGCAAGCTTTGTGCTTACTCATAGAAGTCGGATCACGCTCTGATTCTCTTTTACTAATGTAGCTCTGAGATGCATGTTAGACACCCTGACTAGTACAATTTAACACTTATCCGCCACAGATGCACACACAGGCACACACGTGCGCGCACACATATTGTCCTTTTGGTAGGATTTAGGCCTCTTTATGTTTATTTGTCTTTTCTTCTTCTTTTTTTAATTATTATTCTTTGGCCACTGTTCTTGGTCAAGAACACATTCTCTCATGAGAATCCTTTTTTCTTTACTATTTTCTCTCTCATACACGCGCACACACACACACACACACACACACACACACACACACACACACACAGACACACACACACACACTCACAAGCACTCTATTTTGTGACACAGACAGACATTGTCTTGTGTAAAAATGAAATCTGGAGAGGCCTTTTTTTCTGTAATGTCTCTTTAGTGATATGGATTTAGTTCTTTATATAGAAACACAGTCAGAAAGAAAGCTTTAACTTTGCTTGCACAAAAAGGTCTATAAATAAAAACTTGCAGTGGTACTCATTTTATTTCGAGAGCAAACAGGAAATTAATGTCACTCCATCGCCAAAGGCCAGTCTATTTAGATTCTGGAGTATGCAATTATGTGTATTAATTATGTTGTTCAAAATTAAACCCATAATCCCATTTTCCAAAGTAGACTTTCCTGGAACTTAGTGGCAGTACATTTCTTACTTTCTCTTCTGTTTGTCAGTTCTGTAAATGCAAATGTTCTCTTTACCGTGAGTTTGTCGTTGTGTTTAGTTGTACCATATCGCTTACAAATAGGGGAAAGCTTGAATGGAGCATCAAATAAATGACAAATCATGATGTGTGTTACAGTTCAATCTTAGTTATTTATAACAGAAAAACATGTTTCAAACCTAAATTCTAGGATTCACTTGGTAGTAAAGCAATGCTTTTATAGAATGTATTGCTGTGTGCAGTGCCACAGTGAATTTATCTGAGGTGTGTAGATGCAATGAGGGTTTGAATCACACTCACTTTTCTTATACCTCCACCTGTTCAGATTGTGGGAGCTGAAAAGAATGTGTCTGCGACACGCAGGATCAGGCAGGAGAGATCACCCTGCATGTGCTGTCACACACCAACAAGCTGCAGATAGAGAGAGAGGGAGAGAGGGAGAGAGAGAGAGACACAGAAATAAGGAATTTGAGAGAGAGAGAGGGAGAGATGCGTAGAAAGACAGTGATGTAGAGAGATACAGATGGAGAAAAAGGAGATTTGAAGAGAGACAGGAGAGAAAGAGGAAGGGGGGTAGGAAGACATGAGGAGAGAAGAGAGAGGAAAAGAGAAAAAAGTGAGAGAAAAAGAGAGAGGTATACAGAGAGAGGTCCGAAGAGAGATGGAGAGTGACAGATATAGGAGAGAGAAAGAGAGAGGTGGTGAATGCTCAAATCTGTGTTTGTGAGTAGAACAGATATGGACTATGAGGTTCATTTTTTATTGCATTGTGTTGTGTTTCGGGGGAAATGCCCATCATTACAGCAGAGCTCTCTTGTTCTCTTGCTCTCTCTTGCTTTCTCCCTCCACCCCTGTCTGTCTCCTTTTTTCTCTCACCGGCCAGAGGAAATAAATGTAACATGAGAAGGAGTTTGCTTGTTTTCTCTGCGGCCTGAAATTACATTCTCCTAAATTCCCTGCCACTGTGGAGTGCCACTCACACTGACACTCTGAGGAGAGGAACCAACCCATAGCTACATTCAGCCACTGCACAGCAGATTGCTGTGTTGTAATATCATGGTTAAGCTTATACCTACACACACACACACACACACACACACACACACACACACACTCACACAGACATGCACAAACACAGTTCCATTGCTAGCCACATTAAGGCTTACACCCAAGCAAACAATCATGTCAATTAGGGATGCCTCATAAAGTATGCATAAGCTGCATCCAACAACATTAGCACAGCTTAAGAGCAGGCAAAAAAACTTCTCACTCTAATGAATGCCTTAACAGGCCTAGTGTCACACCATTTTCAGAAGAACACCACAAACAGAGGATACATCTTGCCAGATGCTAAACTACAAACCAGCAGCATCAAAAACAGCAGCATCCTATCTGCGCTGATTCCCCTCTCTGATTTAGCCTTGCCTTTCTGATTGCATTTTATCCTCCCTGTTATGCCTCAAGCAGAGGGGAAAAAACACTTCTGAATATTCCCTCTATCAATCATGGCAAATGCCGGTGCTATTTTTACCCCTTTTGCAAGCGTGTCCCAGCACTAACTCGATAAAGCTTAAAGGATCTATGTACACAGAAGCGTCTCTGTTTTAGAGCTTTAATCGGGAGATGAATTTTGATCCAAATCCGAATATAGGCCGATCAGATTCTGCCCAAGTCTGATCTGGCCCGACTGTAGCTTCACACGGTCTGAATGCATTTTTCCAACCAAGACTAATAAAAAATTGTAGTGCCTGTTATGTTGCCTTTAACCTAAAATTATTATTCAGTTATGAATCTGAACGATCCATTATCCACTGTAAATTATTTGCCAGCTTCTATGACAATTAGGTTGTTTGAGAGTGAAGAGCTGAAGTGTGGACCTTCAGAAAAGCTCTTAGGGTTTAAGTTACTTTATAGCAACAGATAATCAGAGCTTCCAAACTTTGATAACAAAGCTAAAATAAATATCAGCGTTTCATGACTAAGTTTCACTTCCACTGAAGCAGAGGTAAATTCAGTCCCATATCTGCCACATTTAAGAAACTCAAATGAAATCTAAACCTAGCTTGATGCAAACAAATATGGAAAATGATGATATCAAACAAACATTTTCAACCTGTTTCTATGATTTTTGCACAGGAGCACCAAACCACCACAGCCAATCCACCCTGCGTCCACCGCTGCCTCCGCCTCACAATGCCCAGACACTGTCCCACCACCAGTCTTCGGCCAACTCCCTCAACCGCAACACTTTGAGTGGCCGTCGCAACCCTGTCCATGCACCACCGGCCGTCCCGGGAGATGGCCCCACCACGCCCGAGTCAGTGCAGCTGCAGGACAGCTGGGTGCTCAACAGCAACGTGCCACTGGAGACCAGGTCAGAGTCCAGTCTATCTCTCTATCTCTCTCTCACACACACACACACACACACACACACACACACACACACACACACACACACACACACACACACAC
>JBBPDC010000032.1:3001245-3014130 GCA_037974485.1 Hemigrammopetersius urotaenia | reverse complement strand
CTCTCTCTCTCTCTCTCTCTCTCTCTCTCTCTCTCTCTCTCTCTCTCTCTCTCTCTCTCTCTCTCTCTCTTCTCTCTATCTCTCTCTCTCTCCCTCTCTCTCCCTCTCTCTCCCTCTCCCTCTCCCTCTCTCAGTATGTGTGGCGACCCATAACCCAAGGCAATCTCACCTTCTTTTTAAAGGGATTACAATGGACTCCAACCACATTGCTTTAGCCAGGTGTCTTAATACTTTCTGAAGCCCCACTTTATTCTAGTTAGTGTGCAGGGAATCGACTGGCCTTTGGCATAAAAGAGGGGCCGTGCTCAGTCCTGCCCAACGAACGAGATCAATGGCTACTATAGATCCTGCTGTCTTGGTGCTTCATAAGTATTTGGCTCCTTAAAATGGCAACTCAATTTAAAAAGCAATCATTGCTAAGTGACTTTTCTCTCGGCTCAATATTGTGTGGCAATCAATGCATAGCGGGCTGTTAATGTGGCATCTCAAGGACCCCAGACGTCGAAAATTATATTAATTAAAGTGACGTTGCGTTTGATTTGCGGCGGCTGAATGGGCTTCGGTGCATCCAAGATTTTTCATGCTCCTTTGACTTCGGCCACGGCGTCCTCTTCCGACCACAAATCCATTGAAATGTCACCTGTGCCAAATCAGCAGGCACTAATGCTGCAGACGCATGATAAAAGATGCCGCCCACTCCAAAAGGCCACGTCTCTATGGTGACCAACAGACAAGACCACTGACACGTTGACAAATGTGTTAACTGTTTGAGATTAAGCTTTTGGACGGAGGATGACTGAGATATGTGCCAAGCACCTGAGAGTAATACTGATTGAGCATAGTGGTATCCATTAGAAATCTAAAGACAAAAAACGGATGGTAGATCGTCAAATTTGTCCACTGCATCCTAAATCCAAAATAGGACAATCAGTCCTTAGTAAAACATTGGCTGGTTTATTTGCAAAAGCATAAGATAAGTTAGAAAATGTCAGGTCACAACTCCAGGGTGCTTAATTATGTCCTAGTGAAGCTGCAGGAATATGGAGTTTGCCCTTTTCACGGCTTCGTGCACTCGGCCGTCTGTCACAGACACTGCCTCTCCCCGGGACGCCCATGAATCCATGCTGTGATGCCACAGTGAATGGCTGTGACAAGTTTGCTACCATTTTAGTTTTGTGGCTCTAGATAAACATGCCCCTGCTAGTGGCATAAAAATGCACTGACGCATTAATTTGAAATGTTAAAAACGATCATAATTGATTACAGTAATATTCAGCACACCTACTAAACTCCATAATTAAGCGGAATCAGATATGTGTGATCAGCAGTATCACCAGATTGTTAAGGACTCCAGCTTGCCACTCCAATGTGTGCTCTTTTTTTGGGGGTCAAAATAAACTATGATTATTTTCAAGTATAGAAAAAAATAACAATTCATAGCTAGACTAAATTGTTTAACATTAGTTAACTGGTTATTAATTAAGGCATAAACACCTAAAAAAAAGGTGCAGCTGTGATTTGTAGCTTGCCACATAGTGAGCTCACACTCATCTATATTGGTAAAGTTCAGTTTACTGATCTTTATCTTCACCATCAGTCAGCACTGTACCTGCAATCTCCATCAGATAGTACATCTTACTGTCGCCCTTTTATGTGTGTGTAATGTATAACTGCCTATTCCTATTCATAAATCCTGTCTCTATTCTTATTCATAAAATAGAGATAAAATAGAGATGGTTTCAAAAATGGTCTTCACATTTCACATTCACATTTGTATATTTATTCTTCAAGCAATCTGGTCCCATTCATCCCAAAACCTGCATCTTACCAAAATAATCAGAATCTAAACAAGATGGTGAGTGAGATTTCATGATGCACCGAATTGTTTCTTAAAGCACAATAAAGTATAATGTTTTTGAGTTCAGAATTTTGTATCCCTACTTTCTACAAACAGAACTGCTGAAATAAATACACCGCACAATGTGAATAAAAGAGTCACTCCATTTTTCAAATAGCACTTGCGGCTTATTTACATGAGCATTAATAAACTCCTGTGCTTACAGTCACTGTACCTTGTTATAAATGTACTTCATAACTGATACTTTGGCATTACTTTGGATAACATCACAAGCTTTCATTCCCCACTCCTACATATATCTCTTCCCATAGTCTCTCACCTGCTCTCTCCCCTTGCTATTACTCAGCTCTTTCTCTAAATATTTCCAGTATCTTATACCCACTCTCTCACCTAGACGTGTGGAGGCCCCCTAATCTGATCTGTAGTCTCAGCTTAGCTCCTAATCACATTCACACGTGAGAGAGCGGTGTGCTCAGGCCAGGAGAATCAAATCATCTCCACCAAATTAACCCACTGGGAGCTCCTATACATGCACTTATCGAATATTCCCAAATCGACGAGAACTCAAGGGACTTCTGTTTACCACCAGCAGCCCCTCTAGTACTCCAGAGAGAGTGTGAAATCAAAATGTCATTTTGTTGTGATTTTTAACTTAGCAGGGCTTTTGTCTTCGGAATGCTTCGTTCAGCAAGGTGGCGGGTGTCAGTGTGTTAGGAGGGTGCCTGTGAGTGTTTTGTGTCCAAGTCGTGCGTATGTGTGTGAGTGTGCATGTTCATGCATGCCATTACATACTAAAGGACGTGTCAGACAATGACCTTGTGTTTTATAACCCCTCCTCTCTCTTTTTCATTTTCAACCCTTTACCCTTCCTTCAGACGGCTGTCCCAACCTGTGCAATGGCAACGGGCAGTGCACTATGGGCCAGAACAGCTGGCACTGTGAGTGCAAGACGGGCTGGAGAGGCACTGGCTGCAGCGTTGCAATGGAGACGTCCTGCGCAGACAACAAAGACAACGAAGGAGGTCAGAGAATCCCTTTTAAAACAAAGTAAAAATTGCTACGATTGTTAAGTCTGCTACTACTTCTATAATAATAATAATAATAATAATAATAATAATAATAATAATGATAATAATAAATTGTATGTATTATTATCATTATTATCATATGTAGTTATAGCTTCTTAAGAGATGAAAATGCTTTGCCAACAAACTTAGCCATAGAAATAAAAGGACTAATTCAGTAAATCAAAGTAAAAAGTAATGAAGCTGAGGTAATAATACACATATATCTAAAATGCATATAGGTAGAACTTTATTCTTTAATTAAAAAACATATGTTTTCATATTTTAAGTATGTACCATCAAATAAAACTACGGTTTTGAAACATAATAATAGAACAAAGGCCTATATAATTATTTCTGTGTAATAAGTAAAAGGACATTTAAAGCCCTAAAAGCTGTCTGTTTTTTGTTTGCGTTAGGATCTGTACTGTTGCAAGTTGTAGACGATGGATCGTTTTTTTGGGAAACTCATTAACAAGAGAATTACGAAAATTTATTCTGCTTGTAACAATTTTATGAACAAGTTATTCCACATTGCTCTGAGGTAGAAGAGACCTAACTTTAGCAATATTTAATAAAATGATAAAAGCAGCTTAAGTGACCACCTTCACATGCAGGTTAAAACAGATCACAGGATCAAAAAATACACCTAGAAACTGTAGGTCAGAAAATGTGTTTTTATCAACAAAACCTTATGACCCATCAACAAAGATAGTGGATTAAGCCTGATCTGTGCATACAACTACAGAGTAGCCTCCTAGGCAGAAGAGTAATATTTTCAGTTTTTTCAAATTTGTACAGTAATGTGATGAGAGTGGTCTCCACTGCCAAGCTGGGGTTTATTTACTCCACCATCACTAATTTCACAGGACAAAATATGCATCTTTCTCACGCAGAGAAAGTTCTCATGCAAGTTCTATAGACAATGTGGAATTTGTCCTGCTGGCAGGACAGATGGTCTGACAGGGTTAAGGAGAAACTGCATGTATCACAGTTTAAGCCTAGTGTTAGGAAGGTGCTGTGTCTTGTGGCTTTAAAAGTCTCCCCCCACTCGAGGGTCAAAGTGACTTTCAGTGGACAGCTCATCTCAGTGGGGTGTAGTTTAGGAGATAAATGCTTTCTCTGACCTGAGGTGGCTTTTTCTGGGCTCACCTTATTTATTCGCCTTTCTCTCTTTGGCTTTCTCACTTTGACTTTCAGCCGCAATAACAGAAAGCAGGCTGACCTTACTAAAGGACTACTGGCACAGCTTTTAGCAGCATATGTTTGCCCACCAGACGGTGGGCTTTCCTCTTAAAACAGGCATCGTCTTTTTCAGTGATTTTTATTTTTCGAAGCCTGAAGACACTGTAAAGCTCTGAATTTGAATTAAAACTGAGCAGAGGAATTCTATAAATTGTTTTAATATTTCTGCGTTTGTGTTTCAAAGCGCTACAAAGAAAGAGCCTCCTGTTCAGCAAGGGGGGGGGGGGGGTTAAAATATCTCTTTAAAAAAGGAAGGGCAAGAGAAAAGTGATTTTAACAGCTTTTTCTCATCACACAGCATAGAATTATGGTGTGTCCCTCTTTGCTGTTACTTTTTCTGTAGACGGACTGACGGACTGCATGGACCCAGACTGCTGCATCCAGAGCCCATGCCAGAACAGCCCACTGTGCCGGGGCTCTCGAGACCCCCTGCAGGTGATCCAGCAGAACCAGCTGCCCATTCAGAAGGTCCGTTCCTTCTATGAGCGAGTCAAGATGCTGGTGGGCCGTGACAGCACACATATTATCCCAGCAGAAAACCCCTTCAATGCCAGGTATAATAAACCCCGCACCCTCAGAACTACTGTGTAATCTGTTTTAATTCACAATTTGCTACAAACTCTCATAATTCAATGTAAATAATGCAGACATTGTGACATTGTTAGTTGCTTGGTTATTGAGCATTTAATATACTGCTATTTGTTTTTGTCTTTCTCAGTCTGGCATCGCTTATCAGAGGCCAGGTGCTGACCACAGATGGAACCCCTCTGGTTGGAGTCAATGTATCCTTCGTCAAATACCCTCACTACGGCTACACCCTCACACGGCAGGATGGAACGTGAGTAACTTCAAAAGCTCCTTTGTAAAAGTAATGGTTATACATTGAACCATTGCATTGCTTAATGTTGTATTGCTTTGCATTGCTGAATGATAGAGAACCCGGTGTATGCAGGTATTTACAGAATCGTTTTGAAAATTGTTCTATGTAATAGGAAAAAGTCTTAAGCCTTAATTTAATCATATATAGAATCTTTTTGCTTAGATTGAACCAATTGATCTTTCATAGCCAATCAACTCTTCATTGGCTTTTTGTTCCCCGCATCTTCCACATGTTAAGAAGTTTGTCTACGTGTGGCACGGATAAGCTCTATAACTTTTTTAGCCACAATAAAAATTGCTTTTCCACTTCCAGTGCTGGCGATGTATACAGCCTTGTAAAAACATTACAGAACAAATCTTTATTACATTCATTTAGGGGCATGTAAACTCAGCTTTTGTGCTGAAATGACTGTGATCTATCAATAGAATTAATTATTCCCCTAGAAAAAAATGTCATTTGGAATGGTAAAATCATTCAGAATGTAATAGTGCCATCAATAATGGGTACTGCGCAAGTAATTATTTGTTTTTCTGCTCTCTCCTCACTTCCCTCCCTCCCCTCTGCTCTTTCTCACAGCTTCGACCTCATTGCTAATGGTGGTGCCTCTCTCACGCTTCATTTTGAGCGTGCCCCATTCCTGAGCCAGGAACGCACAGTGTGGCTGCCATGGAACAGCTTCTATGCCATGGACACACTGATGCTGAAGACAGAAGAGAACACCATCCCTGGCTGTGACTTAAGCGGCTTTGTCCGGCCTGACCCAGTGGTGGTGGCTTCACCCTTGTCCTCTTTCTTCAGTTCTAGACCTGGAGAGAGGTCTATCATTCCTGAGACTCAGGTCAGAAATGGGCCCTAAAGAGCACTCTGGGTCACTCTGGGTCTGGGTTTTCATTATGCTGCATTTCCTATGGAGCTGCTGCTTTTCTCATGGAGCCCCGCCACTCTTTTAGCAATTCATTACTTTTTCATCGCAGTTACCCAGGCCTTACTATTCAATGATGGGTCTGACATTTGAAAAGCCATCTAGTAGTTATTTCACTGCAACTAGGGTATTTTTGGCATAAATGAACCTGATTGAAATCACTCTTGAGTTCACTCTTGAATACTCCTTCCCATTTTCGTTCAGCTTCTGCCATTTTATTTTTTCCCTCTTTTCTTGCTTAATTTTTTCCCCTATACTGATTGATTTTTTTTCTTATTATACATGTCCCTCTTTATCTATCTCCTACTCTAATGGAGAACATTTCCCAAATGCACTCAAAGATTATCAAGATTATTTCTAATCTACTCACGTTCTTAATGTCCCTCAGGTTCTTCATGAGCAGATTGAGATGCCAGGCACAAATCTTAAACTCTGTCACCTGAGCTCACGAACGGCAGGCTACCGCACCCTGCTGAAGATCACCATGACCCAGGCAGTGGTGCCCCTTAGTCTAGTCAAAGTTCACCTAATGGTGGCTGTGGAGGGTCATCTCTTCCAAAAGTGGTTCCATGCTTCACCTAACCTGGCCTATACCTTCATCTGGGATAAGACTGATGCTTATGGACAGCGGGTCTACGGCCTCTCCGAGGCAGTAGGTAAGTAAATGGTTACTTTGAAGGAGACCTTTACAGTACATTTTGCTTGCCAGTTCACAATATTTATGTCACAATATTTACCATCTTAGAAACTTTAATGAGATCCCTGCCATTACTTCCCTTATACAGCACATGTGACTCTACATACTCTTAAGATGAACTCTTAAAATTAACAAAAGTGCACAGCATGGTTAAATACAGTAGTAGTAGTGTCAGTAGAAGTAATACTCCTAGCTCCATTGCAAAACTAAAGGTGCCAAACATGTCCTGACTGAGAGACTACATTAAGGGTGAATTAGATTTTTTTTTTTTTTTGTTTGTTTTTTTTTCACTTTATGAATTTGCTTTAACAATAAAAACAACTGAATAGCTAATCTGAAAGAGTGCAGATCAGTTAAAAGAGCGAGGCTAAAAGCACTTTGCAGGCTGTGTAATATGGGTTCGCTCATCGGGGATCACAGAGAGTTTATTACACGTCAAAGGGGATTAGCACTCAGCCGTGTGAATTCAGGACCCAGGGAGCCAGTGCAGTATTAGAGAGTGTTCTGCCTCACAGCCCCTGTCACCACAGGCTTTGGAGAGAGGCTCCAGGTAGCTAACACAGCTCTCCCTGCTGCTACTGCTGGGGGGAAAGTTGCTGAGGACAGCACTCTATCACTGATGTGGCATGTGTGCAAACAGTGTGGTAGTGACCTCGCCACCAATCCCCCCAACCCACCACCTCAAACTTGACTCTGTTTATTATTCCTCTTTCCATCTCATTGTACCGCCAATGCAGATTGAACTATGGAGGCAAGCAGTGATTTTATAGCTTCAAAAATATTTTACAGTTACGTCAGTTTGCAAATAATCAACACAACACAGCATCTAGTATAACCTGCAGACATTTAGCAAAATGACTATTGTCAATATTCCTAGAAACAAGACTAATATTTTTAGTACTGTTGTTTTCAAATGGCAGCGTTTTTGCTTTCAGTTTATAACAGGACAATATTTTATAAAAATGCACTAGTTAAGCAAATATTTTATTACTTTCACAGTCTACTGAATGTGTAGAGTCTATTGAATGTGCACCTGGTCATGACCTTGTTACAACCACAAATCATTGCTTGTGCAGAGAAGGGAGAGCAAGTCATGTCCAATTACAAAGTGTTTGAAGAGATCATCTGTTCACGCTTCCCTGCGGTTTCTGAACATGTGAAAAGGCACCTTGCCCTAAGCATTAAGGAGCTGCTAGTCTAGCACCTTCTGCATCCCACTGCAATGCTGGCTATGAAGACTTTGTGAAAGGCATCCTGGGTTTTTGTAGGTCATGTTTAATCTGCTGTTGTCTTTCAGTGGTTTGAGGGTTTTCTGTGTTTGTGTGTTTATGTTAGCTCTCAGTAATTAATCTGCAGTAAAAAAAGGTTACTTTCTAAAGCAGATACACATGCAAAACATAATCAAGTAGACAGGTATGGCTTTCAAATATATCTTTGTAGGGCTTTTAGATGCTTCATGAGATTAATCACAAAGTTTACTGGTGCCGCGGAGTTGTTTCCCATTCACAATTATGAATTTCAAATTATGAAAAAGGGCACAATGCTATATTTATGCATTAAATTTATTGTATGTTTTTAGTATTGTTCTCAAAAAGACAGGCGATAGAAATAATAGAAATCTTGTGGATTGCATTCAGTCCTGGCAGTGTCATTTCAAGAATTAAACTGCAAAATATTACTTATTACAGGAAGAGGTAATTACATTACTGTAACACCCAACACTGCTGGATGCTAATGCCACAACTGTTTTACCAAAATACAGATTAAAATGTATCTTTGTGCATTCCCATTTTATAATGATATGGCCTTAAATGCACGGTTTAAGACTATTTCAACTCTCTCACCTTTTCGATCAGGCAACTTTAGATTATTCTCAAAAAGATGTTAACAAATAACAAGTAACTGTGTTTTCAGCAACCATCAGCTAAATGTCTTGTGTATAGCATGCCCCGTTTCTGTTGCTCACCTTGCACTTTTTTTATGTCCATCCCCCTGTTTCTCTCTTTTCTCTCATTCTCCCAATGTTTCGCTCTATCTTTCTCCTCTCTCTCTCTGCAGTCTCTGTGGGCTATGAGTATGAGACATGTCCTAGCCTGGTGTTGTGGGAGAAGAGGACAGCAGTACTGCAGGGATATGAACTGGAGCCCTCTAACCTTGGCGGATGGTCTCTGGACAAACATCACATTCTTAACCTGCGCAGTGGTATGGCCTTCTTTCTTACAGACACACACAAACACACACAAGGGAACATTCTAACCATGTTTAGTTATGTCCAGTTTTTATTCTGTCCTGTTGCCAATACCTCAAGTAGTACTTGACTAGAGTCTATGAATAGAGCTGTTAAACATTTGCACGAGTTTTGATTTCGGTCACTACAAGTGTAGACTTTACATTGACACTTAATGACATTGGTGCATCCCTAACTGCTATTAGAGTAGGCTGAGTGGAGCAGTAGAAGGTCATTCACCTCGCTTACCCAGAGATAGGTCTGCAGTATATCGAGTTGATGTAATGTGAAGCCTGGATGCTTTTTGTGGAGAGCCGATCAATAACACAACGTAATAGCCCCACTGTGTGGCTGTAGCGGTTGACAACACAAAGCTCATAAAGGAGCCTTATAAACTGCTTTTACTGAGAATGACTTTTTGAAACGCCTCTTTCTCCTTTCACGTTCCAAAGTTTACGGTTTCTGTTTTCCGTTGCACGCCAGGCATCCTACATAAAGGCAGCGGGGAGAATATATTTGTATCCCAGCAGCCACCAGTCATCACCAGCATAATGGGTAATGGGCGGCGGCGGAGTATCTCGTGCCCGAGCTGTAACGGCTTGGCAGACGGGAATAAGCTGTTGGCTCCGGTGGCACTAGCGGCAGGCATTGATGGCAGCCTCTACGTGGGTGACCTGAATTTTGTGCGCAGGGTGTATCCCTCCCTCAACACCACTCGTGTGCTTGAGCTCAGGTATGGTTTACTTACATGCAATTGGGGAACCATGCAGTTTGTGGTAATTAAGACTTCCTTTATGTTTGCTAATCATACCTTGTTTCCCTTGTTTCCCAATATCTTGTGCCTTAAAGAAATAAGGATTTTCGACACAGGTGAGCTTCTTCTCAAAATCACATTACACACATTATAACTGATCATCTCTTCTTACAGAGTTCATATCAAGAGTCTGTGTTGATTTCCTCCTGGCTGTGGTGTAACAACCATGTACACATTTACATTTGACTGCTCATGAATACTGTAGTGAGAAGTGTTACAACAGATGTACTGAGCAGATGTTCCATATATTTTAGACAGGACTATTTTTAAATAAGGCAAAGGAAAGGGAAGCCAGTGTAGACAGAAGTCAATTGCATATATCAGTCCTAAACACAAGTAAAAAAACAGCCTGTTTAATTCTAAGGGATAAAAAGAAGTTGGACAATTGAGGAATAAAAATTGTGTTTTTAAATTGCAGTCCACACATAGTACATGTAAACTGTATGTGGTGTTGAGTCATTCTATATATTATTTCCTGCAGCAACAATCCAACACATAAGTACTTCCTGGCAGTGGACCCAGTGACGGGAGCTCTGTTTATTTCGGACACAAACTCTCGGCGGATTTACAGAGTGCGTTCGCTCACTGGGGGCCGGCTGCTGGCTGACAATGCGGAGGTGGTGGCAGGCACAGGAGAGCAGTGTCTGCCCTTTGACGAGCGCTGTGGGGATGGAGGAAAAGCTGTGGAGGCCACTCTTATGAGTCCAAAAGGTAAAAGAGAAAAGAAAAGCATAATAAAAGAACAAAAAAAAAGCTAAGAAAAAGTCAATAGGAATAGGGTAGGATATCAAATGCTATGATCTCACTCATTAGTCAGTGCGTGCTTAAGCCTCACAGCTCTCTTTCGCACTTATAGAGCACTGTAGCAGTCTGGCAGAGGTGATAATACATTTCTCCTGGCTGTCTTTACATCTCTCTCTTTTGTAGCAGTGACACCTAACATGGATAAAAAGAGCCTTATCCTGCGTCTGCTTCCACAATCAAAGAGAACATTCAACCTTAAGCTATTAATTAATTTCTAGGCGTACTGTTGGGAATCAAAGTCTCCAGCCTCTGTCAATGGAGCTTTATGGTATTTTTTCTCTCTTTATTATGGGCTAATGTATAGGCTTCAATGGTACAGCGTGAAGCAACATGCTACTACTATGAGAGACATTTGTTGCCATTTAATTGTTTTTTCTGTCTATATTTCTGCCTACTTAACCATTAGGACATTGTTTTTTAAAAACATACTTATTGATATACTTATGGCAAAATAATGCAGCAACTGTTAGCTCAAACAGTTTGCATTTTTAAACTGAATTCAAAGTCCATCCGTGCATTGGATTTGAAATTCACATCTAATGTAAATATATTTAAACTAAACTCCTGAGATAGAGTTCATACTTTGTACAATTACAGTCAGTTGTTTATACAATATAGTTATAAACTATGACCACCTTAAAACTAAGCCCATGAAGGAGAAAAAGATATGTATCACATATTATATAAATAAATAGATTTATGGCAAAAGTTTAGGATGGATTATATATAAAAAAAGGAACTTGACACCAATCTGTCAAAAATGTCACACTGTCACATTTTCTGTCACTGACATGGATCTGGTGCTGCTGGAGAGAATAGAGCGGGTGGCAGACTACAGAGGCCTGATTCCTAACTCCCAGATGACTGTGTGCAGTCAGACGCACTCTTGTGTCTAGTGCCCCATGTCTGCTCACTCTCTTTCTGTGTCCTTGTTTCTCTGCAGAAAAAGCAGCTTTCACTTCCATGCACCTACACGGGTCCATCTATTTGTTTACATTATGCTCTGTCTTAAAGTCCACTTCATCTTCTGCCCCAAATGCTAAGTGATGTGATGAGATGAAGATGACATTTGATGGACAAGACGTTCAAGCACAAGGACCCTCAGCTAGCTCCAAATGCAGCATTCAATTTAAATTGATAAAATAAAGCATTTATAAAAAAGAATTCAGTGCAGCTACAGATGATTTGTCTGTTTATATCTGTTGAGCCACTCTGGCATGGCTTCTGTAGAAGTCCTCGGTTGCATCTTATCCAATCACAGGCCTTTATATAAAGCGTACATACTGAGGTTTAAGTCAGTGAGCAATAGACAGTAATACGATATGTATTTTGGGGTTTTTTTGCAGCACAATACAATACATTTTCAGTATGTACCAGGATTGTAACAGATGAACTTTTTTTTAAATTGGAAGATCAACCAGATGGCTGCGCAAATATGAAGCCATGGGAAATTCTGCTGCTTTCTTTCATTTACAAATAATAGCCTTACTATTTCTTAAATGCCTGCCCAGAAGATTTTGTTATAGTCTGGTTTTAAGTCATTAATAGCTTAGGATTGTTCATTAATTGGTAATTACTGAGTCTCTGCTTAATAGACTGAAAAAACACTGCCGCCACTCAGTTATGTTAGCTTGCTTGTAAAGTAAGTATGGCATTTTGGGTGACCTGTTGAAGTCGATTATAACAAATAGCTTCTAACAAATTGATAGCAATCTCTTCCTCTCTCTCAAGCTCTGTCTCTCTCATTTTCTCTCTCTGCCTCTTTCACTGTCAGGTATTGCAGTGGACAAGAATGGGCTGATGTACTTTGTGGATGCCACCATGATCAGGAAAGTAGACCAGAATGGCATCATCTCCACACTGCTAGGGGCTAACGACCTCACGGCAGTAAGGCCACTCAGCTGTGATACCAGCATGGATGTCAGCCAGGTGAGCACAGAGAAGCCCATACTCACTCATGGAGCCACCACATGATCCCATAAAATGTTAACAGTGCAAGTGGCTCTCATAAGTCTCTGAGTAATTAACTGTCTTTCAGGAGAGGTCAGAGCTGAAAATGCTATACATCTTTGTAGTCTATTAAGCAGAAGGAGGTGCAGAAGAATAGGTCTGCTGAAACTTAAATATTATGCATGTTTTGACTAGGAGTCTTTTTAAAAAATGTAAATGATGAATACCCCTCTGATGGCATGTTATATTCAATTACAAATTCAAAAGGGCCACCTTGATGGGCAGAAATCTGAAGGTCAGAAAAGCTAATGCGATAGCTACCATGTTTACTATGAAATTGCTTCAAAATAATATACACTCAACAAAAATATAAACGCAACACCTTTGTTTCTGCTCCGATTTTTCATGAGATGGACTTAAAGAT
>JBBPDC010000032.1:2955015-2965521 GCA_037974485.1 Hemigrammopetersius urotaenia | reverse complement strand
AATAAATGGCTTCACCCAACCACTAACCACGAGTGAAAGAAAGGTTATTGTGCTATCATTCATATTCTCTGGAAAATATTCACTGAAAACATCACAAATTCTGCCAGGGTATGTAAACTTTTGAGCACAACTGTAACACATATCTCAAGCTGTCCTTCTAAATCTGATCTGTTTGCATTACATTACATGCGCAAAACTCCCCATAGCTGATTTATGATATACCCTCCAAACAAAATCCAAGTTTAAACTAATACATGGCTGTGGGCCTGGAGTGCCCTGCGTACTGTCTGTGAATGTTAAAGGCCAGCCTTTCTGTTTATTAGCAGGATACCCTTGATTTGCATAACAGACTTCAACAGATCCTTGTTTGGTTTAGTAGCAGGGCTGTCATGGAACCTCAAGGAGGCCTTTGTCTCCAGTAAAACTTGACATCAGATCAGTATTCGCTCTCTGATAAATATACTGTATTTGATGAATATTCTATATTTTTTAAGTACATATTTTTGAAATGACTCTGTTTGGAATCTCTAATCATGTATTTATGATAGTAAGGATCTATTATAAGCACCTCTCAGAAGGTTTTGCAGAAGAACCGAGATAAAGACTGTGTCAACTTTGGCATAGTCTGTCCATTCACTCCCTGAACAGCCTGTACTAAGTTCTGTGGATGCAGTGGGAAAGTAATCATATGTATTTAGAAAGTGATTAAGACCATGGATTTGCTTCATTTAAAAAGCCTACAGCAGAAAGCTGAATATGAGGACACAAGCTTTGGTCTCCCATCAGGACAGCAAATGCCTCTGATTCTTTCAGTGCGAGAGAAAACCCAGCCTGCTCTCCACTGACGCTCTGTTTATTGTGTTGCCATAGAGGCGAGTGGGAGGTTGTGTGGCTGTTTATAGATGGGTTAAAAGAGGGGACCAGGAGCCACTTCTGCACCCAACCATTACTAGCCAGTAGAAGTACAGGAGCTCAACAAGTTAATGGTACCTCTAACTACACACTTAGAGGTCTAGAGGGATATAAACTTAATAACAACCCCTCAAACTCTTTACAAAATTATACATTTTTAGAAGTATTGACACAATGTAGTCTACCATGTTCTGTGTTAGAAGGTTGCATCTTTAGTTTTACACCGAGGCTACAAATCTAATAGAAAATAATACCCCACCAGTATGGACACAATGCAAGACTGTTTAAGCTATGTAGTCATAGTCATACAGTGTCAGTGTCAAAAAACACAACGTCAACATGCTGCTTTACATGCTGCTTACTGGTTGGCTGTATGCTTTCATTACTTGTTGGCTACATTAGCTTTGTAGTTCCAAGCAAAATTAAGAAAGCAAATCTCAGATTCCATGTCTTAGTTGAGTGGTTATGCCTGATGTTGCCAAAGTATTGCTTTAATTGATTCAAAGTACGTTATTCTGCCAGAGCAGATCAGTATTGTTTGGAAGCTAATTTGGGTTCTACCTAAATCAGGGATTCAAGAATCTCTAACTACAATTACTAACAGATCAGTAGTGCTTTTCCCATAGTGTACTTGTTTAAAATATATGAACAGAAATTTAAAATGAGCCTGTAAAATATATATATAAATTACAGTATACTTATATTAAGATAATTTTTGTATTGTGTAGTTATTTTGCACTGTCCACTTTGCTGGTGTAATAATGCAAGTAAAAGGTTATTTTATCTTAATTGTGAATTGTGTGAATGATTACCCAAACTACAATTTGACAAACCCTAAAGCTGCATCACAGTGACAGCAAAGTGTGTGTGAATTGTTAGCATGAACCTAAGCAATAATGGCAGACGTCCCATTGCGAAAATATTAGATCAGACTCTATTTCTTTATTAATGTTCCACAGAAAGAAAAGAGAATGAAATACAAAAATAAACATTAGCCTTAATGTTAAATAAATTGCTTTTACTGCTCCTAAGAGATATTTTCCTTGTAGGAGTCCATGTGCCGTACACAAAGGGGAAGACGCTGGAGAGTCATGTATAGTGGAGAGTACAGTGTAACCTCAGTGTCTACAGGGTCAAAAATATGTTATTAATGAATGGTGGCACTATCCATCCACCACCACTGATTCCAAATCAGCTATCTTTAGCCAAACCTGATCAAATAATCATATGCAAAACTACATCATGAATCCATTCTTAGATATACAGTCCAACATAATAACTAAAGTTACGTGTAGGCACTGGGACAGAAAAGTCCCATTTGTTTCGTTTCTTCGTCAGATTTGATTTGTATGTTTACGTAACTCATGCAATCATTTGGAGGACAGCAATTCAAATCACAGAAAGTGTTTCATTTCACTGCCTAGATGCAATGTTGGTGTAACTGCATGGTAATATCTCCCATGCAACTATTAAAGACATTTCCCCTTTGTTTTCTTGAACAGCTGGAGTTAAGCATCAGATTACACAGTACACTGAATTACATAAAGGATATTTGGTTAGAATTCTACACCAGGTGTGCCCCCTAACTGCAAGTTACCCCTCTTGCATGACCTGATGCCTTGTGATGGAAGACTAGGGGCCTAATTTCGCTAAGCAAACACAGCTCTCAAATAACCAAGATAACAAAACACAAACCACTGTGGTAGACCTGGATGGCTGCTTCATCTTCACAGTAGAGCATCGTTATCTTCTTATGGCAGTGGTCACTGAACATGACTCTTGGACATGAATGAACGAGTATCACTTTGCACTGATTTTCATTATAATTTCTGAAGTAATGGGCAAATGTAACAGAAGTTACTGACACTTTGAAAACAGTCTGACACGACAGAAGTATCTATAATGCATGTACTAGTAACACTCATCATATTATTGCAGAAGACTTTTGCTGATCTGAAACCAATCTATTCCACTTATTTACTCCTAGCAATTACTGTATATTTGAAATTGTACACGTGATAATGCACATTTAGGACAAGGTTTAATACCCAATGAGTCCCGGACAGAAAATACAATATAGAAAACAAAAGTGAACAGAATATATTACGTATATAATCTTGAAAGAAAATAAAACTTCTGACCAATCTAAAACAGATGTGTTCACTGAAAAGAAATCCATACATATGTGAGGGGCCATATCACAAGATACATGACGATGTTGACTTACACTGCTTTTGTTGACTCAGAAAATAAGAGTGCATGGTGTGCAAGATCATTTGGCATAAACTATTAGTCTTAGGCAGTAGACATTATTGTGTTTGAATGAATTCACAACCATATACATTATAACCCAGATACTGTCCAGAATGAACAAAAAGGAGTATTGCATTGTATAAAATATCACTTCTTTTGACTTAAAAATACCATAAACAATTTCTTCTGTAAAATCCTTTAGATACTTTTAGGAATGTCTGTACGGACAGAAAACAGAACCGTAGAAAATGGAGACTTTTATTCTGAATCTGATGGTGTGAGGAACTTGCATGCTGCCAGAACCTGAACCATCCTGCTCAGCATGACATTGCAATACTGTAAAATCTAGACCTAGATTAGATTAGACATCAGTTCCAGGTTAGTAGGGGAATTTCCATTTTCCAAAAATAAGAAAAGCATTTCTAATCTACTGTATCTCACCCTTCCAATGTACCCCAAACAAGAAAAAAATATATATGCCTCTCAATAAATAAAAGATAAATAGGGCACTTGATTACTTCTTCACTTTCAAATTCATCAGCATTTTGTTTTTACTAAAAGGCAGACATGAAGGTTTCATTCAGTGGTGATTAATGTTAAAAATGTAGGCAACCAAGAAAAAAAAGCCATCTCTTGAAGTCTATGCTGCAATCCCATGTTTAAGTCATGGCTTCAGAATCGGGTTCTTCAACGATCCAATGTGCTTGGTGTACGAATCCGCTCCAAGGCCAATGAGTCTAGTTTCCATGTGCCATGCAGTGTTGTACATAAATGATATCTTCCATATATTCTCTGTGGTTTTAGGGTCGGCAGAGATGTGTAGTGGATACACAGAGTGCTGCCCCGTCTTATATTCGCTTCACATAGTTTCCGGGGAACGTTCCAAAAAACTTGCTCCGTCTGGACGTTCCTGAAGACACACAAATGAATCAAAGTAACACAGGTCAAAGAGCTGAAAACAGGGCTTACACTATATTTTATTCAGTTCTTACTCTTTTTTACAATTGTTTTATACAATTGTAAGTTATTGCTCGCCTGCCAACAGTAGCCTGACACTCTGGGGCTCACAAGATTATATAAAAAATTATATTTCAGCCTATTTACAGCAGTTTATCTTGGATATTTGCCTGTGTTGTTTTATTTAAATTAGTTGGGTCTTGCATTATCATTCATTATAAATTATTGTCTCTATAAGGGAAGCATAACACTTAAGACAGTTCATTCTGGTAACCTCATGTAGATCATACACGCAAATGCTTCAGGTCGCACGTCTGGCTGGAACCTTGTGTTGATCGATGTACACTTACAAATTTCACACATTTAAATAATGACATGCCAGTTTTTTGTTTGCTAAATTCAAGAATAAATTCATATATACATATGTTTTATAGATGATCCACTAGTCCTGGAGCACCCTGATCTACATGTTGGTGTTTTCCTGCTGTAACGCCTGATGCTACTAACCAGCTACTCAACATCCTTGTTCTGACAAATGAGTGTAAAGTACATTGAATTTGCAGGACAGACACTTCAGGGCCTGAACAGAAAACCGCTCAAGCCAAACACTGTAATCAAACAGTGCCCTCTAGTGGTGAACAGAGGAGCTCAGACTAACCTACGAACCACCCATCGTCACATTTTTCCATCACATCCACAATGTCTCCTTCCTTTAGTTCCAGCTCATCTTCATTCCGTGGTACATAGTTATACACAGCCTGAAACCTGGGAGACCATACAAATGTTTTATTCAGTTTATGTCATAAAACCGTAAAGCAACAGTGACAAAAATGACTAATTATTTATGAGCATGATGTAGGGACATGACAGTTATCGGTTTTAATACCAGATCACAGTATGAAACCCACACAGCTACAGTGGATAATCTGCTCTGTCCTCCCTGTAAAGTTCCACTTACAAAATCCTTAAACTGTAATTTTAATAACTTTTGAATATGGATGTGTTCAGTTGATTTTTTAAAGATAGTAAGTGCTAATAGAAGTAACAAGAAGTCTATGCATATAACATCTGTTGCATAATAATTTTAGTGTACATTTTTCAGGACAGTTTATGCTGCAAAAACTAAAATAAGTTAATAAAACTGTCTTCTAACTGGCAAGACAACATAAGCTCAAATATGATGCACAGATAGAAAATAAAAAGGCACTCACGGTTCACCAGTTTGCAGAGGATCTTGCACATATGCTGGGCGCTGAGACTGAAACAAAACACACAAACAGACAGGCCTGATATAAACACTTCAGCCACTTACTCCTCTAAACTTTAATTCCAGCTCATATTGTGAGTATCCAGTCAAGCTCTGAGCTAGTGCCAGTGCAGCGCCGTAGGTCAGGCCAGGATAAAATGTGTACCTGAATTAGCTAAATGATCAAGTCTCTTTTATATTTAGAATCAATACGTTTGGAGCAAAACAAGATGGCTTTGGATCAGATACACATGGAATCGAGGATCAACCAAGGGCCAAGAGCTGTTTCGAAGCCTTTAACCAGACGTTTTTAAGACACTCATTTGTTTTGTCTAGTAATCTCTTCTGTATAGTCTGATTGAAGGACTTGGAAGCAGCGGAACAATGGCAGATATCCCAAAAAGGAAGACTGTACTCCCCTTGTCTGGTGGGACTTGGGGAGAAAAGGCCATGTGTCTAGCTCTGTGGAGTACACCTTGTTTTAGCTGTGTGCACAGGAAAGATCATTGGACATTCCTAGAAGCATATCCAGACAGCCCAACCACTCTAAACGGGTGCACTTTGGTGCAGCACACTACATAGCAAAAAAAAAAAAAAACCCTTTTGCACAATACAACTACTCAGCTAGGAGTGTAACACACTGTAATCTGTAATGCACAGAGACATCCAGCTGTTTCAGATTCAAAATGCCATCCAGACCGATTCTCATGCAAAGAAGTCCAAATACACACGCACACACATGGCCAACATGCACAGTGAACATGGTCTGAATGGATAAAACAGTTGGATTCTTAATCGCTTACAATGAAATTCTTTGCAACCTCAAAATGCATGAATGCACACAGAAAGACAAGTATCCCTCTGTCCCAGTAACACAAATAACATTATGGACTGGTCATGAAATATGATGAATTGTAAGGTAACAGAAGGTCAACTGAGTCTACACCTTTATCATGCTTGAAGGCAAAACCTAGTAAAGATTGCCAAGAAGAATTCCTGTTGAGGTTAATTTCATGAATACAAATAGCATTAGTTTTATAGCCAACATGCCTGCCTCTTGTCTGACATGACAAATACAAGCATAGATTTGAGCACTGACTTCAGCAGGAGTCAAAACAAACAAACAAAAAAACCCCTCCCCATTTGCTTGAGTTCCATATGCTAATGCCACACACGGCGCACAAGTTCTCATACCCTATGAGACGGCGAATAGTTTTGCCCTCTAACAGGCGATCCGCAGGACCTCCTAGACATCACAGGGCTACGAGGGGGCTTACCAACAACCACAACATCACGCCTTAACACAGGCTGCAAGATCAAAACCAGGAGAGGTGTCCATCAGAATTATAATCAGAATCACACACTGACACACATATACATCCACACATATAAGAAGAAACACACAAATGCTCATGCATATTGTAGGGTCAATGGGTAAATAAACGTAAAAGAATACAATATCAGTATCATAGCAAAGTTAACTTGAATTAAAAAGGAACAATACAATCCCTGAAGATTTACATGCAAAGACAAAATACTTCTTATCCATTTATTCGAGTGCCCAGCTGCCCTCGTCCATTCCTCATTATAGATAACTACCTATCTGCTTCCAAGCCAGTGAACACCACTAAAAGGGTCATGCTTAAAACAACAACACTAAAGCAGGCTGAGCTAAGACTGAAATATCTTTTCAGACAGTATTCTAGCCTTCACTAATGCACACAGTGTCAGAGGATTAGAGGTTTGAGAAAGGCAGACACCATCCATTTAGTGGCTGTCGAAAACTGTCTCTTTACCTTGGTTTTGAGGGAACGGAGCTGTTTTGAGGAAGGAGGAGGGGAGTGGGACACGATGGGGAGGGAGGGGGTGGTGCGAGGGGAGGGAGGGGAGGAAGGTGAGAATTTAGGCAAGGTGGGAGGTGACGTGGAAGTCAGAGGTGTCTGGGTAAGAGGGGAAGAGGCACCATGGGTAACTTCAGCCTGCGAGGGAAAAGGGTGCAACACTTACTCTAGCATGTAAAAAATCAAACACTTGTTTTAGCTGAAATGATAACTACACGTTCCATGTCTGCTAGTGGGGAAATTTGGCAGCAGCAGGGCTAACATTGTGAAGATTGAAAAACCCAGGGCAAAGCACCCTTTTAGTGTATTTTTAATACCTGTTTGCACTCAGTGGCAACAGACTGTCAAACATATTAGAATAGGACGGGCATTCAGAGGTCATTAAAGTTTAACATTTTCAAAAGCAATTGATAGTTAGATGCTTCATGCTTAATAAGTTACACATATTTATTAATAAACATGACATTACATTACATGACATTACTTCCATAAGGATTTACAAAATCCAGCTATGAATTTCAATATGGTAACTAAGTATGTTAGACTAAATATGTATAGTTAGATCAAGCTAACTTCTAGATGTGACTAAGGTGTGATTAAGCTATGTGAGGTGCCACACAATAATCCGGAATTTCAGATTATTGCATTAACGTGCAATTTAAGACGACAATACTCTACAGAATACTTATATTCTGTAGACCAGTGGTCCCCAACCTTTATTTCGCCACGGAACGGTTTAATATCAGAAACTATGTTCACGGCCCGGTCTTTAAGGAGTGGCAGATAAATATACGTATACGCATTTATATAAATAAATGATACGCATAAAAATGGGGATATTTAAAATATATAATAATGGGGTATCTTTAAAATATAATAATAAGCGTGAATCCAATGTGTACTTGCAGCTTTATTAACAGCATTTTCATAACAATGAGCCGACAACAGAACACGGGTAACATCCACATTTTTTCTGTGCAGCCCGCGGACTGGTACCACATGACCCATGGCCCGGTACTGGTCCACGGCCCGGGGGTTGGGGACCACTGCTGTAGAGTACTGTGTACTTTGTAAAAGTATTGAGCACACCGTCTGAACTGAGACAAAGGGACAGCCTCAACACACCCTATAGACATTCACATTTCAAAGCCTTTGTTTACTGCTCTAATCGGTACATAGATCAGCTTCAAATGGGTTAATCACGACCATTTCCTGCTATGGTTAGTGTAGTCACGCAAGTCAAGCCACGCAACCAATGCAACCAAACACTACCTCAAGTTCTGACATCTCATTACGGACTCGAAAAACTGGGGTGAAGGTGTTTGGTAGCTGGGACTCAGAGTAACCTCTGCTGGCTTCACTTGCCTCCTCCTCTATGAACAGTATTGGTAGCTCCTCTGTCACAATAGTTGGTGGGGGCCTATAAAAACCCACCTCTTCCACAGTGGGGCTCTTTGATTGACTGGCCTGAATGATGGACACAAGCTCTTCACACACATCATCCTCTGCATCTCTGGAGGACAGAGTGTACTTATTAGGTAAGGGGTGTTCATGGGGCTCATAAACGATCAGGTCAACCGGACTGCAGGTTTTGGGAGAGTCCGACTTGTCGGAGCCGTGGCTGTCTTTGGTATCTGAGAAAAGTGGCTCTTTTTCAAATGGGCCTATATGTTTTCGGACTACAGGCACCTCTATGACGCTGTCAGGCCTGGGGCTGGAGTTGAAGGTAGGGGAGATGGGAGAAGGGGTGAAGGAGGCAGAAGAGCGGTAAGGCTGAGGGGATGGACTGGGGTCCGGGGACATGTAGGACTTTGGGGAGCTGATGGGGATGAAGTGACCCTCTTTGAGCGCAGGGGTGAGGGTGCGGGGTGTGAGGGCTGGCGAATGGCCCGAGACCATTAGGTCCAGCCTCTCGTCATCGTGCTGAAAGCCAGAGGGTAAGGGTGGAGGAGTGGGGGCAGGTGTGGCAGAGGGAGAGAGGCCCAGAGTCAGGGAGAGCCACTCGCCAGTCACTGCCTGCAGGTTAGCTGCTCTTTGGATGCTGGGGGAGAGCGAGGGTTGCTGGCGGGGAGTGGCAGAGAGGGAGCAGCGAGTGGGGTGTGAAGATGAATGCTTAGGACAGAGGAAGAGAGAGAGAAAAAGGCAAAGAGGAAAGTAAAGGTACATATTTGTAAAAAGAAGCAGGCAAAAAAGAAGACGAGGGAACCAAAAGATTAAGGAGTTTACAGGCGACAATTAGCATTATTTTTGGATTTTAATACTTTTATGGACTCTTAAACACCACCATATAAACTGGTCCTGTGATGGCTGTAGTGTATTGTCACTGTTCAAAGGAAACTCTGTATCTGCATATTATTTTGTTTTTAAAGGACTAAATGAGCTTAAATGACTAAATCTACTGTAAATCAAGTTGTAGAGAGATTGAGAATTGTTTATTCAAGTGCTTTCAGTAAGTAACCTCAATAGTAATGAATAACTGAATGGCCTTTAAAAACCTTAGCAAAGCAGCAGTTACTAATAAGGGCATCCTCTGGTACAGAAAATAGTCACAAGGTGGTGCACTGTGTCCTCACTGATCAAATTTATCCCAGGCATTAAACAAAAGCACTTAATTACACTGTTAAGTAATTACACTAATTACATATATTACTGACCAAAAATAATTTCTACTTATAATGAATACGCCTGGCAAGAGATTATAATGTATATACAATAAAAAACACACTACATGCAATTCATTTAAATACCTTAAATAAAAATAATTCCCAAATGTAGATGTACACCTTTTCACACCAAAGCTGTGTTGCTATTAACTATACATTTACTACAGCAGAAACAGGTGCAATACTGTTAATGTATTTTTACTACTATTATCTTATCCTGAAGTTCATCATCTCACTTCCATTACCTCCTATACCACTGAAAGAAGGACAAAAGAACTCAACCAGCATACAGCAGCGATTCATGTATGTTTGTTTTCAACCTGTAATTAGAATGAGCTGGCAGGGCAATTAACCTCGTCTAAGCAAAATCTCAAGTCATGTGAGCAGAGGATCAAGCCCTTAGCGCTCTGTGCTTTGGATGGAATTACAATTCTAGGGCACTTAATCTGAACTAACACAGAGCTAAGGCCACGCTAATCTAGAGATGACAGGGTTGCCCTGAGGTGTCTGGTTCTCAGCCAAAGAGGTCCATTAACTCCAATGTATATCAGATGGAGAGGAAATAAAAATCAGGATTCGCAGGCTGAAGTGCTGCATCCCATCCAGCTTTTTGCCAACGGGAGTCTACGAATCG
>JBBPDC010000032.1:2929958-2941660 GCA_037974485.1 Hemigrammopetersius urotaenia | reverse complement strand
CTTTAGACTGAACTGGATCGTGGGATGCTATTTGAGGTTTAACCTCCATTATTTTCAGCCTGATGCTGTCGATTTTTCCATTGAAGAAGTCCATAAAGTCTTTACTTCTAAACTGTGATGGGATACATAATATTAAATGATAGCTGCAATTTTGTATAAAGGTCACGGCTGGTAATGAACACAATACACCTTGTTCCCTCTTCAGGCTGAAGATTCATGACTTAAGCACACGCTGGCTGAGGTGAAGAGTAGGTAGTCATATCAAGAATTTTCCAACAGTATAACCCCAGCAATCCCAAGCATAGTTACATTACTTCAGACAAATGCAACCACTGTTTTTTCTGGTTCATATATTGGATCTCACATGTTGGGTGTGCTGCTGCCTCCCTTGTGTATGTCCTGGTCATGTGATCTGGGCTGAGCCGATGACGAGGTGGGCAGGGGGGAGGAGGTTGGAGCTCTAAAGCCGCACGTGCCGTTGTCAGAGATGCTCTTGGTGATGGGTCTGTATGTACTGCTCTTATGTGCAGGGTGTGCTTGGATGGCATTTGATGGACCACATGTTTCTAAAAAAAAAAAGCAAAATGATCTTATAGGCTCTATGCACAGCAAATCTCAATGCAATAACACAGCAACGCTGAGTCTATGCCCATAACCACTGACACTGTTTAATGCTATACAAAAAAGATACATACCAACATTCGTAGTGGTATAAGATGCATTACGTACACCCGAATTTTCAAGTTCTGCGGAAACAGATTGGTTCCAGCAATAAGCAAGATTACATAAAACCAAATGGTGCAGACAACATGAACAAACCAAAATGTCTATTTTGCCAGCAGAAACGGACTTAAAAAGAAAGACAATTGAGCATAATCAGTCAGAGGAGGAGATCAGGTGGCGTCCCTGTCCACCGCGCCCGTCCCTCGACCCCCATAATCCCCAGGGCAACATTCTGACAGATAGTGCTGGAGCTGCACAGTCAGGTTCCAGCAGTGATGCAGCTCTAATCCATGGTCTGCTGAATAAAGCTGTTTTATTGTCATTTTTTTGGAGCTTGTCAATTCTCTTCTCTGCAGACTGTGCCCTTAGACAGCATGATCCATGAACAATCAACAAGAGCAGATGTGTTTCATCTACAGAATTTCATAAAGATTATAATATGACTGATTATACAAAAACACTACATCAAAGACATCAGAATTCATCCATAGAATACATCATTCTAATAATGACTGTAGGTCTAATTTGAGTAAATTCATTGGACTGCATAATAATGTCAAGAGTTAAAAAGGCTTTTACATAAAAGAAAGTTCATAGAAAAAGGTTTCGATGTAATCACAAGCAGCATGCAAGAGACAGAATGCCTCGCCTTACCTGGTTTCTGCACAACATGAATCTGTTTGAACATAGTCTTGTACCAGTCTTTTGGTCTGTCCACAGTCTAAGATAAACAACACAAAACAGCAGCTTCAGAGATCAGCAACAAATAAAGAATACATTAAAGGAAGATTCAGCTTCTGCTCTGTGTTCCAAGATTCTGCCAATGAAACAAGAGTAAGATGAAAATGCTGATATAATCTGTGTTGCTCTGTTGAGCTGAGAGATACAGCGCTGTTGTCTGGTTGCCCGTCAATGGTGCTGACCTCAGCAGCCCCCTGCTTCCCCAAGGCTAAATAAAACTCAACGTGAGAAAATGCAATTTACTGCTGCATCCAAACAGCCAGTCCCACATGGTAAGAGATTGATTGCCTATTAATTCTAGAATTACCACAGGCATAGACACTTTACAGCAACAGACCAACCCCCATAAAAGAACATGGGGAACAAGCTATTATCTAGGCACTAAAACTACATTCATGTTAATGTCTTTTTTGGTAAACTTAACATTTTTGACCATTGTAAGGCAAAGACAGCAGCACAATTTTCTAGGACTGTGATACACATCCTGTTTTGCAACAATTTAATCTAAGATAGTTATTTATAAGTGTTTGTCTAAATTACACAGCAAGTTCATGAACATTATGCCTTTAAATGCATATTTCCAGTACAAATAATAAAAATAGAGTGCATGCCACAAAGTGCATAAACATGCAAGGTGCACTTACAGTCCGGATGGCAATGGGGATGCCAGACTCATCAACAGGGCCGATGCCAGAGTAGTGGGGAAGCTTGCCCGCTGTACCTCTCCTTTCATCCTCTGGAGAATGGGCAGGAGCCACAGGAGTCAATGAACCCACATTGACATAGACTGGAGTGGTGGACTCAGCAGCTGAAGGAAGAGAAATAGGATCCGGTTGGGGAGGCAGAGCGTGCAAGAATGATGTTTGGACTATGCAATGCATCCATATTATTGAAAAAGTGCAACAAGCCGTACGGTCCTACAGCAGTGCAGATTACACCTTAAGTGAAGACAGCAGATCTGCTGCTCCAACAGAATAACAGGTGCATGAAAGAAGCTCAAAATCCTTCCCTACAAGCAAACACAGCCCAAAACCTTCAGATGATAAAAAAGCTCTTATTCTGAAACAATAGACACCACACCACACGCAAGGACAAATTAATCCCACTGTTCAAGCCCCTTCCCTGCCCCCAAACACTCTTAATCTCCGTCACTTGCTGCTCAGGATTAAAGAGATCACCGGACGCAGACGCAGAGCAGAGCAGAGCAGCCAGACCGGTATGAGGCAGAGTCACATGTGCAAAGTAAAGCACTGTCACTAAACTGAAGTGTGGTCACACTCATTAGCGCTGCATTAGAGCTTGGCATGTCACATCAGTGACTTATCAAAGACCGTAAGGGGTGAAATATTCACAACTGCTGTGCTGTGGAAGTTGCAATCGCCTGCCTACTCAACTGCAGGAAGCAACAGGGACATTTCTGCCAGAAGGATTAACCATAAACTCACAATCTTGGTATAATTGCAGGTTTTCAGAAATCATCTATTTAGTCAGTCTAAGAAAACAAGATATCACTAGTAGGACTGAATTCATTTATGTTTTTTTATCTCTTTAGACTTTTGCCTAATCATTGCCTTTTGCCATCCGCTTTGCAAATCTTTTCTTTGTGTGGCACCAACCCAGCCTGGGAGTGTGAAGGTAAGCACATACTTTCTGACACTGGTTGAAACTGGATTCCGTATCTCTTTGGAACTGCTATTTATGCAACATTACAGAGCATCTACAGCATAACGCTGACTGTACAGTTTTGTCTAGGCAGACACACACATTTGACAGAAGAACGAGGCTAAGCCGATGTTTGCAGTGCCAAATGTGCCACAGACTTTGTTAGCATGTGCCACAAAACACTGTCAGGATTTATACTTTGCTGTCTTGGCAATAGGACGCGATCCTTTAAGCCAGTTACTTTGCTCGGGAGTCTCAGCCACAGATTTTAGATTGAGATGCAGATTTTTTGGCAACTAAGGACACTTGTAAGAATCAGGGCTTGTACTCACCAGTGCTCTGCTGCATGGCTGAGAGGCTTGGGCTGAGAGCGGGAAGAGGGGGGTATTTGGAAGGGGAGAAGGGTCTTTGATGGAGAGTCTTTAAGCTTGAAGCCACACCTATGTTCCCATTCACAGTCATCTTCCCCTAAATAGCAACACCGACAAATGAGAAAAACAGATGAGATTATTGAAAGTCTTTATGCAGAGCAAGCACATTAATCACTATATTGGAAAAGCGATTGAGTCAGAAGGACACAGAGAAATAGTGAAGAGAAGACCTTAGATATCAATACATACATTTTAGTAACATGTTTTACTATTGAGACTATTTACCATTTAACATTTTTTGCTTATTGAGAAAACCATTAAGTCAAAAAACAGGCAGTAAGTGTTAGGACATAACCGCAGAAAAGAAGCAACATGCTTTTGTTACAGCGTTTTCCCATGTTAGCAGGAGCCCATCAGTGCCAAAGTCTCTTTCTGTACCCAAACTCAGTATCTCTTTCCAAAGAAAAGGTGTCACCTAGAGAATCCCAACACTGAAGTGAACTATGAGATGAAGGGGAGCTAGAAGGCAAAGGCAGTTAGTGAATTAGTGGAGACCCCTGGGCTGGTTCAAAAGAGAGCAAATGCAGGTCTGGAGCAAAGGCATCATTAGTATTGTTCCAAACACAAACATTCCAGAGGGCAGAGGCGATAAAACCAGTCAATGTGAAACACAGGGTGGTTGGTTTCTGTGGATTAAGCCCTTGAATGCTATATAAAAGAAGGAATGAGAGGATGAATAGGGAGAGAGAAAGAGTGGTGCATGGAGGGAGGGCACTGAGCAATCAAACAGAATGAGAAATAGAGGGAAAGGGCAAAGGGAATGTGTGGGGAAAAAAATGAAAAGATACTATAGAAAACAGCAGAAGGATAAGGAAGTATAAGGCACAGAGGGCAGAAAGGAACTTCGAACATTTAGATAGGAATATCCTGGCCAAAAACCAGACAGAAAAAAACAGTACCTTTAGTCTAAAGAAGGGAAATGTGTTAGAAAGGAAAAAAATCTAAGAGCAGGAAGTAGAGAGGGTGAAAGAGGAGAGGAAGATGGAGGTAAGACAGTGTCCAGCATCTGGTGGATAGTTACATTAGAGGTGCTAGCTGTAGGGGTATTTAGCGATGTTTCATCAGTGACAGTGCTTAGCTGGCTGAGGGTGGGTGAGGGGGTGAGAGAACCTCCCTCTGGGTCAAGTCCACACGCCCTCAGCTCCTCCAGCATGGCTGTGGAAGCCTCGCTCTGTGTACGGGAGGAACAGCGACTTGGCCCAACCTGCGGCTCCGGGCTTGGGGAGGGAGGCTCAGGTGAAAGGGTCTGGGGTTGGATGTCAGAGACCCTAGAGCAGGTGTAGTCAAGGGAGAGCCTGGGCCTGTAAGTGGGGGAGTGTGATGGTGGTGGTAGTGGTGGTCCGGGATAGATCAGTGGAACCTCACGCTGAATGACAGAGAAGAAAGTGGCAGGTGAGCATCAGTGGCTGATTCAGGACACAATGAGAAGAAGGTGAAGTGTTTGTGTAAAATATGAGGCGTGTAACAAAACACTGATGTATCATATATATTGTACTGCAACTGCAGTTGTGTTTGTTCTTTTATTGCTCAATATATATGAACAATTTGCCCTGTTATGTAAGTAATGGGTGTTCTGAATGGTTAAACTTTCTTCTCTATACCTTTTTTGATCTATGAATGATGCATGAATGCATGTTAATGTATTGTTACACCTCTAATATAAAAATGATGGTGATGTGAAGACAATGCATGTATAGCAGCAGTATGCACTTTTATTAAAAGAGCTTTGCAGGAGCGTACAATGAGAAACAATAAAATAAATAATACATTCAGCCAATTAGGTTATTTCAAGTCGGTGACATTAAATTTCACAACATCATAAACACAATGAGTTCAGTTGTTGGTGATGTGGCGGGGTGAAATGTGAGAACATTTTCAGTTCAGTGAAAAATACAAAATTACTGCAATGCCTGTCGTCCATTCTGACCTTGAGAATGGACTGAACTGTGTATAAGCAACACAGAAACTTGGGATTAGTAGTTTGGCATGGTGAACTGTAATGGTGTGCTGTGTTATTATGATAATGGAAAGGAAGCTATGAATATAAACATGTGTACCACTTGTTGGGCTGCAGGGGGCAGTGGAGGGCGAAAGAATGTGCTGGAATCCGGGAGGTCCATCCTTTTAGGTGGAGTGGGGGGCCTGAGAGACACAGCCTGGATGTATCTGGCTTCTGTCTGAGGCTGAGGATTAATGCGTATGGACAAGGAAGCTATGTGTGTCTTCGGCTGACTAATTGGGTAGCGTTGTTTAGGCTCTAAGGGCCATGAGCGGATGCTAGATTTCTCCGATGAAAGCATCTCATAGGCAGATCCATGGCTGAGAGGCTGTTTATAGTCAGTGGTGGAGGAATCAGTAGATGTGTTGGCTCTCAGGCTGGGCTCTGGGCTTGCATATATGGATTCTCCAGAGAGTGGACTACGTGTCATGAGCAGTGGGCCATGATGGCACTGTGTAAGAGAATTAGGGAGGCTGTGTGCTCTTAAATTACAGTCTGCAAGGTGGAATGGAGACTTATCTCTCAGAGGAACAGGGCCCTGTGCAGCCATGACAACATGTGCAAACAAGCAAGAAAAGAGATAACAGGAAAAAAGTAGGATTAGGAGCCAAATACATGCAGTTTACAAATATGCTCCACATTGCTCACTGTTTGTAACCCCATATGACATAATGTGTTGGGCTTTTAAACTTCAAAAATAATAAACAATCCTTGTAAAGGTTTTAAGGTTCTTTAGCGTACCAAAATAATGGATCATCCTTTGGGGACCAAAAAGAGGATTTTCTACAACACTGAAAGCGCAAGAAACCTTTTGGCTGTATCTGATACCCTTGATAAGTGCATGAACCAGTTGTAAATCTTAAGGTTTAGCTACCCACTAAATACTCCAGCTTATTCAGTAAGTAATATACTCATCTTCAGTAAAACTAATATGCTAATATTTAACTATGAAAGCAAACAAATAACATTTAAAGTTGTAATTAGATCTTTTTCAAATATAAAAGTTAACACATCAAAAATGAATGAACTCTCTCACTCATCATACAACTGTTCCAGTTGGCTGCAGAGCAAAACAGTAATTCAGGTTTGTCTCTGTTTGCTGCCACTGACCAACGTGGCAGGCTAAATTCAGGGACGCCTGTCTACTGCTTTTCCATGAGCACTTCCTGTGGAAGGAAAAAACATCCTGAGGCAGAACTGTTGAGCCTAACAGAGTGAGCCAAACTTACCGTTGTGGAAGATTTCTTATCTTGCAAGTTAGGCCTGACACTCCTGAATCCTTTAGCCGCCAAAGAGGAAGTGGCCGCCTCACCATTCCTCAGAGCATCCCTTGGACTATAGGGCCGCCACACATCTAAAACATAACACACAAGCACAAAGGGGATGTCAGTAGGATAAAATATAACCTGCATTCCAGACAGATATTTTTATAAGCGTGTCCGAGAACGCACTGCACATTTTAATGTACAATTACTGCAGTTTAACTTATTGGGATATAACATTTTCGTGCAGCAGTTATTTTATCCTTTGATTCTTAGTATTTTAACAGTTACTTTTCTTATTTTTTTCTGGAGCTGTATAAAACCCATCCACATAAATTATGCAGTCATTAGCTTCAGAGCATTTAATATTTGGGGTGTTTTGTATACGACTGTTTATATATCTTAAGTAATATAATATCAAGAACATGAACATGCCCTTAAAAAATCTTACCTGAATCCATTGAGGGGGATTCGGTGCCTAAAAAAAAACATCCGCAAAATATTACAGAAGCACATACAAGTACAGGTGTGACGTTATCTTGTTTGTGTTCTGGGTGTGGTTTTTACGCCAGTGTGAAGCACTCAGAGACTGAAAGCTCCACAGACTGGAAGGGTGGCTTATGGGCTAAGACACTCATCAGGCTCCATTCATGTTGTGTGTGCATTATATAGTACATCAGATATCATTACTGGCCATGTTCCAGACCACCGCTCCACTGCTCACAGCAGGACGACATGAAAGAGGAGTATGAACAAAGTGGTGCGAGTGATGAGAGTGGGTTTTCCACGTCCATTTCTGATCTTACTGCAGTATGAAATCAAGTTATTTATACTTAAAGACAGAGTCCCCTTCTGACCCTTGATGGCAACAAATGTGCAAACTTGCATGCATGTGTTAAACAGAACAAAATGAATAAAAGTCTGAAGGTTAATTCTTAATTAATTGTAAATGAATTATTTATCATGTTCAGCTTGTAGGAAGGTAAAGTTAAAAATTAAATAAAAATATAAATTTGAGTAAAGTAAAAAACAAATCATAATTTGTGCATGTAAGAAACTGATGATGTGAAATTTAAATAATAATTCTAGGGACCTACAGAAAGAAGGTAACTCTAGACCTCTAAAGGCTTGAACACAATTCTTCATTATCTTGTTTATTCAGTTATTTAACGCTGAAAGTTTAACTTAATAACCTTCTTCTTTGGTGAAAGCATGGTCAAGTGAGCAGTGGTCTAACAGGCACCTGAACTGCCAATGTTTGCTCACCGAGGCCGAGGTTGATGTGTGCGCCCGCAGGAGCCGCCCGCCTGCCAGCGGAATAATTAAACAATGGAGACTATGTGTGTGTGAGGTCATAGTCCATAAAGCCACTCAAACAAAAAGGGTCACCCCCAGAGGAAACAAGGCTGAGAAGGAGGGGGAAGCAACAGAGTGCACAATTGTTGCCATAGAGCGGCACAACTATGGCAACAATCCAACTTCAGTGAAAAGTCTGTTCTCTTTTAAGTAACAGAGAGGAGCACTCACAATTTCTGAAACCCCAACATACCACTCTGAAAGCTTCTATAGGCCGGATGGGGGAAGAGAGAAAAAGAGAGAGAGAGTGAGAGAGAAAGAGAGAGAATGAGAGAGTGAGAGAGACAGAGAGAGTGAGAGAGACAGAGAGAGAGAGAGAGAGAGAGAGAGAGAGAGAGAGAGAGAGAGAGAGAGAGGAAGCCTGTAGAAGACAGGCGTAAGTGATGCTAATCCCGTGACAAGGAATTCCTGCTTGTGATGATTGATTAAACACAGCCAGTCTCTGTGTTTGCTCAAAGCTGCCACTTTATATACAAATGACAATCTTGTTCACATGGAAGGAAGCAGGATCAATTTTAGCTTTACATTATAAGGTACATATATGTATATAAGATTTCTTAGTAATGATATTGTGAGTGACAACACTGCAGTAGAGCTATTTACTATTATCTATTCTGGTTAGTGAGAAATTCCCCTTTGATAAGTAGCAGATAATTTAGCTTTTAAGAGCTCTAATGTGGCCGTGGTCCAGCCTCCTAATATAATCACAGTGTTTTAGCAACGGTTCTGACGGAAATCAAATGCCTGACTCGGTACGACATTCAGTTATTCATAAAAATACACAAAAGCAATGTCAGAAACTGCATTAGTATCTATTCGAGCTTACTCAACAACTCAACACAGTCATGATGATGATTTAGGCATGCAGCTGCATGCCAATAGGTGGGTATAATCCTCATGTATTTGATGGTGGGACTACATTTGGGTTAATACATTTGATTTCCAGGTGAACCAGTGCTTCAAGAAAAGTTCAGAAGCTTTGAGTTTTCAGAATCTCATCCTTTTTAGAGGTTAGTACAGAAGCAGAGCAGTAAGTGTGAGAGTCTAAGCCAACCGTGAAGAATACCTGGGAGCCCATACAAGTTTGGGGAACTCTGCACTCTCTTCATTGGGGTTAGAGTGAGTGAGAGCGTGCTGCTTTTACGAGCTTGTCCTCCGCTGTCTGTGAGAAGCATGGTAGCACACATATACAAGCTTTATACAGGTGTTTAGCGCATGCAAAAAAAACCCTCGAAAAGCATGTTCATCATATCCCAATCAACCTAAATCTGCATGCAAAGCGCTTGACTGCGTATGCATTAAGAGACGCTTGTGCTGATAACTGTTTAAAAGTCTTCAAATTCAGTGAAGGTGACAAAGGTACCACTGGACCTATTATACTGTATGTCACAGAGGAACCACCTTTGATACCTAAAGAAACTTGTTTCTTTAAAGAAACTTTTTAAAATGAATTTTGAAATTTCAAGAATCTCCCTATAATGTAAACAAACAACTATGGTTTTCCTAAAACCACTAATCCAGGCCAAAAACCTACTGAGAAACGTTCATTTTTAAAAGGGAATTCCACTGATTTTTGAAATATTTTCGTTATATATTTATTGAAATGTGGTTTGATGTGAACGCTCCACACTACAGGAACCTGTTTTGAATTGTTCACAGTGCTGATGACAGGAACCAGAAGTCTGAAGGTGCAGAAAGCCACTACATTAAATGGTTATGAGCATGTTGTTTAATGATAGTTCCAAGATTAAGCCCAAGACTTAAAACACATTTTTCAAAAATCCACTTAAGGGTATTGTAGGATAAAATGGCCTCCAAAGAAAACTTTTATTAGATTGACCACGTTTTCCACTATCAGCACTTAATCACATAAATAGATTAATTAATCACATAAACTCCCAGAATAATAGAAGGTCCACTGGTATTTTAGACACTAAATAAAATGAATATACAGTATTTGCATTGTAGACACCTGGATCCTGTCACCATCTCTGTAAAAATGTTTTAGTTTCTCTATTTCTTATTTCATATCAACTCGCTCTGAATGATTTAATTCGAATCACAAGCACTAAATTATGGGAAACTTTAAAGTGATCCGTGGAATTTTCCCGTAACCTCCTGAGAACTGAAGAAAAAAAGTGTGATTTCCTCTATTTGGGCCTAAACACCTTACAATAAAAATTTCTCTGAATTTTTTTTTTTTTATTTTAATTTCCCAGCATGTCCACTGTAGCTGATAAGGTTCTCAGACATCAATCTGATGGTTTACTGCAGCTGTTTTTCCTTTACATTACAGCAGCAATAAATAGCAATGTAATAATATAAGAAGCATTGTAGGAACAGGCATAGCTAAAAAAGGAGACAAAAGTCTTCCCTTGTTTTTGTCCACCGGCACGGCCTGGCTGCGATAATGTAGATAATGCACACGGATAAGATAGGTTGATTGCTAAAAGTCTGAAATACACTACCCTACTGACAAATGGATCTGTAGACTACACTTATTCCTCCTTGTCCCAAGAGCAATCATGGTCTTATTTATATATCTAACATCTTTAATTTATCTGACATGAAAACATCTCCTCCATTTAAAAGAATGAACAAGCATGCTAGTGTGAGTTTATCTCTTCTGGCACTAGAATGCACCTCACACAGCGGAGCATTCAGGCAGTGTTTTGCAGACAGGCAGGGTGGGGTGTTGACAGTGCCAGACAGTGTCTGATGGGTTCCCTCCTGGCTCACAGGCCCGGCCCTATCTCTCAGGAAGGGCTGGGTGCTGAGATGCTGAAGTCTTTGGCAGTGTCAGCCATTGAAAAAGCATTTTTTAAAAGCTAGCCCAGCGGCAGGAACTCCCACTGCACGGCATTTCCCATGAACCCAGAGATGAATGCACAGTCACAGTTACAAAAACAACTCCCAGTGTAGGTGTGAGATAAGTAAAAATGTATAGCATTGATCACAAGTGGGCAAAGAGGACTTTTGCTTAGTTTCATGGAATAATCTATCAAATTACAATCTGATTGCTCATTCAATTATAACCAGGCTCAGATATATTTCTAGTTAAAATTCAGTTTCTATTTGGCTTCTCTAGCAAAACACACACACACAAACACACACACACATAAAGCTCCGGAAAAAATAAGAGACTGCTGCAATTTATTTTTAAATCTGCATCTCTATGATTATGACAACCATTCCATGCCAGTGTCTGTTAAATTTCTATATAAGCACCTCATTCTGCTTTATGAGGTACTGATTATATCTTATCTTATATCTTATTTAATGAGGAAACGTATAAAAACTCTGCTGTAATCAACACTCTCCTGTCGCAATGTGCGCAGTTGGATGGCAAAACATTACTAGAAGTTCGTCAAAGGCCATTTTGTTTAAGAGTGAACAAGAAATTTGTTTTCCTTGAATTATTTGATTACTGTCATTACCTTCAACAATATTTTTATTTGGAAATGAAGAGAAATATTGTCCCCAGTTCTTAAAAACATTTTTGCAGTGGCCTATATATACGTGTATATA
>JBBPDC010000032.1:2904520-2921489 GCA_037974485.1 Hemigrammopetersius urotaenia | reverse complement strand
CTCAGCATATGATTATTATATGATCATTATACCAACTATCATGCAGTATAGAACTAGCTTCATCATAAAAACTGTACATGCAGAAAAAACTAAACACAGATTTGAAATCAGCATGAAAAACACTACAAAACTTATCAGCATGATTTTGACCGGTTGACCTGTGTTATAGAATGTATATATGTAAATACTTAGTGAAATGCCATTAAAAAAAGCAACAAAAAAAAGATATGTAAATCAGGGGGACACATTTCACTTTTATTTGCCTTTATTAATTCCCTGTGTTTTGTGTTTATAGCTTTTGTGTTTTCTAACCTTCATTTTAATATGTCTAAGGATAAATAATGAAAAATGTTCAAATCTGGTTACCTTTCATAACCGTTCACTCACTTTATTAGGTTGAATGGGGCTAAGGTTGTGACTAAAAAGCTTATGTGTAAATTTAAAGATTATATTTTTAACTCCTGCACAAACACTGTCAATCAAGCTTGGTGAAAGATCTAATGTAAAAGAGGATGCGTCTCCTTCAGCATCTAATGCTGCACTATTTCCAGTGTTAACTTTAGTGTCAGCTCATCTGAAGTGGTAGCTTCCGTCACGCCTCCTTAATAGACACAAACAGCAACTGCTTTAACATCCATTGACTTCCCGAGTTTGATCACAAACATGGTCTCCTGAATCCTATATGGCTTTAAATTGGCTCACATTCATATTTAATTACTTTTCAAGCCAGAATATCTGCACTGATGATTCAGTGAAGCCAGTTTATTATATAGTACACAAAAAAATCATTAGCAGTAGTAGTAGTATAAGTCTATTTTTGCAGTGCCTTGATTATACCCAAAATAATTTTCAACACACAACAATAACAAACAATAAATATTAACCTTTTGAATAACATTTTACAATATACATCTTTTTAAAACATGTAGGTAAGGAAGAACCTGTTAAGAATTTCCTATAATTGAATTATGAATCAACTTTGACAGTGGCATTAAATTCCAGCTTCAGCAAACAGACATGAGGCACTCCTTTATTGTACAAAAGTTAAAAATACCCCGGCCATGGGCACACTCCCCTTGTCACAAAAACAGTAGCTGAGCAAGAGTCTGTCAGACTGTCTCCTGTAAGAGATCCTTATGGTGGCTATGAGCTCCCCTCTCATGAATTAAAGGAGGTTAATGAGGTTAATGAGGTTATATGCAGGTATCCAGTAATTTGAATGTTAATATTATCAGTTTAATGAACGATGAAAACAAGTGAATCATTCATTTCTATTCAGTTTAATATCTGTCCTAATATCATTCCCTGCATATTAATACGGACTCTAATTAATATTGACTGACTACTTTCAGATATGGATGCCATGTTACCCATACAGTATCAGATATGCAATCAAGTGGTTCTCTAGTGGTGCAATCAACTAAGTAGGTTGTGTCCCACCCCAGTTTGATCCTCAGTGATGTCAAAGCTATCTTCGGACAGTCCAAGACACCCACAACGAACTACACAATCATGACCTGTCAGGTGGTTTGGAGAAACAAAAGTATTTTTATTTGACTAAACATACTGCTAATTTTATTGAATTTATTTAATCGATCAAAAATATTTTCACAAAAAAAAGACTTTTTTTTGCCATTTTTAGTGCCTTTCCAGATGCCTTTCCAGGTGTCTGTGCATTTAGCTTAATAACCCAGTAGTTTTATTTTTTTATTAACTTATGCTGGTAGCCTGTCCTGAATTGGGAAAAAAATAATAACAAACACAAAAACAACAACAACAACTATAATAATAATAATAATAATAATAATAATAATAATAATAATAATAATAATAAATGTATATTTTTTATATAATGAGACTTTTTTCACTGATACTTTTGCCTAGAAGCTTTTTTCATCAAGTCAGAATGACCGCTGCACTTAACCCATATAAATAGACTAGAAAACAAGTCCAAATAGAAACAGCTCCTTCAAATAGAACAAATGCTGCTACTGAATCACAAACATACCATTACCCATGTTGATGTTGTGGTGGAAGCAGCTTTACTTGTTTTCTTGTAAGTCATTTGACCGGGATAGTATCATACCGTTCTATTTAAGCCCTATCCCAGAGATAGCAAATATAATCTGGAGATATTGTGGATGATATACCACACATAAAACATCAAAACATTAATCGTTCATTCAAACTTTAGAAGAATCCATATTTTGAACAATAGTGTAGTTTTACAAATAGTTTTGTTTCACTGACCGAGTCCCTAACAGTACATGGAAGTGTGTAGAGTACAGGGAGGGGGTAAATGAGTGAATCTTTATGAACACACTGCTAGATGGTAGGTAGATATTTACAATAACGGGATGTAATCAGGTAAAAACACACACACAAACACAATTCAAAACGTAATCAACATAACCACCACAAAATCTCAATTTCAAAACAACCCATGGGGGCCTAATATACTCTTGACACACACTCCATTGTGCAACAAAGCTGATATAATTTCCACCTGCTTTTTATTTAAATCAGTTGTTTAGTGAATTCATACAGATAAATATAAAGGCAAATATAAAAACCACATCTGTTTATTAAAATGATCTCCTTTACACCAATTTCCAACAAGCCTGTAGCCAAGTTAAGCACCCCTTCACCTGTGTTCCACCGCGAAAGGCAGAGAGGATGAGCTCCTTACCAGGCATTAAGAGCGAGGAAGGCTATGTGTCGGAACTGTCAGACATGTGTTTGCAGCCGGGCGGCCAGCTCCACTTCCACTCCCTCCTCTTCAGCCTCGGTGGACTCAGTGGCTCTGAGGGTTAGAGCGGCAGACCACTGCCCGTGTCTGGAGGCGAAAGAGGGGGAGAAAGTGAGAGGCGAGCCCTTGCTCCTGAGCCCAACTTCTGCGGTTTGGGCTATTTTCAGACGCAGACATGCACGTCTGCAGGCTGGAAAGTTACCCCGGGCCACGGGGGAAAAGTGACAACATATACACCTCACAGAAACCCCTCTGTACCAGGAGCACAAACGTCTGAGCTCTGCTGGGGCCAGTCCAGGTCTCCTGCTGAGAATGATGAAAGAACACGGATGCTAACTGGCATGCTGCAAAATCTGCAAATCACTCATGACTAGAAAAGCTGTACAAATTCCTTTAAAATATTTATGCTTTCTTCTTCTTATCAGACACACACACACACACACACACACACACACACACACACACACACACACACACACACACACACACACAGCCACTTGTTTTAACACTCTTTCAGAACATGGGTTCATACAGCAAACTTTATCCTCCCCCAAATGGCATGTTGAGTTGATTTTGTAAGTGAGATTATGAAAATATGTCCGCATCCTTTAAAGAGAACACACTTAAACATAATATTTGTCTCCAAATGTCAGAGCATTATGTCTGTTTATTTATTTTACATTTATTCCAGTTTAACATACAGGAAACAAAACATTAAATAACTCCTACACTGGTCACATTTTTGTTGTTAAATTCAACAAAGGTGCATTAAATGCTCTGACGCGTGTTCACTGTAGAGGATGTGTATGTATTTACAACAAATTTCCCAAAATATATCATTTAAACCATAAGTGCTCCAAAAAATAGTATATGTCTGTACATATGTCCCATGTGTAATAAAATACAGCTCCAGTAAAAAAAACAAGAGTCCACTTCAATTTATTTTTAAACCATCATCTCTGAGTATGACAACCATTCCATGCCAGTGTCTGTTAAATTCCTCCACAAGCAGCTCATTCTGGCTTATGTTATTTAATGAGGAAAAGTATTAAAAAAAACACTTTTTGTTACAGTCTGGCCAGCGGCCATGGTTATGCCGCTGCTTTTATGTTTTGTTCTGTTTCGGTTTGTTTTTCAGGTCTTTTATTTTGGTAGGTTTTCTGTTTGCGCTTGTGTCACATGTGTCTGAGTTCTGTTGCAGTAATTGCGTTTTCTGATTGGTTTCTGTTCCAGGCATGTTGTGTATTTATGTTCTGCTTTGTGTTTGTGTCGTCATGAGCCGATCGCTTTAGAGTCCCCCTGCGTGGTGCAACCTGTTTTGTTTTCCTGCTGGCCATCGTGCCTTTTCTTTTCTGTTTTGTCAATAAAGACCACAGCCCTATAGATCCGTGTTCGCCTGCCTGTGTCTGCACATTTCCAGGGAGCTCCGGGTCTGGGCCTCGCGGCCCGACTCGTGACACTTTTTTGTTTAAAATTGTGCTTTAAAGTACAATATTTTGAAATGGAAATTAGGAGAGATATTGTCAGCAGTTCTTCAAAACCAAGTAAAAAAAATCTGTTCAGTTCAATATTTGCACCTATGAAAGAAAAAACCTGAGAACATTTTTGCAGTGGCCTCTTATTTATTTCCAGAGCTGAATATGATGTTAAATATAGTTCTAAATTTAGCAAACACAGCCTAATCACAGATATGGGTGAAGTCAACAAAGTCAAGGGTTTCAACAAACCTTTCAGGTAATACAGCATGAGGAGTCGTGCATTTGGCTCTGCTCAGCTTCATGAAGCCAGCTCTATTTTTGTCTGTCTTTTGTTGCTGATGACAGTTCTCATTTATCAGGCAAGCAACAAGCTTCAGTCAAAGGAGGCCCAGTTATGTTTAGGTCATGCTGCAAGGATATGAAGACAAATTAATTTGCAGCTCTAGGGGCAATGCAGATTAGCTCCTCTAATCCTTAAGGGTGGCACAGCTGCCAACACAATATTCGTTATGCAGGGCACACAGCGAAGAGCTGTCAAAACAAGGCTTCTCTCTTTTGTTACAGTTACAGTATCTCTTAATGTTCACTGAGGAATACTAAACAAACTGTAGACACGCTCTCCCCTTACTCTGAAGCAGTCAATGCCTTGAACTCATGTCCATGTGAACAACACAGTCATTAGCAAAAGTAAAAAAGACAACATTGTGTTGACATGTGGAAATTAAGTGCATAGCTGTATCATGAATTATGTGCATAGTTTAAGTAAATTCTACTACTATGTTTAAGAGTGCAAATACAATCTAAAGATCATTGAAGGGAAGAATTGAAGAATAAAAACATGAATGACGATGAATTAGAAACCACTTGTATAGCAAACGTCTTAACGAGCATTTTTCACAACAAGCAAGACTGGCCCCTATGGACAGGAGAGAGACCCCTACCCAAGAGCTCAGAACGACTGGAGGTGTCAGCACAAACTTGAACCAAAGAAAACCACCCACCAATCACTCACATTCTCATACCGGGGACGGCTGCGGCATTACGTCAGGACACATCGTTAAACTGACACTCGAAGGCTGCGATCAGGTCAGGATCCATTATACACCTATGCCTCTTTCCAAAAATGGTGATGCCTAGCTGTTTTTTTTACAGTGCTAATACGAGATATATAGTAGTAGGGCTGCAACATTCTCAAAACTGTATTTGAATCAGTGCCCCAACACAGTGCATTCTAACCAAAGCCCATCTGGGACATTATCCATATCATCCTTATATGTCTCAAGATCCTGTTCTATGTTCCATCACTCATTCAGTAGCTTTAAGAGCCTACACACTGCGATGCAGTCAGAGGTATGTCTTTAGTACCTTCAGTTAGGGAACATAACTGCACCATATACCATTACACGTATCATTTTTAAGCTGGATCTTAAATTAGTCCGTTTATATTTCTGTGAATTAAGTAAAGTAAAAGAAATTGTGTGAATAATTTCTTTGGTAAAATGTGGACCCTGTTATAGCTTTTGAGTGTTCATTTGTATTTTTTGTTCTTAGGAAGAACTAAGATTTCTGTCTGTATCACCTTGCTTGGACAGCGTACACTGAAGAATCACTGGGGTTTTCTTTTCAAATACATTTCAAACCGTTTTCCGTTCCTTATTCCACACTATTCCATACTAAAACATGTCTTCTGTAGTAAAATACACTGATACAAAAACACAATGACAAGACAGGCCTGATTTGCTTTCTCTGTGTACACACATGCCACAAAGTTCTCCATAATATGCTGTTTTACCCAATCATTTTTCCAGACTAAAGCATGCCAGATTAAAAATTAAAGAGATTTTACTCACACAGACATTTTGAGAGAAAGGTTCAAAAACATCATGAGTAGACAAATCAGTGCAGCTACAAGCCCTTTTTAATTATATATAACACAAACGCGCCTATTTACCATCTGCTACCAATAAAATAGACTTTTGCTGTTGATTTAAATACAAAGGGCTGAAAATCCTTTGCTTTTGTGTGGATTAACAGATTATCCCTTTGAACAGTGTTTGATCACAGAGCCACCAGAAATCAGCATCCTCCATGAATGAAATGCATTCTGAATGTAAACAAAACATAAACCAGTGAAATCAGCTGCTATTGTGGCCTTGCACGACTTGAATTATAAATAAGGTTAAAATTAACAGCAGTCTGCACAAATGTATACAGATTTGTGCAGACACAAACTCTCAAAAATACACAAGGCCCTACTTTTTTGAACAAATTATATTTGTAAAAAAATACAAATCAGCAATATAGTCATCATTTATTAATTAGAGGGATTACAATGGAGACAGTAAATGCCATTTTGCCTGTATTCAATTCTGTTCTTTTGTATTTTTTTTTTTATAAAAAATAAAATTTTATTCTATTTTATTTTATTCACATTCACATTCCGAACAAAGTAAAACAATACTTGTGTGATATTATTTTAAAATGGCTTTTTAAAAAGGTAAAGCATTAACCAAAGAAAAAAAAGTCAAATTACTATGCAAATTTCGCCACCTTCCTGCTGGTCTGTTTACCAAACTGCCCCTTGGAGTTGCCCTTGATAGCCATGTTTTGATGAAATGCATCTAAAGGCCCCCATCACTTCTCATACATGACATCATCCAACACATGTCAGTCAGGAGATAAGTGACAGATGGGGTGGGGGACATTACCTTAACCCACTCCTCTGACCTTGCGGTGACTCAGATAACAGTCACGGTGTGCTGCACATGAGACCACCTGCAGGCAAACTTTAAACTCCGGCAGGGGATATTTAATCATTACATACAGGCGTGCAGTGTGAGGAGGGACCAGAGGAGAGTTACTTCTCTATGGAGTCCTGCTCACTTCAACAGGCTGTCTGGCACTTCTGGACATTTTGGAACAACTGAAGCCTTGTGGAGCAGAACGGCAACATGATGTGCCGCAGCTACAGCTGTACAGCCTGTAAAACACGTGCAGTCCCTCACAGGTTCATGTTTCACAACAAGACGTCCATGCAATTTGTTCCTCGGCTGCACACGGCAGTTGTACCCACCTTCTCCGGGCTCTGAGCAGCCAAACAGCACCCCCTTGGCCCTCATGCAGTCTCCTGCGCTGGGCTAGGAAAACACGCCTCTTTTCTGTGGCTCCGCGATCAGAAACACGAGCGATCTATCCCACGGACCTGCTCCCAGACATTTCTCAGCTGATTAGTATTCAGGGTCCAGCACGTCTCTCTCTGCTCGGAAAACAGCACTCACGCATCAGCGCGCGCCTGCCAGCCCCTCCGCGCGCTCTCACTCTTACCCACCGCTCTCATTGGCCAACGCGGGAGCGTGGTTACCATAGAGACGGCTTTAAGAAGGACCCGGATGAAGCAATGGCCCGCAGGCTGGATAAGAGTATATCCACAGCACTGATGGGTTTACATATTCACAGAGAAAGGGAGAGAGAGAGAGCGAGAGAGATAGACAGAGAGAGGCACTGGTGGGAGAGGGGCAGAGAAAGACAGAAGGAGAGGCAGAGAGAGAGAGAGAGGTAGAGAGAGAACACTGGTGGGTTTACATATTCACAGAGAGAGAGAGAAACAGAAAGAGAGAGCGCTAATGGGTTTACATATTCACGAAGTATAGAGACAGAGAGCACTGATGGGTGGGTGTGCATATTCCCAAACATTAGAGAGAGAGTGTGTGCGTTTTGTTCGTGTTAATGTTATGTAAATTGACCAAATAACACCTAGAATGATAGAAAATAGGACCATTTTTATTGTGGCAAGGATATTTGCTATAAACTATTTAAAGTAAAAAATCCCTAAGGTTGATGTTAATAATAGTGTTAATAACACAGTCAAAGGTCAATTGTATAATTGTAATATACAGAAGATGTGTTGATACAGAAGACAATGAAAATAAATTGGCATGGATTTAGCTCTTTGTTGCATGCATTTAGTCAGTCATCCAAAAACTGGATGATCCCACAAAAAGATTTCCCAAGAGTAAGGCTAGAGAGGTTAATTACAGCACAGCGCCCGTTCCAGTAAAACAGTAAAATGTAAATGAATGAACTACTATAAGAAATAATAAGACATAAAAAGGAACATATATGCTTAGATATGAAAATTAGATAGCAATTAACAATCTATAGACTTTCCCAACCATGAGGAAAATGCACTCTGTATGATCTGTCTCAAAATCAAAATCAAACATTATCAATATGCTACAAGAAAAAAAAGTTAGAGCATTGTTGCTGACAAAAAAAATACTGCAATTAAGCCGACATTTCTGTCATCCAATAGTGTCTAGCTTCTCATGATTTTATATTCATTTGGTATAATGGGAAAACCTTTAGTATCAGAACGATCTTTGTGGCATGCTATTGGGAGAAAGCTGAAATCAAACTGGCCCAGTAGTATATTACAAGATTAAAAGCTAATTCTGTATGTTTGAAAGTATGTAAGCAATATTTAAAAGACAGCTGTGGTATGAAGTCTTAACTTCTGTTGCATGCTGATTGCATCAGGCAAGTCTCTCAATGCCAGCTCCTTCATAACTCTCCACAGTCTTTCACAGAGGATCACTTGGGGTGCTTCCTTGTCTCTCCTAGGGTCGTTGGGCCTGACAGACTTGTCATGAGTCTAAATTTAAAGACACCTTTCACCGCTGCTCTGTGTTACCAAAGAGAAGCATATCCTAAATTTAAGAGGCTAGACAGGACCTGATAAGAAAATTAGGTGGAAGATAACAGTCCATATCAGGAACACATTTGTTTGCATCTTTATTATGTTTGTGGTACTCAGTGTCTCTTGGACTTGTGTAGTTCATTTATATTAGAAGACTACTTTCTGTCATGAATCTTTTTTTTTATTTTTATTGCATGTCTGTAAAAAGGGGGATTTAAACAGTTGAAATATAAGCGGTGCATTCATCGTCATGTTACAGTCGTTTTCTCTTTCCCTTCTGTCACCGTATAGCCTTGCCTTCTTTCAAACTCCCCCATGTGACTCACTAGGGTTTACAATTATATTTTATTGCTGAAATTTCCCATAACAGTCAATGAGTGTGAGAAACAAATATATATAAATAAGTCATCAATGAAGCTCAACTGCAGCTCGTGTACATGGCTGTGAAGGCGTTTTTTTTTCCAGAGGCAGAGCAAAATATGTTTAGTCCACAGAGCCCAACTCAAAAGCTTCATTCAGCTCTTGGGGAGCTGCATTCCTTTGTGTTAATCTTGTTCACATGGAAATATTTGATTTCTTTTTAGGCTTTATAGAAAGCACAAGCACCTGGTAGAGACAAATAGGGCAACAAGCCTGATACAATTTGGGAACAGAGAAATGCTGGTGAGGGTTTAGATTAGATGGCCTAATACCCAAGCATTGCGCACAAAGTACTATTTGTGTGCAGCTCATCAAATTCACTTGTGGCATACGACAGTGATCACTAGTATGGCTTTCCCTGTACAGGTGCAATAGCCCAACTTAGACTAGAAGGAGTACTAAATACAGCATATTGTTATCTTTCATGATGGCCTACATAGGCTATGAAATTGAGAACAAGGATAATCTTTGTGCCAATGTACTTTGCGTCCAAAAATACCACCTAAAGACCCCCGAGGCTAAACACAAGTGACTAAGACATTGTTTGACATTGCCACCTACTGGTGCATAAAAAGTAATGACCTCTTCAATTGAATGGCAGCTCGTACTATGGAAAGGATTTGACAAACATATGTTACTCTCCAGATGAAATATGAGCTAAACTTCTGAACAAGCATTCAAAAACTCGAAATGTACTGGAGGCTAACATTAATATGCTTTATCTAATCGACCCAACTGGATGTTTTCAGCAAAGTTCTCCCACTCAAGATGTATCATAAATAAAAAAAAATATTTGCATAGAGAATATTTACTTTAAAAAGAATATTTGCTTTATTCAAGTGAAATCATTTCAAAGACTACAGCAAGATATCTTCTTTCTGTCTCCTCTGTTTCCCCCTGTTTTGTATTCTGGCTGCAGAAGGTACAGCCCTTCAATTTTTTAGCAGCTTCTTCTTCAGAGTGAAGAACAAAGTTAGCTCAAGGGGCGTTTTTCCATTGCGCTCACTATTTGTTGAATTATTAAAAGTCATTCATGAAAAAGTGTAAACTCCATCAGAACAAAGATAGTTTGTTAAACCCTCCCATCCCACCCAGTGTAAGTTAATCTGAATGACAGCCCTGAATTCTACTTCACTCAAAAACTGTCCACACTAAAACACTGTGTAAATTCAGTGTGAATCATTAGAACAGTGAATTCAAAACAGGATATTTTTGAAGCTTAGCTTCCAAATAAAGACTGCAGTCTTTACTTGTGGTCTTTAAGGTCACTAACCCTCTTCCTCTTCTTAATCTGATATATGTTGTCAGCTGAACAACATAGCCAGCTCTGCACTCTGAATGTGACTAAAGAAAGCTTCTTCTATACCAAAACTGACATGGCACAACTGTAAAACCTTTTTCGAACATTTTGAGCCTCTGTTTGTACCAGTGGTCCCCAACCTTTATTTGGTCACGGTTTAATATCAGAAACTATGTTCACAGCCCGGCCTTTAAGGAGTGGCAGATAAATATACGTATACGTATTTATACAAATAAATGATACACATAAAATGGGGATATTTTAAAAATATAATAATGGGGTATCTTTAAAATACAATAATAAACGTAAATCCAATGTGTACCCGCAGCTTTATTAACAGTATTTTCATAACAACAAGCCGACAACATAACACGGGTAACATCCACGTTGTTTTTTCTGTGCAGCCCGCGGACCGGTACCGGGCCCGGGGGTTGAGGACCACTGGTTTATACCATTCCTTCTGGTCACTGGCGCTGGAAACACAGCAGCAGTGCAACAGAGCCATGGTGAAATGTGATGTTAACAATGTAAAATGTTTTAGAACATTAAAATGGGAAATGTGGTACCACTAATGATATTTAAAAGAGCAAATGTGTATGCAAACACACAGCACAACAGCACCTGTTACTCAGGTGCTATTCTCAGGGGTATGTCTTTAGTATGTTAACCTAGGGAATATTATCGTGGTATATTACAATGCAGTTCTGTTGTATCAACTACATCTTGACTCCAACCTTAATTTTTATTTTTTTCAATGAAGGCCCAAGGAACGTGAAAGCAGTGAACCTTGAATATAAGTGCTATTATAAGGTTGACACCTCTGCAGCCATTTCTATAGTGAGCCGAGACTAGCTTATCGACTGACATGTCCAAAAGGATTTCTGCCATTGTTCTATGGGGCACAAAATGAGAAAGGACCCCCTGATCAGAGGTGTAGGCAAGCAGCTACCCCCACCCTATGCAGCTCTGTCGCACCTGATTGCTGGGGGACCCCCAATGAGGATTGGTTTACCTGTATACAGAGAAGCCTCTGTCCACTTAACAGTGGCATCCATGCTATTCTCCTTTTGTTCTCTGGCTCACACGCCCGCTTGGGACGAAACTGGAATCTGCTTCAGGACAAAGGCACAAGAGAGCAGTGGAACTGCTGTGGGGCCACAGGCTGGGAAAAGCAGGTCGTACCTGCCCATACACCTACACACAATGTCCACAAAGAGACACCAAGCCTTGGAGTTCACAGGAAACCAGAGCCAGTGAAATCTCCTGTAACTGTATCCTCATGGCCTATCCAGTTGCACACCACTGCCCTTCCACACTCTGGTATAGGGTTTAAGCTCAAACCTGTTGTGAAGTCTCTGATTTAAGTACAGGGATTAGTATGTCAACGAAACTAAAGAATTCGCTGCGAACAGTGAACAGGGTGTGTTGTTTTAAAGGGCCCATGTTTTGGAAAACTAAATTTTGCTGGCTTTTTAAAATTGATTTCAATAAATGTGTGTAAGCTGTTCATAATGTACCATTCAACCCCCCAGTTGATATGGATCATGTGATTTGCAAAATAACCCATTTAGACTTCACTGTTTTTGTGACACACATTTACACATATTCACCAATTAAACTGACAGCATTTCAAGCTCTTCTATTCACAATTAAGGCATTTCAGACCCTCCTAATCACAATTAAGGTACAAGTAGTGTTTCACTCTGGACTGTTTTTTGAGTGAGGCACAACACAAGACGTTTCTGTAAATGCATAGTAACAAAAAACCCTGTGTATTAGAAATGGGCATGTAAAAATTAATAAGGCCTATTTTTTATATAGAACAATATCAAGTCATGGTCTGCTAATCTGATTTACTCACACACACACACACACACACTAACATGCCATTTTTCAAATTCAAATGATACCCACTTACTGGTCCTGTGGGAGTCCTGAAAATTAATGAACTAGAGTTACAAAGTATGACGTATTTGAAGTTTAGGCACTATAAAGTTCAATAAAAATGTCTGATACAATATTTAGGTACGTTTATAGTCTAGCTTGAACAAAGTAGAAAAGTAGAAAGGCCACGAATGTATTGCAGAAGATTCTTGATAGAATTTTGATGAAACATAAGATTACTCAGGGAACTTTTAGGGTCTCTTAACTTACATTCCAGGGAACTACTCACATTGTGTGTCCCAGTGGAGAACCAGTCAGGAGAATGTAAGAGTTGAACAGAGCCTTTATTTATTTGACAGTGACAAATCGCTAATCAGGTTGTAGACCAATCCAGTAACCTGATTATTGACTCCTGCTGTGCTGGGGAACCATTACATAACACAAAGCTTGGTATACTCTGCTCTTTGCATAAAATATTTTTTTAAACAAACTACAGCGAACAAAATGGATGACTTAAAAAATCACATACTGCTTAGTTTTCTGGTCTCATTAGGTCATAAAGGGAGAATGGAATTATCCAGTCCTTAATAACTGAGATGGTGAATCCCTCACATACGTTGTATGAGACAACTTGTATTTATAATCTGCTCTTTTTTATTTAAAACAATGCTAAACACATCTGACCTTTGGATGAGTTCCCACTCTCTGGATAAATTCTCTAATCTGCTAATTCCCTTTCTCCCCTTTCTTCATTATATAACAGCGCTGCAATGAGCTCGACTTGCATCATCTCCAACATACTCACTATTTACTTTTTCAGCACCACTCTCCATGCACTTCCAATGCCAGACTATAGTTTTAGAGTTCCCCTGACCTTCCATTATGTAGGTCTACAATCAGACTGCAGCACATTTATTTTTAAGTACAACTGGTAAGCCATGTTCCTCAAAAGTGGTGGAAAAAACTGGAAGAAAATGGAGCTCCAACCCTAATCTGAACCCTAACCTGATAATCAAAGCCTTCAGGAGCTTCCTAAAATCAAAGGTATCCCTTCTTCTGTATAACAGACCCATGCTAGACAGGATTCATTTCTGATAGCATCACATCAAGGACAAAGGAAAGGTATGGTATGCTGCTACTATAGCTCTGACACACTGAAGGAGTTAAGCAGCACCATGGACTTCACAGGTGGACCTGGGGCCTTCGTAATACACTTCTGTAACATAACATTGCCTCTAGAAAATTTCCCAGTAGCAGAACTACAGGCTGGGTCTCAAGCTTGTATTTAAATCCTTTTATTTGGGGGATGGGGTTCTCAAGATCTCAAATCTATTACAAACACACACGGTAATGGGAGCTTACATTGTATTATGACATCTAAATGACACCCAATAAAGAAGTAAGTATTGTAATTGTTTAAGACTGCTGTAAAGCCAAACAAAGCAATGCAGTGGTGTCCACATTTCAATGTCATTCTAGAATTAAACATGTAATTCTCACAGAAGCCTAAAATGCCAATTCAAGTATGAAATGATAAAATGTGAAAAAAATACTAAAGTAAAAAGTGCCACAACAACTTAGTAAAGGTAAAAGTGACCAAAAAGCTGAGAGCTGTGAAACTTCTTGGTACAATCTCTTCATGGATTATTTAAAAAAAACTGAAGCTCACACCAATGACCTCCAATGACCACCAATGAGATATAATATCCAACCCCTTGTTCCGTTTTTGTTTAAACAATTATTCTATTTCATTATTTTTTCTTTGGAGGTAAATACTTTCTGGACTTTTTTACTTTCCCTGCACATTTTTGATTGCGAGTTTTGTTTTGTCTCTTGGTCATGCAAACAAATGCATTTACAAAATGACAGGTGTGAGAAACAGCCAAGAGGTCTAGGTTCTGAAACAATAAAAAACAAAGAATCTCAGCCCCAAAAATGAATGAAACTTGAACTGTGAAAAGAATACTTTCATTTTTTCTGTAAAAAAAAGCACAAATCTGTAAAAAAAAATCTATTCATATACTGAAAACTAAGCAAACAGAACTACAACTTCCATCTATTTAATTTCCACGTCTCTCTCTGTGAGATAATCCTGACGTAACATAAGAAACGTGACCTGGTTCGATCACATGATGTTGTAAAGTGGCGGCACGTGTTGATGTTTATACACCTTAACGACTTTCTAAACAAATTAAAGTCAGCGACCTTTAACATCACCTTGAGGTGATCCCAGAAATGACGTGTCATCAATATAGAGCACTCTCCCAAAAAGAATAAATCATCTGTTCAGAAATGATCCTTTACTTAATGCTTTTATTTCCATATTCCAACCCTAGAGACTTGATCCTTATTATCAAATGACAGAAACCTGTATTACTATAGCTCTACACTCGTACATGCTGTAGTTCTTGAGGGCTCTTGTGAAAACGGATTAATTGTGAAGAACAGCAGTGAATGATGACAAATGACATATTACAGCTTATGGATTTAGAGGAAATTGCACTTACCCTCATATGAAGGCATTCTGGCTGTGCCTGGCAGTAATGTCAGCAGTGACTGTTAGTTCTGGCACAGGGACAATCATGAGCCCCAGTCATCGATAAATCTGTAGTCCCCTCGTTGTCTCCTCTGCATGGGGGATCATTTCAGCCCCCCTGCTGCTTCCCCAAGCACATATATCTTTCACCTCAGAGCTCTCCTTGAGCTCAAGACTGCTCCCGATCCTTTCCTCTGTGTGCCTGCTATCCAGTGCAGGGTGCCTGCCTGTCCTCTTCTTCTGAAGCTGCTGCTGGAATGTGTCTCCTTTGTGTTTAACCTTCAGCTGCAGACATAGCTCCCCCGAGAAGCCACAGACCTAATTGCTGGTGGCTGCGCAGTAGCTGCCTGGTAATGCGGTTGACTGATGTACTGGGGTACTGGCAGAAGATGGGATGACTCTGAGGAGCATCCCCAACCAGAGACCATTCAGTACCAGGTAGACACACACAAACACACACAAACACACACAGATACACACACACACACACACACACACACACACACCTCCCAGCAGTGAAATAAAAGTGGTCTTTGTGTCTCACGTTTTGCAAATACTATAAGCTGCCTCGGATTAGCAGGCCAGTGGACCAATAGGAGCTCAGAGGCTGTGGAGGAGGCTGGATAATCGGCATTAAATCAAAGCAGATGGGAATGGCTGAATATATCAAGGGAGGTCATTAGTGGCGGTGCTGAAGCACTGTGACTGCATGAGAGAGTAATCCATTTTACCAGGCCTATACTCCTAACACTCTCACATAAATACAGCTCAAGATCTCGGCGGGTTACATCCAGAGCTCGTTTCTGCCTCAGGTACTCTGAAGAGAAAGTCTCTGCTCAACAATTGTATCTCCACTAGACATCAGTGACCAAGAGACATTTTTCTTATTTCTGATATCAATGACATACTATTAAATATATGTAATAAAAATCCAAATATTTCCAAAATGACTTTTTAAAGGAAGAGAATAAACATACTTAACTCTAATGTAATATGATTTTAATACAAATAATTCTGCTCCATTTTTACTGGTATAGTCATAGTTAAATGATCATAAAAATAGGGGAAATAATGGAGATCATATGCAATGAAATGTATTCCTTCAGGTAAGAGCCTATTGTCAAATTGTGATCATATGTTGGATTTAACCAGACTAACTAGAGCCAAAATAACAATGAAAGCACAGACAAAACTCTACATATGCATTACACCATATTTCGACTGGAGTACAGCTAGGAAAGGAATCTGTGGAGCTACCTACTTCATATGGCCAAACAACACACCTCTACTGCTCACTGCCCAGCCTTGACAAAGACATAAAAGTGAAGGGGCGGCACCCGCCGAGGGGTGGGAGGGCGCCAGGCTGAGGGGCTTGAGTTATGGCCCTATCACTTTCAACATGACCTTTCAATACCTCTCATCACAGGCCCTCCTAAGGCGACGCCAGCTATCTCATCTCTCCACCTCCCAGGATTCACAGCCCCTGACCCCACGACCCCGAACACACAGTATCCCCTTGCTCTATTTATACCCACTTTCATAAATAAGCCGCCCACCAAAGCACCTTCAGCACAAGAGCTCCCTGCGCCACCCCCTAACAGGACGTGACTCTAGTTTATAAGGTTAACACAATGATCTTTTGGTCACTCAGTCGACCACAATATAACAGAAAAATAGGGCCACAGCTGACCAGAACTTGTTTTGTACAATTTTGTCCAATGGCAAAAAAAATTCTTCAACAGCGTGAAATCATTAATTAACATTGGAGCTCGTTTACACTGGTTAGTCGTTGCAAAATTGCAATAATAACAATAATGTTTTTTATTTATTATATATATTTACACACACACACACACACACACACACACACACACACACACACACACACACACACACACACACACAC
>JBBPDC010000032.1:2888220-2903661 GCA_037974485.1 Hemigrammopetersius urotaenia | reverse complement strand
ACACACACACACACACACACACACACACACACACACACACACACACACACACACACATATATATATATATATAAAATGTTTATTAGCTTCAGTGTTAATTAATGATTAACTGTGGGTCATCTATAAAATGTTGTTTGCTTGCAGCTGTGATGTCATTTATGTATTTGTATTACATCTACATTCAGAAAGTTTAGACCATGTTACTCATTTTTGTTTATTTAGATGTAACCTATATAACGTGAAAATAATATTTCAAGCTAATCCCCGAGAGTTATTTTTTATCAGTAAATAAAAGAAGTAAACACAATGATAAGTAACATATTGTATTTATTTACATTCATTCATGTATTAAATTCACTATTTACTGTCACATTATCTGCATTTACATTTGACAATCACACTTGTACTATGACGAATTCTGAGCATTCGTTTCAGGTGCTGCCCAGCTGCCTCCATCATTTACAGCTCTATTCATCACAGTGTATACGTCTAAAATGTCTTCATTTTTATTTACAGCTCCAAAGTTATTTGAATTATGTGAAGGTGCAGAGGACTAGCATATCTTATTCATTCTTCTGCAGACAAATGGGTTTTGTTTTTTTTAAAACTTTGAACAATGTTTTGGTTTCTTAAAAAATAAGAAAAAGTTAGATTTCAAAATCTAATTCCATCTTTTAAACCTCTTTTATGATGACTGAGAATCTACTTACTACTAGAGTATTGCATTTCAGTTATACTCATTTCATTTACATTTCAGTTACACTTTCTTAATATATAATAGCAGCAACTTTGGATAAAATGAACTTCACTTGTTGGCCACTCACAAGATATCTGAAGGAACTTTAGGCTTTTGCTCAGCTGCAATGAAATCAGATCTATTTTCACTGTGCAATATGAAACATGATCTAAACCAGTGGTTCTCAACGTTGACCCTGAGACAGTCCACATTTTCTCTTTCCATATGAGTTGGGGCAAGAAATGTGGATCATCTGTGGACTGGTTTGAGAACCATTGGTTTAAGCAACCTGAGCTATGTACATATAAATCAAGCCTGCGTTTTAACAGTCGGCCTTTGTAATATTATTTTCCTTTGTAAGTCCCATTACAAAGATGCATTTGATTGACTTTGTATGTCACAGAAAGATGTATTTCCCCTGCAGGCTCCTATCACACCCAGGCTGACGTGCCAGGTCAGAGGCCTGATACATTTGACAGGCAGACAAATTAGTATAGGGAGCACATGTGTCCTCAACACTGCACTTTTCTGTCAGGCCTCATGTTCACAGCATGGCAGGATATGTTTGTTTCGCACCTCCAGAGTGCTGGCAGTGGGCCAGGGAACAGAGCTCACTGAAATGGTGATGGATTATAAAACTAATTATCAGGAATGGACAAATTAATTCTTTTAAAGTGCTGGCAGCGATCCTGACCCTACTGGTGATGGTGAATTGAATTGAATTGTACTCTGAAGTAGTAGCTGCTAATATAATATACTTTTTAGAGTATTTAGGCCATTCTGTGTGTTATTTTTTCTATCATAATTGCACTAATTAATTGTTAATATATACACCAAACTGGGCTTGGTTATTTCAAATATGTTACAAGGAATTATGTCTTTTGACTCCACTGTTATACTACATCGCCCTCTGGTGGCGAGGAATAAGTCCTACAACTAGTTGTTGTTAATGGTCCAGGATTAAGGAAAAATAAAACTGATGTGCGATCAAGAAACAGTGAAATATGTAAGTTATTTGGCGTCCTAAAGCAGATTTATATTTTTAAAAAACATCAGGAATACGTGGGGACAGATATAAAGAAGTAAATGCGTAGGCCAACCGTCCCATTAGGCGTCTTGTTTATGGCAACAGCGTGGTCTCCCTAGGCACTATTAAATTGTCCTGCAGCAGATTCTGCCTAAATGATCTGATTGGTCTAGGACACAGTGACTCCAGTGTGGCTCATTTATTTAGAGTGCGCATAACTAATGTACTTCTGAGAGTGTCTGGAACTGCGTGTGCACGGTTTGTGTGGGGCTTCCAATGGTTTTCTCCAGGACCTTGAGTCTCCAGGCGTGGTCAGCTCTGGGCTACACGAGACTGGGGCTGCTGTGTGGCAGTGAGGAGCCTCTTAAATGCAAGTAAGTGTGGAGTCGGTCCGGCTGGCACAAACTGCCTGCGTCTCCACCCAGTGCCATGCCCCCCTTCCAACTTCTGCTGCCCCAAAGCTGGAGAAGCGTCCCCCAGAGCTCCTGCACGCTTCTCCATGGAGGAGATTGAAGTCCAGGCATCCCACCATGAGCTCCAGCCGAGAGAGGGAACACAGCCTGAAGTAAGACTTTTTAACTAGTTTACAAGACTTAACATACAAGCCTGTGGCTTGAATGGCAATACTCTTTACTCTTTTTAATTTGTCTTCCACTCCTTCTGACGTCATCTGGATGCGTACGCCATGGGTAGTGAAAGAATGAAGTGCGCAATGCTGCAATGTCTTTAGACACTAAGCCAACTCTCAGTCTGAACTGTATTTTGCGTTATGTTGGATGACTGAATGTAATTTTCATCACCAGTGCCACACACTGGGATAGCTAATTAATACCAGGCTCATGTGAGTGAATCAGGGTATTGTCTTTCCTTTGGGACAGAGGGATATCTGATTGCCCCATCTGCTCTAGCATTTAGTTACGCCTTAGGTGGGACCTTATCCGCCCTTTGGAAATGAGAGCAGGCTCGGTTCTTATTTTGAGTTTCATATACAGGCAGCTGCATAATAGTTGGCACTCTTAATAAGGATGGGTGTGAAGATTTTGTTGTTGTTTTGTTTTGTTATTGGCTCAGTCTTACACTGTAAATAAGGATGTCATCTATACTTGGGCAAAAGTAAAATTAGCTTAGAAAAAACAAAATAAATGAATTAATAAATCATAAAACCACGTGTTACAATGTTTGGCATTCTTGGATTGAATATTTTGCACTTCTACTTGCCAACAAGGAATCTGAGACTGTTCCTCAATACAGGATCTCTCCAGATCTTCCAGGGTCTTTGTTACTCTCCTCTTCTCACCCTCAGGTGTTTAAATGAGTAGGAGACCGGAATGGACATTTCTGTGGTGATTTTGGATTTAAACACATGTCTTGGAGAACTGTGGGAAGTACTGCATGCATCCTAATGAGGTTTATCTGGAGACAAGAGGGACCCACAACATTGTATATACCCCACCACACTTAATAGTGGTGAGGTTGGTGTCCATATAAACATCCCTCTTCCTTTCATCCCTTTTTTAAGCTCTGTTATATCCCTGTGATCCTTGGAGAACTTCATCTCTAACCATCCTCCTGACTGTGCATGGGAGAAAAACACACTTGTTTTCTCTTTGAGGCAGGTTTACTGCAGCCCTGGTTGTTTTAAACCTCATGTTTATTGTCCTATAAGTGGACATTAGAAATTTCAGGTGTGTAACTTCAGGTATGCCTGTTTTATTTTTTTACCACACTTTTGTCTACTCATATGAATGTTCTCTAATACTTCCCATGCTGTTGAATGACTTTGGGAATTTGATCTCTGTGCCATCTCAGCGTTCTACTCCAGGGAAACAGGATGTCTTGGAATCTCTGTTCAGGTTGACTTATACCTTCAGGTTGACTTATATTGGAACATGCTTCAGTTTTTTTATAAGAATGTGTACAGATTTTTGGTAAAAAATTGAGAACTGTTTTTGTATTTTTGTTTTTGTATTTTTTTGTATTTAGTTCAGTCCAGTCAGATTTTTGTCATATTGAGTTAAGAGTTCAAACAAACACAAAAAATCCCATTGAATTATTTATGAATGCAGCTACTGCTTACGAGTTACTTCAATAATCCCTATTGCCTCATAAGGCACATAGTGATTACATGAACAAAAAAACAAGCTCTTTGTATGTACTTTAAAGGTTGGAACCACTGACAAGTCCTGGGTAAATAAGGGCTTAGTGAATCATTTTAGGAAGAATAATTATGAGCAATAGGAAGAAATATGGGCAATTTGGCCTTAGTCTTTGTTATTTACTCAATATATCATATCACCTGTCTCATAATGCCTGACTCCACCCTATTTTTTTCAGTATGTATTAACAGTGTGTGTTAACTCATTAAACTATAGATCAGGGCACTGTTGAATGTATTAGTAACCAAGTGATAACTTTGATAAGCTGTACATTAAATTTGTAGCCTCAAACATGCACACATCTCTGAGATCATACAGGTGTGAGTTTCCTCATTTTGTGTGCTCTTGGCTCCCCCTTATGGAGGATCCTCCACCCCATAAACACAGCTTTCATTCACATTGCTAAGTGATCACTGAGCTTATTTGTCAAGAATGTAAACTTTAATGCATTGATTTTTAATAGGCCTTATCATACGCCTTACTATATTTTTATTATTAACTAGTTAAACCATAGCTATTTTTATTTAGAAGCATTAATCGTATATTGTAATTAATAATGCATGGTTTTTTTTATAGTTAAAACACCGTGAACTGTAATACTGTAAGCCAGACCATAGAAGGTATTTCAATGGGTTTTATTGAACATTCTATGAAATATTATTGAACGTTTATGAAACATTATTAAACAGCTTCTGTAGATTCATTCATTAGTTTACTGCCTACTTTTGTGTGATTAAATGAAGTGAAAAAGACTTGTACTGTATACTACTTGTTGTGTACTCGATTTAGTTGTACATTTGTATATACTATATATATATATATGTATATATATATGTGTGAGTTGAGAACTGTTGTGATTAGTTTGAGTTTGTAGAGCTGAAGTCTGTGATCTGAAGCACATGTTACTGAACACACAGTCTTTCGGCCAACCCTCTAGATATAGTGCTCAGAATCCAAATATAGTGCCTAGACTCCACTTTATATTAATAAATATTCATTTTAAAATATCATCATTCTCCCAATCTTTGTTCATTTTATGCATTCTTAATGTAATTTTCTAAACATCTGGAGTGTTTTGTCATCGCATCATATTAAATTGTGGCGTTGATCGGTTTCTCAGAAACAGTGGACAAGAACTGATTGTTCTCATTTATTGTTGCACAGTGCACCTGTTCAGCAGCTGTTTCTTTAGTGACATCTAGTGTTATCAGTCGGATCTCCTGTACAATTCATGCTCTTGTACCAAACCTCCTATAAAACCACCCTGGGAGCAGTTGAGGCCCCTGGAGATATATTGACCCCTTTCAGATTGATTGGCATGTGGTCCCAGATGTATTGAGATCTAAATGACTCCCAGTTCGTTCTGTTTGGTCTGTTTCAAAGCTCTGCGTCTGAAATGGAGCTAAGGAGGTACAAGGTACAAGATGTGTCCAGTGAAATCACTGTCCCTTTGTGTTTGGTGGTACAGGCAGATGAAAAACGAATCTAAGTTGCTCGGCTGAGTCTTTGCAGTTCATGCATGTTTCATTAGGACCTGGTGAGCGGGCCCCTGAAATTATTTGCTGTTTGCTCTGCCAGGGGAACCTGAGCTTCAACAGTTGCCAGAGTTCCCCTTGACCGCCGCCAGCCACTAATTAGTTTTCCTTTCTCTGCCTTCCTCCTTATCTTTTGTGACGGGTTTTGGGTGCAGTTGTTGTCGGACCCTATTGATCTAACTTTCACTTCTAAGTCTCACAGTTCTTGAGCTGTGGGTTTTTTTCCCATTTGGTTGAGAAGAACTGTTTCGATGTACAACTTCTGCAGATGGCACCACTCTGCTTTGAAAATAATGAAATATACGTAATATATTGATGCGCGTTTATTGGCAACAACCGGAAACAAGTGCTTCCCTGTGTTTTCCCTATCAATAAATAGACAAGAAGGCAAACCTAATGCTATGCTGCCCAGCTTGTGTTACAGTGTTTATTTATTTGATATACACCAAAATTAGCAGGGCAGGGCCACCTCCAGGACCCTGTAAAGTTGAAACAGAGAATGTAAGACTTATTCTGTTCACCTATTTAGTGTGTTGTAGACCATACCACACCCCCAAAGGGTCTATCTGACATGAAAAAAAGACTGGAGATCAGTGTTTCACTTCAATGAGGAGGAACTCTGGTCCGCTGCTCTGCAGAAATGCTTTAATTGCTCTTGTGCTTCCCATCAAAGTCTAGCTTCAAAATTCAGTCGCACTGATAAATGAATGTTCTCCTAAAACAGCAGCTCATTTGACCAGTCTGAGCATGTTTCCTTTAAGCTTTGATGAAAACAACCCAATTCCGAAGCATAGTTGAGCAAGAAAAACGGTTTAGTATCGCTATCAGTACCAGAAAAGGAGAAGTGGTATTGTACTGTTGATAGAAACTTTTAATGATAAAATTCCAGTTTTGGAGTTTGAGAGGCATGATTTTATTTGACCAGAGGGTGGAGTACTTAGTCTTTGTGTTATCTGTGTCCTGGTGTTTTAGAAAGCCAACACACGGCATTAAAACTCAAGGATAAACTCTCAGCGACGTGTTTTCATTCTGGGGTGTTTAATGAATATGCTTCCTTCCTTCCACCCAGCTTTTGATTTCCGATAGCTAATCCAGGTTTCCATGTCTCTCTGGTGATGATAGAGTCTGTATATTTAGATTACTACACCTTCTTGTGAATGGAGGCCAGTGTACTGTTTCTGTATAACCTGTTAAAAGAGGTTCTCTGCCCTTTGTGCTTGCCAGTGCACCTCTGTTGCTCAGAGGCAGAGGCAGACAAGGATGCAAATGGAAAATGAAAGCGGGAAGGAGGGAAGGAGAATGAGAGGGGAGAGGGGAAACTCCCAAGACAAACGGGAAATCATGAGCATGATGCGTAAAGGTACATGAATCCTCTGAGACTAGGTCTTTCCACCAGACACCTGCGGGGCTCAGGAGAGAGGCGCGGCTGAGGAGGGGCACTTTCCACTGATGGAGCAAAACAAACGGGGCGTTCGACCTGAAGGTTGGGTTAGAAAAGAGGGGATTCAGGGGAGGGAGGGAAGTAGTGAGGGAGCAAATGAGTTTCTGTGTCTGACCTGCCATTGTTAACCCTGGGGCTTGCTCTGACCTTTTGGAGCTGAAAGATCAGGCAGGTAAACAGACATCCTCCTCCAGACTCTGGAGGTTATCTGGATGAACAGGTCAGGAGGCTGTCGGTAAATGCACTCTCCTCGCTGGGTTCTTTACCGAGGGCAATAGCAAGTGGCACCCATGCACAGTGCTTTGGGCAGCTTCGAATGTGCTTCTTCTGTTGCCAGCCTGGGAGCCCTGCTCACTCACGTATACCCAGACTGCTACAGGACAGGGTCTGACCGCAGGGGCAGGGGTGTTGGACTCATTGTTGTCGGGTAAGTCGTTGACACATTTGTGCCATTTTGCTGACCCCGTGATTCAACAAGACCAAAGAAATGATCTGAAGATCTGGTTTCACCTATAAACACTCATATTTTAAACATGTTATTTACATACGTACACCAAGTTTGAAATGTCTTACTGTGTGGAAATAAGTGCACCTCCTCTATAGGGACCAAACTTAAATATGGCTTTTTCTCCTACAGGTATAGCAGTTTGTTTGCTTGGTTTCAATTTTTAGAAAAAAAAAACAACTAAATGTTTGCATGTAGATATAACTTTTTTTCAGCAAATAAACAGTAACTTTGCAATGTTTTGTTTTCTGTAGCAGTACCTTCATTTAGAACATAAACATTTGACGGTAGAGCCCAAACTAGCTTTGGAATTTAAATGTGTTATATATGTATATATATTCAGCTTATAGGCTGAAATACCAATTCTCTAAAGTTCTTTTGGACCTTTCTGTTGATCTAATTGCCACCCAGAGTTCATACAATGTAAAAGCAACAGGTGTTCTCATAAAAAATGAATGTTTACTTTGACAGTTATGTGTTGTGAGGGGCTGGAATGCCAGTACCGATAAAGTATTACTGATACAAACGAAAGTGAATAACCATTTTTGCATAATTAAATCATTCTTTGTTGTTTAATGTGAAGTGTGTTGTTGTAAACCAATGCTGTTGCCACCATTGTATAGAAATTAGAGTCAGTAAGTTTCTCAATTTAAATTTGAGTGCATCTTAAACTGAAATGTTGAAGGATTAATGGCCTTTGTTAAGGTTTAGAAATGAAATACACGTTTCATTAGATATGCAATCTTTGTGAAGGTGCCTCATCATTCTGCTTAGTCTTATGGTTTGTTAGCATGATACTGACATCATGATTTCAACTGGGATAAGCATTTATGAAGTCAGCAATCATGAATAAACCTCCACTTTGATGAGAGCCCCATCTCACTATAGTGATAAATGTGACACTCCAGCATGACTGTATATTGCACTTTGATCTTGTACTTTATCTAAATTATTCATGCAATAATTATCAGTTGGATTAGGAGCAGTTTCAGACAAAGAGTGAAAGCTTGGAGTAGCACATTGTGCCCTTTACAAGCTGCAGACGGTTTGAGTTTCAAAGAAAAATGTGCTTTTCTTCCACGTTCTTAGAAACAGAAGTAATATAGTCTGGATGTTCTTCCTCGTTCATCCAAGCCAGTACAAATGAACTCTAATGTGGTGATATTCCTCTGAACTGTGACAAGCGTATAACTACAGCAGTTGCTGTGGTTGTAATACTGATTAAAAGTGAGAAATGATATGTCGTTGCATGTCTCCCTGTTTTGTGCTCAAGGAAAAAGCTTCTGAAAGAACCTGACAGATGCGTTTGTTCAGTTCCTCTCCAACTCACCAGAAGTGTTGACAGAGGCCTATCGGATGACCAAAGGTAATTTGTCCATGTCTGCATAGAGGTGCAGTTCTCTCACCTTACACCAGAGGAGCAGCGATATTGTGTTTCATGCTCGAGCTGCGCAGTATCAGGCCCGTGCTGTCATGCATGTGCTTTATCCCCCAAATAAATATCCCCTATCAAGCAGTGCTGTAATTGGGATGCCTCTGGCTCTGTTGTGTTGGCAGCGTCTCAGCCCTCGGTTCTCTGCCCTCTGCTGGTGGCGCTAGCCCAGTGAGCCGCCTCACCTCCTGTTCGGGCAGCGCTGGTTGTGCCACAGGCTTCTCCACCGAACACAGCTCCATCTACTCCTGGAGATACGATGTAAGAATTATTACGCCATCTGTTGCCTCACCATAGCTCATAACTATTCATCATATGTGATCCTGTAAACCACACAATGCAATAGCATGATTCAAGGCAATGGGAGCTTCTTAAAGCATAAATGAAGATGAAACGTTTAATTCTTACCTTTCATCGTTATATCGTAGTCTCAGAGTAGTTACAAAATCATTCAGAGTAGAAAGTGAGTAATTAGTTCTAAGTACCAGTTCATTTCGACCTGCTTGTTGATAACCCGTGTAATTTTGGTAGATCTTCAGGTTGTAGGAGAAATGGTGGGAAGGTCAGAAGGCAGTGTTCTTCTGAACAGTACAATTTATCAAACACTGAAATGATTGATGGAGTGCAGTGATTGATGGATGTCCAACAATTTGGTTTGTGAGAAAAGGTATGGTTTTGTATTTAGCTTTTCAGGCTTGGAACAGTGAAAGATAGTGAGCAAACATGTTAGATCTGAGGTGATATTTTGAAAAAGGAGCAGAGATATAAAGGTAAAAATCCAATGAAAGCTTTGTAGATAAAAGTGTGGGGCCTGAACCTTCTGGTAGCAGAGGAATCCAATTTACTGTAGTGACTAGGTCATTCTGGTGGGTGAGCTGTCTGCAGTTTGATGTGATATTTAGAACATCATAGTATGGACGCAGGATAGTGTTTCAAATGTGTTACAAATCTGTAAAGCTTGAATCCTTCCACGTTTGTTTTAAAATTTAATAAAACCTTTTGGAAACAGAGACTTTTAGGCATTTCAAAAAGCATTCTTACAATGTAAAGATAGCAGACGTACTCTGTTCAGTCTTGCAATGATGAGTTCTTAATTAAGAATGTTAGTAAGACTGTGGGCCCAAAAAGACTTTGGATTCATCCCAGGAGTAAACCAGTGTTTTGTGATTGTTTTCTCTGCCGCAGTAAATTCAGCGAATACCATTTTGCATTGAGTGAGCTTAGAGTTAACATCAGAGGTGTTTCTAAAAGGTTTTGTGTTCAACTCTAGGTTACTTACTTCAGATATGTGGATTAATCATTGTTCTAGATGAGCCGGGGTGGTGCCAAACACTGACCTAATCCTTACACGTGTCTCTGTCTCACTGGAGATCAAGGACACTTTATTACCACAGTGTTATGTTATTGGCAGTAAAATGTTTTGATATGTTTATATATCAGGTAGATATAAATGAACTTATTAATTATTAGTTATTGGGAGGTTCTACCCAATTTCCACATGATTTTTGTGGAATTTTCCACATGATTAAGTTGTTAAGATGTGAAAAAGGTGATTTAGGGATATTTAGAATGAAATGTCTGGGTGATCCCCTGCTTCGCGTCCTTTGGTCCTGGGATAGGCTCCAGGTACCCGCAACCTTAGTAAGCAATAAGTGGTTATAGAAAATAAACGAATGACTGACTGAATGAAAGAAAGAACGAACGAACGAATGAATGATTGAACGAATGAATGATTGAACGAATGAATGCTTGAACGAATGAATGATTGAACCAATGAATGATTGAACCAATGAATGATTGAACGAATGAATGAAAAAGTGAATGAATGAATGAATTAATGAATGGAAGAAAGAATGAATGAATGAATGAATGAATGAATGAATGACCGAATGAATGAATGAATGACTAACTGAACGAACGAACGAACGAACGAACGGAAGAAAGAAAGAAAGAAAGAAAGAAAGAAAGAAAGAGAATGATGAATGAATGGATAGAATGGGCCATTCTAAAGAAACATACTGAGCCACAGTAGTGGTGGTGAGAGGAACCACATGTGTTTAATGCCTTTAAAACGTCCTCACTGGTAAGTTCCAGAACAATTTGGCTGATGTAGTTTATATCTCAGATTGATTAATCAGAAATCAGTACAGTTATTGGTGAAGAATGAATAAAAAAGGCAATGAAAGCAGCCAGCTCTGTGCAGCTTCATTGCTGAGGAGATGAAGTGCCAAGTGGTCACCCAACATACAATCGTTAGTTAACTAGGGTGCTTCAGTTTATCAGGGACTAGGAAAAGCCATCAACAGTTCCCTTAGCTCTATATACAGAAAACAGTAGACCTTGAAAGCCAGTAATTATTATCCTGAGGTGAGTCAGGATAATAGAGTGCTTAATGACAATAGGGCTTAATCCCATTAACTATTATTTAGTAATTAATTTTAAGAATGATTGTTCACTCATTGCTACAAATAATTCTACAACAGCTATAAACCTCATTTGTAAGTTAGAGAGTGTGGAAGTCAGAGAATATGGATGTACATGGAACAACTATGCAGACATATGGACCCTTTGTGCCTCAGATATTAATTCATTAAGCTTTATGTTAATTGTTCGGCTCCACATCCATAGATTACTATGAATTATAATGCGTTACCATAAAGCAAACATGCAATGTATGTAGACTTTCCGCTAATTAACTAAGAGGTCAGAATTGCCCTTCTTTAATTAAGAACTGGAGCTATGAGGTTACCCTTGCTAACAAAGATAATCAGTAATTGCCCGTTTCTGAACTAATGAAAGTACATTTAGACTGGAAACATTTCTAGAATAAATATGTTGTGTAACTGAGCAAATTGTGCCTTTAAGCTTAAAATGAAATAAAATACATTTCCTGAAACATATCTGCAACCAAGATGATATTACTCTGTGTTCAACATAGTTGTTAAACCTAGATCCAAAATTATATTTGTTCTCCTCACAAAACAAGCTATCATTGACAATGTTGGCTACTACTGATCTTGGTCTGAGAATCTTAAGGGCAGAACGATTGCTGGTGTTTCCACAGCACCATCTGTTCATAGGGTGATGGTGTGGCGTGGTTTGTTTGCAGGAATTTGACTGGGCAAACACTCAGCATGTAAGACAGATCTTCAGTGCGCTGGATGAACTACTATATGAAGGGAAGCTGAGCAGTAAATCTGAGGCTCTGCAGAAGGAGTGTGAAGAATGGAACACACACTCTCCTCACCTCAGGTGCAAACCCAACATACCCACCATACCTCAGCACTGAGATCCATTTATTTGACTGATTTCTTTTTGACCTTACCAAGAATCCTTTTGTTCTGAAATCTTTGGAAGGGGTGTGAGGAAAATATGACATGGTGATGATGTTGTTTCAATGATGTTGCCTCAGAATTTTAGGGAATCAGCTGGAGCCTCCAAAGCAGGATGGGGTGCAGTACATCCACAGAGGAGCATCTAGTGCTAGAGCAGCTCTGTCACCTCCCTGCCTGGACAAGAGAGAAGATCACAGTGGGTAAGCACCTGCTTTGAAGTCTGAAGTATTTCAGCAGGATTTCACAGTTAGCAGCATAATTCCCACCAAAAGAACTATGAGAACCATGTTTTTGGCTTTGTAATAAATAAGTATAGATTATTTTAAATGAGTGGTATTGAGAGGTGTTTAAAACAGCAATGCTGATATTCCTGATACGCTTAGATCAGCCTAACAAATGCTAGCATTCTACCAAGCTGTTGTCACTGCCATGCTGAGAATGAATCACTACCTGAATAATATCTGGTTGAGAATCCCTTTCCACCGATCACTCGAGGATGGCTAACAAATTAGGCAGCAACAGATTGGGTAATAATGGTAGACCTCAATGGTACACCTACAAAGTTCACCTACATTCATATGCCAAAGTCTGAAAAAAAAAAAAAAAGTTCAAATGTGTATTTTGAAGTTAACAATTGATCTACCGGGATCAGTCTTAAACGTTTTTAATGTATGATTATGATTTGTTTACTACAATCTGTGTTATTTCTTTTGAAGAGGCCAAATGAATTGTTGTATTCCTCAATATGTTAAATTCACAACCAAAACAGTAACAGTGCTTAAAAATATGACTACTGGATATATAGTGTATAGAGTACATACTCTAAGACAAACTTTTCAAAGACAGCACATCTGCTGAACCAAATGGATTAAGCTCTGAAATAAACACAGGACTAACTGATTAGTGCTACATTCCAGTGTGGTGCTACAGTGGAGCAGTGACTTTGCAGTGTATGAATGAATGAGGGTGAAAGCTGGCTGGGTGGTAGCGTCTGGCAGCGCAGAGCTGTGATGACTAGCACTGGCAGGCATGGGGCCAGCGGCAGACAGATACGCCAGATGGCTGAGAGAGGCACGTGCTTCAGAGCTGCAAATGGCCAGATTAAAAAACATGAGGTGCCCGTTTCTGTCATGCCTGCCCATTTTGGTACTTGGGGAGTTTTTCACAGGCTTCTTGCACTATGCGTCTTCCTCTAGGATCTACCCCTTCAAAAAATTCAGATTGTGTTGCTTTGCAGCCTGAAATGAAGAAAAACACACAAAAACTAGTTTACTCAATGCATCCAGGTGACAGATATGATCGTTACAGTTAGTTACAGAATGACTCACCTGTGTCAGTACTTTGTGGAACCACCTTATGCTTTAATTACTGCCTTGAGTCTGTTGGGACACTTCTCTACCAACTTGGCACATCTAGACTGTGCAATATTTGCGCTTTCTTCTTTAAAAACTGTTCAAGCTCAGTCAAATTTTAGGATGACCATTTGGTGGACTGCAATCTTTCATTCCACCGACAACTAGGCCACTCAGGGACATTCACTTTTGTCTCTGTTACGCATTATGTGGTAAAGTTTGCTGTGTGTTTTTGGATTATTGTCATGTTTCAATATGAACCTTATACCCATTAACAACTTTCTGGAAGAGAGCAGCAGGTTGTCCTCAAGAATTTGATAATATTTTGGACCATCCACTTCTATCTTGGCAAGTGTTCGAGTTCCTAATGCAGAGCAAATCCCCCACAACAGGATGCTTCCACCACCATGCTTTACTGTAGGTATGGTGGTCTTTGGATGCTGACCTGTATTGGTTTTCCGTCAGATGTACCATTTGGGGTCCACATAGTTTTTTTTTCTCATCTGACCATAACACCTTTTTCAACTTAATGTGGCTTTGAGGAGCCGCCTTTTTCTTGCAACCCTCCAATACCAGTCACACCTGTGGAGTATGTGTGATATTGCTGTCACATGCTAGCAATGACCGTTACCGTTCTTTGTCATTAATTCCTGTAACTGCCTCAAAGTCCACATGAGTCTCTTGGTAGCTTCTCTGACCAGTTTCCTTCTCATTCTTTCATCTAGTTTGGCGTTATGACCTGATCCAGTGATGGTCCCAGTAGTACCACACTTTCCCTTTCTTAATTATATACTTTAATGTGCTCCTAGGGTTTTATAAAGTGTTTAATTTATCTCCTGTCTACAACTTTATCCCTGGTATCTCTTGAAAATACTTTGCCACCCGTAGTTGATTGTTTACTTCCAGTTGCATTAACAAACACTGGAAAGCTGTTTTTTGCTGAACTAACCAAAATGATTACATTTGATCAAAGGTGGAAGCCAATCAGCTTGGGTCTACCAGTATCATGTCTGAGTAAGTTGCGCTGTTTTCATGTGTCTGCGAAAGAACCAAATTGTGAATATTTTAAGGTTTTTCTTTCCATACCAACTAAAATGTATGAGAGATTACTTGTGACAGAACAAAAGCAAATCAAATCACATAAGTCTCTAAGCTTTTCAAAACAAATGGGACAACCTGTCCCTTAATGTCAGCAAAACTAAGGAGCTGGTCATTGGTTTCAAGAAACAGGATGCAGTTCATGCCTCCATCAGAGGAGATGCAGTAGAGAGCGTCAACAGCTTCAGATTCCTTGGGAACACTCTCAGTTCTAACCTCAAGTGGATACACGGCAGCTACCATTAAAAAGGCTCACCAACACATTTACTTCCTCAGGCTTATGAGGAAAGCCCAGATGTCCACCACAGTCCTCGCCAGTTTCTACAGGTGTGCTGTAGAGTCTGTCCACATCCTGGTATGGCAGCTGCTCCACTCAGTACAAGAAAGCTCTGAAAAGGCTGGTAAAAACTGCTCAGAAGACTGGCACACTGCTCCCAGTTATCCAGGACATTTACTCCATGCACTACCTCAGAAAGACAAAGTGCATCATGAAGGATTTTAGTCACCCAGCACTGACCCTTTTCCCCTTTCTGCCCTCCAGTAAGAGGCTCAGAACTCTCTGCACATACAGTACACAGTTCAGCAACAACCTCTACGTCGACACTATAAGACTTCACACACTAAAGTGCAGCACTGCTAAGTTATTAGGGGTGTAACGGTACACAGATGTCACGATTCGGTACGTACCTCGGTTTTGGGGTCACGGTTCGGTACGGTTTACGATACGTCAAAGTTAAGCAACAAAATGTTCTAAAGAATGAGGCTTGGTTTGTTTTCATTTATTTTAAATAAACAGCAGTGTATTAACCAGTAAACACACACTC
>JBBPDC010000032.1:2864691-2888120 GCA_037974485.1 Hemigrammopetersius urotaenia | reverse complement strand
AGTGTTACGCCAGTAGGTGGCACTATTGCACCACACTACGACCCAGGTTTATGATTTACTTGCGCTTTTTGGTCCCTTTGTGATTCCGTATTACTTTTATCACGTCTTCTCCATTGTACCGTGTATTCTCCGAAACACATCATGTACCGAGCCGTGACCCATGTACCGTGACGGTTTGGTACGAATACATGTACTGTTACAGCCCTATAAGTTATACATGGTTTGTTTATTGTTGATCTCTCCTTTGCACTGTCAATTTAGTTGTACTTATTCTATAAATTGGTGAAGCATTCTCTGTATAGCAGTGCCCCACTTTACCAACGGTGACACTTTCTATTGTTACAATGCTCTGTCATTTCATTTACTGCCTCATGTTGAATATGTAATGTAATGTTTTACTGTCTAATGTCAAAATGTGCTTAGTATATATTGTAATGTCACTTTTGATAATGGTCTCTAATTTGAATTCTTGTACATACAACAAATTACAACAAAATTTTGAAGCTTGCATGAAAGTCACACATCCATGTTGACTGATCCACTGCTGTATCTTATAATGCATGTTAAGAGAGAGAGCTACAGTTTAATGGTACCTAGTGGCAGTTCACTTTATAAGAAACCACTGGGAAAGAAGTGACAAGCCTTCAAAATACACATGGCCTTTGGCATAATGTGATTATTTGCCCTATATCATTTATGTAAATCTCCAGTGTGGGCCCTAAGGTACTCTTTTATTGCATGTGTGTTTTTTTTTTTTTAATTATTGTTCATTATTTAAGTGCATATAACTCAGACAGGAAAACTTTTGAACAGATCGTTTACTTTAATGGCCAGTCTTTTCTTTCAAGGTACTTTTTTTTCAGTGCCTTGTCTCTTGATGAATGGATTCGTGCTGGTTTGATTGGTTTCAGGGCTCTCTTTTTCTTCTTTTTCTTCCTCTACACCAGACTGCATTCATCCATGGAATGTGTGCTGTAAATCATAGTTTTATTTTGTCTGTTTACCTACCTACCAACCTTCTAGCACAAGGCCTCTGCATTCAGTTTAAAATATGCACTGCTATATGGAGTAATGGCATGACACGGCACTAAAAATGCCCATAAGTGGTGCATTTATCAGTCTGGCCCAGCTATGATGAGAATTCTCTCTCTCTCATCTTTCTCTCTGCGCCACCTTGCCCCGCTCTTTCTATTCCTGCAGGCTGTGTGTGGAGGGCCACAGACTTGCCCCAGGCCCCTGGTCTGATCAGCCTGCGTGCAGCGAGCTGCCTCTTTCAGAGCTCTCTTTGTCTCATATCCAGCAAGTGGAGGAGATCTATGAGGCAGAGGGCAGGATTGAGGAGTTCCTTGCTTACGACGGAAAAGAAACGTAGGCCACCATTATTTGTTGCACACGAGTGTGCAGTTAATTACATTTCATTAAATGAAATTCAATTTTATTACAAACTAGATTACGCAGTCTGTATTTATGATAGCAATGTTTTGTATATATAACAATAGGCAATAGAAGGATTGCACTAACCACAATGTGGTTAAAGGAATAAAGTCACAATTTTTATAGTTTTTCTCTTTCTCTAAATAAATAAGCAGTCAGCCAAGACTGAATCTGCGAAATGAAGAAAATTCATTCAAATTTTTGGCTTCCGTATTGCTGTGACTAGTTACTGCTTATTTTAGCTCTGCAAGAAACTATGGTCATTTTTTAATGCGATAAAACAGTTATGTTAAATACTATATAATTTTTAATTATTTTTTAGCTATATCAGTCTCTAGTAGGACAATTTAGATGCCAAACATGTTTGTGCTTATTAGCTATATTAGTGGAAAATTAGTGCATTTGATTTTTTCTGAATTGCTTCTTCAATGGGGAATCATTGATGACAATCACAGGGAAGTGAGTCTTTTTCTTTTAAGATGTGATTGCACAATCAGGGCTGTTAATTGCGAGTGCCTGATCATTACAGGGCGCCTCTGAAGTGTGTGTGGGAGTATTTTGACAATATGTCTCTCTTGCGTCATTCTCTCCACCACAGGGAGAATGAGGGGGTGGATCAGAGGAAGGCCTCAGCGGCTGACTCCTGGGACGGGGTACCCCCAGTGTCCCCTAAAGCCTGCTTGCGAGACGCAGTGGCTGACGAGCTTTTTGATGACGCATGGCAGAAAGTAGTGGGACTACTGAAAGAGCTCTTACACAAACACTGGGAGAAGCAGCACTCTGGTGGGTCTGTAACTTAAACTGACGGCACTGTTCACACTCAGCCACTGGTGCTTTTATATGATAATGGATGTTACGAGTGCATTTTGAGTACATGTGAAGATTTTTTATATCTAACATAAAAGCACAGCGGGGCAGTAACACTGTAGATCAAGATTAGGGCCAAACCATTATTAACTCCTTTCTACAGGCCTTCTAGTTGCCATCCCATGAACAGAATGGAAATGGAGATTTTTTTATTCACATAAAAATTTTTTATTAAATATATAATTAAGGTGTTAGAGTGTTGCCGGATGCACCCTGTTTGAACTCTCTTGTGCTCCATATTTGTTTTTTGTTAAATGCTAATAATATGCAAGCACTGAAGGAGTTTTCCCTTCTACCTCAAAATACTGTTTTGTGCATTAGACGGACTGACACAGAGAAGGACAGTGGAGAGCTCCAGCCAAAGTTTGGGCGAACCTTCATGTCGCCTCCCATCGAGGAGTCATCATGTCTCCCCTAGCCGAGGACCTAATAGCAGGAGTATGTTCCTGTGGGCCAACAACAATAATGTTCAGGTACAGCTTACAAGAAAACCTTCATGAACATAATTACAAAATGCTAAGTTCCGCTGTTAAAAAAGGAACTTGCTCTCATTTTGTGTTTGATTAGGACTCAAGTGTCTTGAAGATTAATTTAAACGGCGTTATGACAATCCAGGCAAAGCCTCTGCAACAGAGACAGCAGGGATTTGGCGAAAGGTCTCTGTAAGTCTGCCGGATTCCGGAAAGCTTTGTCTGATCCCTACAAAAACCCCAAAAAATCATTGCAGCCCTTCCTGCTACATAATAACTTCTTCTCCAGCGGCCACTTCTGCAGGCCTCCTAGACCGCTACAAAACTGCTAACACTGAGTGCTGTGATGTGCATAATTGGTGGTGAATGTGATACTTTGCTATCTGTTGTTTAGCCAAGAGCACTATGTTAGCATCTGTAGAGGATGTGAGGCAAGTCAGACCTTAGAGCTATTTGGTCTGCCACTATGAAAAGTTCAGTTTCGCTGAAACGGGGCCTGCTTTGTGTTGACTCCACTGAAGGTATGACTCAGACGATGGAGCCAAAATATTGATGTGTTCAAAGACCCAGGGGCAAAGAGGGACAACGGCAATCTCACACAAACCTGCAGTCCAGTGGATGTTCCCCAGGCTGGGCGGCAGAGCCAGGATGCGCCATAATATCCCAACCCAAAGCACTCAAGTCCTACGAGGGACCAGACTGTAAGTCATAAATCCAGATTAGGCCTCATGTTATACAAAAACACAGGAGAATGGTTCATCATGTTTTGTAAGTGAATTTAATGCTGGGGGAAAAAAATCACTATTCGCGTGATTTGATGTGTCGCAATAACCAAACTGAGCAAGCAAACATATGAATAGGAATATGTACATCAGACACGTTTCGTTGTTATTTTGTTTAAACTATTCAAACAGAAGACCTGGTGATCTGAATTCCATTTGGAAACTTTTGCAGTTTACTTAACCATACAGGAGGCATTGTGTGTCCTTTAAATAGTGTTGGAAAGCACAGTAGCACACCAAATGTTCCAGATCCACATGATGATACATTTTACTTTGAGCAACATAGACATGCTTATACCATAAGGGCCCATAGATTTGAATGAATTAAAGGGGACAGAGTCAAAGTCTATATCAGGAAGCATTAGGACATACCTACTGGAGACTACAAGAGTACAAAAACCTTAGAATTACTACACAAGATTTACTTTGTCCTGTTGTTTGTACCCTTCAGCATACAACAGGAGCGATCACAGACATCACTCACACATTACAAGATTTTTTCACCTAGATCAATAACAAACCTCGCCTAATGTTAACATTTTATTTTCTCATGTAAATGAAAGCAAGGAGTGTTTACCGCATGTCAGCCTGAAGCACTCTTGGTAGTTATTGTTCTGTACAAAGGAGAAAAATCTGCAGCCATGCTTTCCTCATAGCCCCGTAGCCTCTACTCCAAAGCTTACAAACATCAGTAGTGTTTTTTATACTCTCGTTGGCTCTTGCTCATCTCTTCTTCTGCTCCTTGTTGTAGAGGAGCTCAAAGTATACGTTTATTTGCTGAGAATTTTAAACATACTTTCAAGCATCTAGACGTGTGCACTCGGGCTTAAGGAATGACAGTTCTGTCTATTTTATTTTAACCCTCTGTTCTCTGCCAGTATAAAATACATACAGCTGCTTCTGTGTTCCATCTCCTTGTAGTGCTGCAAACTTTATGCCTGGTGCAACCGTTTCAGAATAATGTGACAGCACCAGGTTTTACAGCGTTGAAGGTCTTGCGGGGTCCTGCTAATCACAGACAGAGGCCGTCGTTTGAAGCACAGACTCCTATGAAAAGCAGCTTGTTAAATTGGTCCCTAAAGCAGCATTGCACCCTATTAATTGTAACACTTTTAACCTTGTCGTCACTTGGAACAATCACAGTGCTCGCTCGGAGCATCTGCAGGCATATTAGGCATGAGTAAACATGCTACTGCTAATTGGTGTGTGTGTGTGTGTGTGTGTGTGTGTGTGTGTCGGCCTGTCTGCTGCAGAACCACTGTGGCTGAGGACCTGCTCTGTTCACCTGTGAGTGCAGCCCAGAACCACAGACTTCCTCTCATCCACAATGAAGCTACAGAGCAAGACTGTAACGCTCCTGCTCCCAGACATGCCCAGGTAACGTATCAGGCCAGTTTGGCTGGATCTGGGACCCAGGGATGTTATTACTGACATTTTGCTTTACTATTTAAAAGTAATTGCATACTTAGTTTATAAGTACTTAGTTTATTACATATTCATTTATGTATTCTACCCAGCCATTCCTGTATCACCACTGAAATGTATCTAATTTGCCAGGCAGTATAACATTGCTGAACGAATATATATTGATTGTCCTGAACGCTTTGTTCTAGCTAAATATTAAACTGTTGTGAATGTTTGTGAAGTCATGGTGACAGACATTGCACCTTCTACCTTTTTTTATCAGTATTAGCACACCATTTCCATTTTTTGACCAACATTTGAATCTAAATGGTATAGTTCAATGTATATCAAAGGAATTGCATGGATGGAGTGAGCTCACTTATCACTGATGTTTAGCCACTCAGAGGAAGGATCATGAGAAGTGGAGCAGCCGGCGCCGTCGACACACTGTCCAGCCTGCCACCCCTGAGAGAGCCCACTATGCTGCTGGAGTCCCTGTCGCGACCCAATACCACACACTCATTCAGAGTAAGAACCCTACCATGACTACGCTCCCAAGTCCAAAAGTGTCCAGACACCTATCAGTCCATCAGTTCTAAAAATCAAGGTCAGGTAGTGATGCACATCTGGAAATTACACTCCAATTTATTTTGATGGTTCTTTGTAATGTTCCATAAAAAGCAGAAATCAGCATGATCATAGTAGTGATGCTCAGGTTAGTAATAAAGTAAACATGCATTAAACTCATTAAAAGTATATGTACAGCTATGACAAGTTCTTGAAATGCTTAGATCAGTGCTTGGCACAAAGCTGTATTAAACTTTTCTCAAACTTTCTCACATGGCTTTCAAAATGAAACTTCAAAACATGACATTAGGATTAAAGGTGGGGCAACCTTCCAGGAGTTAGGCCCATCATCCCCTATATTGTGAGTACAATCTCTAGTCCAGGAATTAGTTAGGATTGCCCTCTCTATCGCCTCAATTACTCAGCACAGTGCAAGCCAGTGTTGATATCTGTTATCTGACAAAAGAGAATTGGTGGTCAGCATTCTCCTATAACAGTGATGGCATATTTTGTGTTAGCAAAAGATGAAGTGCTGTTTCTCGTTTCTCATAGGACGCGCATTAGCCTTTACTCTCATAGCATGGTAGCATTGTGTGATAGGCAAAGACAGATGTGGAACTGGCCACAAATAAATTGGGGAGAAAAACACACTGAATTGTTTTTCATTGGAAAGTGATTAATTTTTTCTGTTCCACTACAGTATCTTGGAAAGACTTATCATGGTTTTGATGAATTAAGCCCTTTTGTATTATGTGGCCTTTAATAAAGCCTTTAAAAAGTAAATAATTGAATTATTGTCAAATTCTGTATATTTCTTAATTACTGATATAATGGATAGCCACAGTCCTTCACTTTATTGAACATTTGTCTTACAGTGTTCATGTATATACACACCCTGCATATATTTTTTACTGTTATTACTGCACCAGATTTAATAATTTCAGCATATTGCTAATCTTTGACAGACTTCATGGTTCATCCCACCAAGCTTTTCTCTGATTAAACCTCCCCGGCCCAAAGTTTAACCTCATATTTTTTTTATCATAAATCTCATAGTCCTCATTTGTTTATTCTATATTTAGCTTTTCAGGACAGATGTGTTCTCCTGTCAAGGTTGATTCCTCATGCTGTTTGAGAGATTTTCTGCTACCTGGACTTGCTCATTAGGGGCTTGGACTTGCTCATTAGGGGCTTTTTTAAAGCTAGTTAGTTACAGCATCTGTTGTAAAAAAAAAAAAAGCACCATACAAATAACTTTCAACTGGCTTTCCTGTGCTCCACATCCCTCTATTAATCTCAATCATGTTCATCCCTGTGCCTGATGACCTGAGGTTTTGTGTTGCTGCTCCAAAGCTCTGCATTCTATAGACAGTGCTTTTTAATGGCAACTATACAAGCCATATGTACCATTGATTGTACACCATCATATATATTAACACTGTCACCAATGAATGTACCTTAAAGGAGCTAAATTCGCAAATTAAAAGGACAGTGCATAATTTGATGACAGTTTGGTTTGCGTTGGCGTACTCACTGTCTAATCAGATCTATTGTTAGGCCAGCATCGAGCATCTTGCAAATAATGCCAAGATGTAATTATGCCACAGATTTGGAAACGGTCAATGTTAAAATTGTAGAGTTTTTTCAAATGATCAGTGTGTCATGGGTGTGTTAAGGACGCAGGGTTAAGTGGAGACTAAACAGGTTTAATAAGAACTATATACAATAACAGGAAAATACAGGACTCATGCTCCAGGACAGGCAAAGGACAACTCAGACAGGGCTGCACACAGGCAGGTGGGGAAATCAGGACAGGATTCTCCTCGAGGGACAGCTTAAAGCTGGGGAGCACGAGTCTGCAAAAACAAAGAGAAACAGAACATGTAAATACACAGAAAAGGCAACCAGGTCAAACATTGGGCAACACACAGTGTAGAACAAATACGGGCATACCAGACCCGAGGCCAGACTGGGTTTAAGTAGGGACGGAGGAGGGGAAACAGGTGCGGCGAGGTAATGGGGAAATGAGACACAGGTGAGTCAGGTTCAAACCAGGAGGGATACAAACGGAGCGGGGAGACTACAAGGGAATGGAGACGAAGGGAGGAAGGGAGGAACGGAGGGGGATTGGGACACAGGCAGACAAGACTAGGTGGCAGAATGACAGGAGAACTAATACTCGGGAGAAAAGGAGTGGTGTATGGGGGGGAAGGCGAAGCGACTGTGACAGTGTTTCTGCTGTTATGTACTGAGCAAGGCACATTACATCAGAAAACTCCAATCATGTGTGTCTCTAACCACTGCAGCCTTGCCAGAATAGTCATTGGTCAATGATAGTCTCGTAGTATGATAAAGTTAAGAATCTGATTCTTGTGATGTTGGCAGATATCATTGACTTGAAGTCCGACCGCGTGTGAATATTAATATTTATTCATTCATCTGCTGCTGTAGTAGCTTTATATGGCAGATGGAAACATGGGAGCTTATTGTAATGCATGTCATGCTTTGCTCTGTAGTCGGACACACCCCTGAAAAGTTCTTTTACGCCCATGGACTTTGCCAGCAATATGAGGATGGGGAGAGGCCTTCTGGCAGGAGAGTTCTCCAGAACAGGTGGCTGAATGTGAGCAATGGGATGTGTGGGTATGTGTGTGCGTGTGTGTGTGTGTGTGTGTGTGATGAGAGTGTGTGTTTGTGTGTATGTGTGTATGTGTGTGAATGGGCATGTATGTGTGTTTGTGTGTGTAAGAGTGTGAATGTGTGTGCGTGTGTAGTGTGTGCGGAGTGAGGGTGTGTTTGTGTGTGATTGGAAGGGAATTTTATATGCTTGAATGCATAGGTTTAAAGGATGTTATTAAACACCATACACTATATGGACAAAAGTATTGGGATGCACCTCTTATTGATTCAGTTCAGATTATTGAATTCAGGTGGCCCCTTATTTCTTGTGAAGGGCAATCTTAATGCTTCAGCATACCAAGACATTTTGGACAACACCATGCTTCCAACTTTGTGGACATTCAGTTTTTATTCCTGCATGACTGTGCCCCTGTGTACAAAGCAAGGCATGGTGGAGAACAACTTGAGTGGCCCGCACAGAGCCCTGAGGTCAACCCCATCCAACACCTTCAGGATGAACTGGAACAGAGATTGTGAGCCAGACCTTCTCATTCAACATCAGTGCCTGACCTCTATAATAGAGTGGAACCTGTTATAGCAAGGGGGGTGCAACTCCATAATAAAGTCTATGTATTTGAATGTAAAGTCATTAAAGTCCCTGTTGGTGTAAAGGTCAGGTGTCCCAATAACTTGATCCATATATTGTATTTTCATATTAGATCAGTTTCCATAACTCTAAGGTGTTTTATGAACGTGGGCTTAATGAACTGTGTAAAAGTGAAGTGTTTCTGTATCCCAGGTCATGGCACATCTATGGGTGTGACAGGATTCAGCATTACTTGTTCAACGGCCAGCAGCTTTTCTGAGTGTGCCACACTCCCAAACAGACGTGCAAATTTCCTTCCCTCCATTAATGGGGAGGGACGCAACACACCTCTACTCGGATCTATAGGTAAATTTCTGGGATGTAAATCACTGACTTCAGTTAAATGCATTTGTCCATAATTCAGTTAGAAATTGTCATAAATTTAATGATATTTAATGATATTGTTTTTGATGGAAAATATACAATAAGAGGAGAAAATAGCTGAGAAACAATTATTTTTAAAGTAAGTATATGTTCTAGTTTAGTTTAAGAAACTAATAGAACTGGCAGTTTAGAGAAGCAGGAAAATTATTTCGAACTCAGCTTGATTTAAGACAGATACCATTGGCTCACAATATTGGGATAAATATGCCTAAGTACATATGCATATGAGTACAGCATGGACCAAATAAGAGACCACTTTCCCCTTTTTTCTGTTCACTGTGTGTACAATTTTGCTGCAGTGTGTGTGTGTGTGTGTAAAACAAGTTGTTATTCTTTTATGAACTATTGCAGTGTGAGCTGTGTAAAAAATAAGAACGAGTGCAATAGTGTTTGTAGAGCAGCTTTTCTATGTGTTGTATTGCAGCAGCTTCACTCCAGATTCAGTTTCTGATGGGAGGAAACAGAGCTCACACATGCACACACTCTGCTCTTAAAATCACTATTGTAATTGTTGCAACTGTAAAATAATGTAAGAGTGTTGTGTAGTCAAAAATTTCCAAAGTAATTAATTATCTATATGTATTATTTGTAGAGGTGGACATAGATTTTTTTTAACACCGTTAATCTCATTGTAATCTTGGCGTTAACGGCGTTTTCCATGGCTGTAAGTACATATGGCCACAGTCAAGTTTGGTACTTGGTTAAGGAGCAAGAACACAAACTGGTAAACAAACTAGATGATAACTTGGTAGATCACAGTAGTTGATTATGGAAGAATTCTTTCAGCCATGAAGCAAACCTCCTTTGCAGCTGTTGATAAGATCAAAAACATTTTCCTGGATGTTGACATCGGTGTGGCCAAGACCATAAAGAGAATAAAATACCAGCATGACCTTAGAGAGGGTTTGCTACAAGATGCAAACCGCTGATAATCCTCAGGAACAGAACAGAAAGGCCAGGTTACACTTCGCTGAAAAATACATTAAAGGGTCTGTAGACGTCAGGATCAGTCTAATGGTCAGATGAGATGAATATTAACCTGTACCAGAGTGATGAAAAGAGGAAAGTGTGGAAAGCATACCAAATCAAGACATGCTGGCACATCTTTTATAGCATTCAGAGCTGGTTGATTTTCTGTATTGATGAGGTGACTTAGGTTTGCAGCAGCATCTTAACTGCTTTGGTCCAGTGAATGACCCAGATTAGTGCACCTACAGAGATTTTTAGCAAAAAAATGTAAAAACTAGTGAACTTGCACATAATAAAGGATTTCATTTACCATGAATTTGATCTGAAAGGAGAGAGTCTCTCATTTTATTTTGCATGTAACAACGCTATTAATCGAGGTCCTATAAATTGTTGTCCAGTATATTTAAACACTTTAAACAAATAAAAGGTGCTTTTAACAGCAGTGTTCCCTGTAACACAGTTACACAGTTTCAGGTAAAATATTTCTTATTATTAATGTAATCCAATCAAATATGAAACCAAAGCTATTTGCCACAGCAGGGCATTCACATTTTATCTAGTTTGTTATAGAGAAATACGTTACCCTCAGAATCCATGTATCTGAATGCAATCTCTGTTGTCCCATTACATTTATCTATATAATATTAGCCCAGAAAAGCAGCGAACATTCAAAATAAGGATTTGCATTAACATGCGATAAAATAAATGTCAGCGTTAAGTAAATAATGCGATAATGAGTTAACGTGCCCAGCCCTAATTTATATATACTGTGTGTATACTGTGTATATATAGTGCGTATGATGTGTATATAGTACACTCTCTCTCTGCTCATAAGACTACATTAGTATCTCTATAAACGTAACACATACATTACATTATTGTAGAGTAAACAATCAGCAATCAGTTTTGCAAGAGAGGGTTTTAATTATGAGAAGCAGTTTTGGAATTATTTATGAGAATGCTTTGTTTATGAGATCCTGTTATTAATGAATGTGTCACATGAGGGAATGTCACACAAGGACAAAAAACTCACAAAAGCCAAGCATTCTGGGGTATTCTGTGATTTCTTAATGAATGATGAAGTTAAAGGTGTCTTTATGCTTGGCAGGTCCTCGGAAGGCACTGAGTCGGTTTCCAGTACCCGTGAGGAAGAAGTTTCAGGTGGTATTGCCATAGGACAGTTAAGGTGTGTTTACAGTATTGTGGGGGGCTGCAAGGAAAACCTGTGTGAGGGCAAACTCATTTTGGTGCTTCTGTGTGTCGGTGCATGTCAAGTTTTCAGATGTTACACAGTTTGTATATGAAAAGAAATGAACATAACACATGGGTTAGAAGGTGGCATTAACACACTGAACATTTGTATGATCATCACTTCATCTGTATTACATGCACATATTAAATGCCAAATCAGTCTGTTTGTAAAAAATTTATGTTGATGTATCCAAATAAACATACATTTTTACTTATAGAAGCCTGTGTTGCGTTCCTGAGCAGGCATTAAGTTATATCTCAGGTTCTATTTGAATATGATTGGTGGTGATTTCCTTACAATAAAGCAGCACTTTGTTTGCTGGTATTCTATCCAGCAAACAAATCAGACTGTAGTCGTTAAAATTTGTTGTGAGACTGTTTTCTTTCTATAGAGCCCTGCTGGTGACGTCTATTATTAGTATGAAAAAAGATATCTAATTGAACAAGTTAATTAAATTGTGATCATTAAGTTGCCGCCACAGCTTTGCTATCTCATTTCCGCAGCTTGCTAAGCTGTAGTCATGCATTACGGTCATGTTGCTGCACCTTAGTAAGCTGTGGCCACTTTCTTATTAAGAATAGATTTTGCAAACAAGGATCCGTACCTGTTTGTACATTTGATCGTGTCAGTATTTAGTGAGCTTGAGTTAATCAGCAATAAGAAAGCATAGACTTTCATTAAAGTTTTATTTTTTCAAATTTAGGATATTTTTATGTTAATGAATTTTGCATTTAATGGCAAAAAAAACGTTTTGCATATACAGTACATATATATATATATATATATATTACACAACTCAATACGTTTCACAAAGATTGCCATAGAGGATGGGCTAGTGGTTAGGCCCTGCAATTAGAGTGTTGTGGGTACGAATCCCAACTGCTAATGTCACGACTGAGGTAACTCTGAGCAAGGTACCGTCCCCACACACTGCTCCCCAGGCGCACTTCACTGGCGGCAACCCCCTGCTTCACTTGGTGAATGGGTTAAATGCAGAGAAAAAAATTCACATTGTTTGTGTGTCCATGCATGTTTATAAGGGTTAATAAATTTAATTACCTTTTTAACAAATGAGAACAGAAACAATACACAATTTCCTATAAGGTAAAGACAATCGATATAAATCTCTTAGGTCTGTCATGATAAATCAAAACTATACTTCAAGAACACCTTGTTACACTTTTAAAATCCCTTTTTTTTCTTTAGGGCAGTTCGATGATGTCATATTCTTCTTTTTACGACACTTGGTCTGGTGTGAAAGACTGTTTGGTGAACGCTCCACATTTCTGTATTGTCATTCTGCTCAGCTTCTCTTAAAAACACCATAGCAACTGGAATAAAATGGGCTGGGCACAGCAGAGAACTGGGGAAAAGGCCACCGAATGTGGAGAACACACACACACACACATACACACACACACACGGCAATCATTCAAATCAAAGCACAGATTGCATGGTAATACAGTCCATGCTCACTGCTGCCCATCTACTCTCTGTCAATGATTTAGCTGCAGGCCATAAATAAACCACCATGACCCAATAAGCCTCTTTATATGTTTGTCAAGAGCTGAAACAGTTAAGTCTGAAGTTCGCATGAGAGCGACTCGTTTGCTTTTTTAGACGCGCTTGCAGCAGCCAACTCCATTACAGCAAAATGGCCATTCTGTTTGGATTATACACCCTGGGGAGCATAACTTCAATCATCCTACTTATTCTGCTGGCATGCATCACATATCATCCACTTAAAAGGTATATACACAAATGGAGTGTGATGAGGCCAATTCCAGGAATGGAGGGTGCCTTTCCAATCATTGGCAATGCTCTGCAGTTCAAAGCCAATGCAGCAGGTAAGGTATTATGGCCATCTGTTTGCCTCACCAAGGATATTTGAATGCATCATGAATGACAAAGAAGAGACGCGTTGAGGTTTATATTCGTGTGTTTTTTTTCAAGACTTTTTCAAACAGATAACTGAGGGCACTGATGAGAACAGGAACAGGCCTTTAGTCAAGGTTTGGGTGGGACCTGTCCCCTTCCTTGTCTTATATCACGCAGAGACCATTGAGGTGTGTATTACAGCAGCCCTGCAGCTCTTGACAACATGATGCACTGAATCACTTTTGAACTATACAAAAGCAGCAAATATCTTTAAAATAGAGTTTACCCATTTAGACAACTGACTTATTACTCCAGGCAACAAAAATTTGTTGCATTGCATTTTATGGTGTTTCTTATACAATTTCGGCACACTGGTTTTCATGTAGCTTCAAGGGTTTAGTTCGAAATGTCATTTTTAGACAAACTTGGCGGCTCAACTGACATGGTCTGTTATTGTGTTATTAATACATTAATTCTAAGGCTTCTTATCTAATTAAGCCTAGATCTGTCATTGGGCGCTTGAAGTTTAAATCAAGTTTCTCATTGTCTTTTTTTTTTAGGCTGTCCTCAGCAATTCCAGGCATCTTGACAAATCCTATTCCTACAGATTTCTACAGCCCTGGCTTGGCACAGGTCTACTGACCAGGTAAAAGGTCAATGTCAGGTGACCTCATGTTTCACCATCTGAATCAATATTGTTACTTTAGAAGTGACTTCATGTACAGACAGGTTTGCCTTCAGGCCAGTGTCTACCACCCTGTCCCACAAGAATGGTCTGGATAAAAAAAAACCTTTGAATTAAATTAAAAGTTTGCTACTCCTTAACAAGGCAGCTTATAAGCCTCACACGACTTCCATAGCAAGAGTTCATACCAGCTGGACTCCAGTTTACTAGACTGGACAACAGGTCACTGTACATCTGTCGTCTGTCCCGACACAGGAAGCAATGGTCATCTAATGTATATATCAAATCTAAGCTGCAAGAGCTGCATCTCATGATTTGCTTCCCACATGCTGCAGCACAGGAGACAAGTGGCGCAGCCGACGCAAAATGCTGACCCCTACGTTCCACTTCTCCATCCTCTCCGACTTCTTGGACGTGATGAACGAACAGAGTGATATTTTGATTCAGAAGCTGCAGAAGCATGTAGGCAGAGAGCCATTCAACTGCTTTAGCTACATCACACTCTGTGCTCTGGACATCATATGTGGTTAGAATATTCCCTCTCTTTTACATCTTCTTCCTTCATCTTAGAGGCGACAGCTATTAAACCGTATGCCGCTTTTATTGCTTACCTTTCGATAACTAATCATTTACAAATTTTCTGCCTCACAACAGAAACTGCAATGGACAAGAAGATCTACGCTCAGAGCAATGCTGACTCTGAATATGTTCAAAGTGTGTATAAGTAAGTTACATCAATCTAAAGAGCTGCACATTAACTAGGGAGGGTTATTACACCATGCTCTGGTATCAAACAACCGACTATTGAACCACAGAAGTGCAGAACCTTGAAAGTATATTGTACCAGACAGGTTCATTTACTGAAGACATGAAAGACCTCATTTGGTACCCTAAAGAATGGATGGTTCTTGAAAGAATAGTTTTTGAGCTGAGAGGCTTGACTATAAAATAACAAAGTTTAAACAACCCCCACAGAATGTACAGCAAAAATATATAAAATAGCCTTTAATCAAGAAAGGATTGTTTATACCATTCAAATGTTTGTTATGCTCATATCTCGCTTACAAAAATGGTCTTTAAGGGCAGAGGTCCTCAACCACCGGGCCAAAACTGGTATCGTTCTGTGGGTTAATTTTTATTGATTATCTGGGTCTGAAAGATCTTTTATTAAAAAACACTCATGATCATGTGATATGGTACATCAATAATTTAGCCCACAAGCTATCAAAAATGAGTAAAAAACAAACACACCACAACGGACCATGAAAATATTGATTTACATGAAACTGGTCTGTGGCAGAAAAAAAGTTGGTGCCTCTGCTTTAGGGAACACTAATGGTTCTAAAAGGGCATCACATACAGAACTCTTGTGTTTTTTCAAAAGCATATGTTACATTTAAATGTCTATAGTTGGACATGTTCACTTGCAATAGTGTTTCAAATAAGAGCACAGTTAATTACATGCTTTTTAGTGAATTACATTTGCATTCAAATTATATTCTGTATCAGTGTGTTCAAAAATACAAAGGCGTATTTCACAAAACAAGACTCAACATCAAAAACATTTCCTCTGATTTAAATCATTATGAACTATCTCCTCTTTTCTAAACACAAATGGTAAGGACTGAGTTTCAGTGACCTACAAGACAGATTTTATTATCATTACTATTTATTTATTGTTGTTGTTGTTGTCAACAGCTAAAACTTCTACGGGTTCTACGGGTTAAAGCTTCTGCGGGTTAAGTTAACAAATAAGGAGCTATATTGTGAGAGATACGTCCTACGCCATTCCAGCAGAGGACTAAGCCAAACTGCAGTAACAGCAGGTTTATCACATATCTGAGATATAAATCTGTTGAGACCTTTGTTCATTGTTTCAGAGGACATCAGAGTAAGGACATATAAAAAAAAAAAAACAGGTTCGGCACGATATTTTGCAAGATAAAGGACAGACCTCATGGACTGAAGACCATATATAAACCATATAAAATTGTACCTCCCTCATAGAGTTCCAGGGTTCTTTTTACATTGCTAAGGACAGTTTGAACATCCGTATATCTTTTAGTAGTCATCAAGTTTGTATAAAACGTTTTCTACACAAAATCTCCAAAGAGAAGTGACTCACGTTCAATAACAGACACCTGACATTTTTTATTTGGAAATGTAATCCTTGTAGGATGAGTGACATCATCACTCGGAGGCAAAGAGCACCTTGGTGGTGGTCTGACTGGGTATATAACATGTTTGGAGAGGGTAAAGAACATGCCAAAAGACTAAAGATCCTGCACTCATTCACTGCAAATGTAAGTGACTTTCTCAGCCTTGAGATCAAAACATCTCACATATTAACTAACATGATGGTGCATGTGTGTCTGGTATATTGCCATTATCAGTCAACGCTGTAATACTTTGCATATATGTTGTCTTTTTCGCAAAAATTGCGTTAGTGGTAAGTTTGAAAGCATACAGTGGTGCATCATATGGCTCACAGGAAACATGCAAATCAGTGTTAGTAGTTATATAATAGAGGAAAGCCAAGCAAGCCTTTAATCAAGAAAGGATTGTATGTACCATTCAAATGTTTGTTATGCTCATATCTTGCTTACAAAAATGGTCTTTAAGGGCAGAGGACCTCAACCGCGAGGCTGAAACTGGTATCGGTCCATTAGTCCATTTTTATTGATTATCTGGGTCTGAAAGATCTTTCATTCTGAGGGAAAAAACACTCATGATCATGTGATACGGTACATACAAAAATTAGCCCACAAGCTAGCAACAATGAGTAAAAAACAAACACTTTGGTTTTAGTTGTATCTACAATGGACCGTGAAAATATTGATTTACATGAAACTTGTCCGTGGAAAATAAGTTGGTGCCTCTGCTTTAGGGAACACTAATGGTTCTAAAAGGGCATCACATAGTTCTGCTCTTGTGTTTTTTCAAAAGCATATGTTACATTTAAATGTCTATAGTTGGACATGTTCACTTGCAATAGTGTTTCAAATAAAAGCACAATTAATTACATGCTTTTTAGTGAATTACATTTGCATTCAATTTACATTCTGTATCAGTGTGTTTAAAAAAACAAAAGCGTATTCCACAAAACAAGACTCAATATCAAAAACATTGATGTAAAACTGTTCAAATTACTCTTAAGGGAAAATCTGCTCTTGCACTAATACAAAGTGTATATTCATGTTTAACAAACACAAACTTTTAAGTATTCAACCCCCCCTTTTCTTTGATGAACATAAAGTCTGGAGCTCCATCACTTTCAAAAGAATGGATAGTGACCCCAAACTTTTAAGCAAAATTGTGTATATTCAGTTCATAAATCATATTTTGCTAAGAATATACTTCTGTATATATTCTAATACACAGATACTGCGTCTTTTCTGGATTTAACACAAAAAGGATAAAATATGATCTGTACAGACAATATGGCAAATTGACTTATGATGTATTATAGTTATATCTTTTATTATTTGCAATATGTCAAACGCAGCAAATAAATATAAACAAGAACAATAATTATTGGCAAAAAATCATAAATAGCTACAGATCTGGTCATGACCGTCTGTCATTTCAAGCTTTGAAGAAGTTGACACATAGCCGGGCTGAGCAACGCCCCCCCCCTCGATAAGTTGAAACTATATTCCTGAATGTTCTGAGGTCCTAACAGCCCCTCTAGCGTAACATATAAGAGTTTTGGTTGAAACATCTCTGAAGTTTTTCGGCGGGTCAGCAAAATATCATAAAACTTATTTCTCATGTTGAAAATCAACAAATCGTGTCTGCACAGATGCAATCATAGCTTTGAGCAAAAACACTGAACCTTCTGATGAAAAATATACCACACAGAATTTGACCCAGAATCTCAGAGTCTGTGCTCATATGCTTGTGATCTGAAGGTGATCAAAGAGAGAGCGGAGCATATGAGTGAAGGATCAGACAGTGAGTCAGACCAAGGCCTGAGAAAGCGAAGGGCCTTCTTGGACATGCTGTTAAAAACCACTGACGATGCTGGCAGTGAGCTGAGTCATGAGGACATTCAGGAGGAAGTGGACACCTTCATGTTCGAGGTAGGACAAAACACAAGACCATGATGCCCTTCAGTTAGGTGGAACAGAAAGAAATATTCACCTATGAGCCCAAACATGCATTCAGAATCCTTTCATTTCCTCTTGAAGGGCCATGACACCACAGCTGCTGCCCTGAATTGGGCTCTGCATCTAATAGGCTCTCATCCAAAGGTCCAGAGAAAACTGCAAGCAGAGCTGAAGGAAGTGTTTGGTAATACAACTTATGCATTGCAATACTTTCATACACATTTTTTTTTCCAAATCTAATCAAATTAATTAATTTTCACATGAGACTCCTGTAGTGTCACTGTTTTTATTATTGAGAACTGCAGTAATACTTTACTGAAGGTGCAACAGTCACAAGGTTACTTGACATCTATGTATATCTATATATTTACATTTACATTTAGCAGAAGATTTCATCCAGAGCAATGTACATCAGTACGTCTTTTATGACAACTACTTAAATGTACATTAACATTTAGGCCCATTCCTTCAAGGATCACTTGCCATAAAGGCTGCTTTAATTAGTTTTAGCCCAGAAAATGTGACAACTGATGTTGAAATAAACTTTTATAAATGTGTATATATGTGTATGCCAGTTGTCATTAAAAGTTAATGCAGGAGTAAACCTTATGAACACTGCCCTACAATAAAGTGTTACCAGAAATTCAGTACAGTACTAACCCCGTTTAGTGTAATGTGTTGAAACTGGGAAATGAAACACATTGTAGCAAACGGATAATGTCGTGATAATCGCTGGACCTGGCACACTTCGCACTAAGGAACTCAAAATGTAAAGCATCAGTTTTTTTGATAAATGAAAGCCTGTCGAGATCATTAACTGTTACTTCACATTGAATTGCCAAAGCAGCAGTTTTTTCGCAAGTAAAAGCACAAGCTTAAAGTGATTGGCCAATTACATACTGTGACACGCTGTGAAGTAAGTCTTTGATATTCATTGGCTTTTCGATTGCTCTGGCTATTTGCAAAATGCAAGTTAAAGCTAATGATAGCTCGCTAAATGGACATGACAAGCTGCTTTCCAAGATGCCATTCAGTAATGTGAGGTACTGTGGGATAATTTGCTATTGATTTGAGATTATACCACACTGCTGAAATGCTGGCTTTATATCCTGAAATGTGTAGTGCAGCACAACCTGGACCATGTAGTGTTTTACCCACTTCAACTCAGGAACAGCTGGGTAATTAACTGATAAGTCGGATGAGGTGTGTTGGGAGCAGGTAAATCACTCAAATGCAGAGGGTACTGCATGGCTGGTTTTGGGAAACATTAGTTTTCGTGAAGCCATCACGATATACAATGTAATCAAATATGTGCTGCGATCACCCTTTAAGACTTCACTTTTTCGTGCAAGGACAACGCTTCACTACCCTATGTATTTTAATGTGCACTGCGTAACATTGCCAGTATCAGCGGTAACTGGTGACTAAAGGACAGTAGGAGAGAAATAATGAGTTGATTCCTTATCACTTTTGTTCGCAAACCGGTTGAAACAGGTTGAAATGCCGTGAGATGGGGAAAGTCCCTAAGCCTAAACCTAACCCTAACCCTAACAGTCAGCGCAGATACTGGCAGTGTTACGCTCAGCACATTAAAATACATAGGGTATTGGAGCCTTTTCCTATTACGAAAAAGTGAAGTGCTATCCTAGCACAAAAACAGCCACAAAGCACGATCACAGCACATATTTTATTACATTGTATATGCTGATGGCTGCACGAAAACTCGTGAGATCATGTTGCTAGTCGTGTGTAGTGGGGCAGCTGGCGGCCTCGTGGTTAGGGAGTTGCCCCTGTGATCAGAAGGTTGTGGGTTTGAATCCCAGGACTGCTAGTGGCACCTCTGAGGTACTCTTGAACAAGGTACCATCCCACACACTGCTCCCCGGGTGCTGCCCGCTGCTTCACTTGGTGAATGGGTTTAATTCAGGGAGGAATTTTGGACTGTGGTGTGTTCACGTCTGACAAATTCATGTCAGACACTTTACAGTTTAGTGTATATTGCATAGTCCCTGTAAGGACCGACTCTCAGTGGTTATTCTGCCTCAATAAAAGAAGCCAAACATAGCACTGCCTTTTATTCACATTACAGATTAAAGGAGTGATCTCTCAGATGCCCCGTGTTTTGGTCTCTCACAATCTTTCTCTCTTTCTTTATCTGTCCTGATGGGCAGGTACATCAGACCGCCACGTGGGTGTAGAGGACCTGAAGAAGCTGCGTTACCTGGAATGTGTCGTCAAGGAGAGCCTGCGGATCTTCCCCTCTGTGCCACTGTTTGCACGCAGCATATGCGAGGACTGTCACATAAGTAGGCGCGGCGAACTCCTCGAGATCACAAAGAGCCCTGTTGTTTGTAGTCACTGCCATTATTTGCGTCGCAGTGAAACGGCAGATGTCAGGGTTTCTATTTTCGTCTCTTGGTGTCAGATTTTAAGTGGCCTCAAACCTTTTTTTCCACTTGGTGCGGGAAATAGCTTTCAGCCAAAAGTAAAATAGAAATCAGAAATAGAACTTTTTTGTACCAAGCAGTAGTCATTGCATAAAGAAATGCATTCAGGCCTTTCGTCATTGAATTGTTTGTTGTTAGATGGTGTCAGCTTATTTTTTAATTGCTTGAATAGCTGAACAATTCTGTTGCTGTAAAATGCCACATTGCCTCTTATCTTGTTTTTGTACCACTTTCCTGCAGATGGGTTCAAAGTCCCAAAAGGTGTGAATACGGTGATTATCCCTTATGCTCTGCACCGTGACCCCCGCTTCTTTCCTGAGCCTGAGGAATTTAGACCTGAGCGCTTCCTGCCCGAGAACAGCATAGGAAGACATCCATATGCATACATCCCATTCTCTGCAGGCCCCAGAAACTGCATCGGTAAGAGACTCAACAAAAGAACAAAGACAGGAGGAGGAAACTTTTGCTGGGTTCAGAATAGTAAAAGCTCTGTATAGAATATGGAACACTATACAGAAGCACCACACAGAACATAGAACACTATACAAAAACACAAATACATAGAGTATTATTACAGGGTAAAAAATTCATAAACAACCCATTTTATTTGCATATGTGTTATGGCAGTTGTCACAACTAGTAGCGGTAGCCATTCTAGTAATAGTAGTAGTAGTATTAGTAGTAGTAGTAATGTTAATGGTAGTAGTAGTAGCCATAAGTAGTAATAGTAGTAGTGACAATGGTAGTAATAGTGGTAGTAGTAATAGTAGTAATAGTGGTTGTAGTATTAATAGTAGTGGTAGTAGTAATAGTAGTAGTAATTGTGATAGTAGTAGTAGTAATAGTAGCAATAGTGATAGTAGTAGTAGTAGTTGTATTAGTAATAGTAGTGATAGTAGTAGTAATATTGATAGTCATAATAGTAGTGGTAGTAGTATTATTTATTTGTCATATGATGACAGTTTTCTAATGATATAATATACTGTACATTTACAACATTTAGCAGGCGCTTTAATTCAAAGCGACTTCCATTCCCTAACTACAGGGGACAGTCTCCCAGGAGCAACTTGGGGTTAAGGGTCTTGCTCAGGAACCCAGCGGTGGTATACTGAAGGTAGGATTCAAACTCCAAGACCTCTTGGTCCAGATGGAAGTATCCTGCACAGTATGCCACCACAACCGCAATATACAGATGGCAGAACTGAATAACAACCTGTAAGGTCTTGGGCCACCAGAAGCCACTAGAACAGCTTTAACGTGCTTTTAGAACTCTGGACTAGAACTGTGCTGAAAGTATGGAACACCACTCTTCCAAAAGATCTTCCCTCAGAGCTCCCCACTATAGGGGTCAAGCATTCAGGACTGTGGAGAATTTGGTGAAGGATGACTGTGATCTGTTCATATCACATCTCTGCAGACCAGTGTCTATGGTTTTATAGGTTTTCCCTCAACCTATTTCATGTGAAATTGCAAAAATGTGCAAAAAACACATGGCTGGAAAGATACTAAGATGAAGTGGTTTATCAAAAAAGGAGACAGGTGTAAAACAGTGGTGGGAACAGGGCTTTGTAAATAAATGATGATGTGGAATTAAAGCCATGTCTTTCCAGCAAACATTAGAGCTGGAGATGGGTACAGCTGACAGGTGGTTATTAAAACTGCTCTTCTGGGAGCTAATAAAGGAGCAAATCCCTCTATCACTCACAATGACACACACACTAATGTTTCACAAGTCATATGTCATCTTCAGGAATTACAGTAGCATCAGAACTTGATTAAAACTTTGACTCATTTGCATTTACTTTACTTTTCATTTTAGAAATGTGTGTAGTATATCATTGGAAAAGCCATTAGAGGAGATCACATTCTGCAATGCCATTTTCAGTTGCCTGAGATGCAAATGCTCTTTTGTTTCTCCTCACATATCACACTTATGCATCACATGACACTGATAGTAAAACCCTGGGCCATGTTTACTCATCTCTTTTCCACTAGTCTAACTACAGAGGGCACTTTAGTCAATGTTCCTATTGAAATAGACTCATTCTGAGTCTTTATGAATTTCCATAATGGTGTAAGAAGCCAAGAAGGCTGTGACCTATAACTTTGTCAAGTGCCACCATAGGCTTCCGAGAGCAGTGACAAAGTTGGTGCTAAATTTCCAGGCCAAGGTTACTGTGTTTTATCAGACAGGTCACATCACATTACTGGCACCACTTGTTATGATATGGCATCTCACCGTCATTGCACACCAATTCTTGCGCGGGCGTCTACTCTGCCCCTGGAATCAATCATCCGTTTAGCGCAGCCCCGCTGAAAAGGAGGAGCGCTGCTAACTTCTCTCCCACATTCATCTCCAGAGAGTGCGGGCCTGTCTCCCACCGCTGAATGAGACAGATTGTCTCTCACCAAGTGGTGCTGGCAGCTTCAGCCCACTGGCCACACAAGAGGAGCAGCATCTAACGAGGCGCAGGAAGCGAGAGAAAGAGATGGAGAGAGCAGGAAAAAGACAGAGAGAGAGAGAGCTTTGCCTTTGGAGATAAATCATGTAGTCATGTTCACTGCCTCCCAAAGCTAAACTGATACTCAGAATGCAAAAACAGAGCTTTGTGAGGTATGGATTGACTCACACACACACATATATGTGAGACATTTTTTTAAGGCACTTTTTAAGAAAGCTGAATCAACATCAGAATCTAGTCCTGACTTTTTAAAACATTTTGTGGAATCATACATTGATCATAAACTGTTTTTTCTCTTGCTTATTTAGCTAAAATAGTTTACTGTAATATGTAAATACTGTTAAAGTTTCAAAACACACACACACACACACACACACACATATATACACTCAACAAAAATATAAACGCAACACCTTTGTTTCTGCTCCGATTTTTCATGAGATGGACTTAAAGA
>JBBPDC010000032.1:2839481-2856450 GCA_037974485.1 Hemigrammopetersius urotaenia | reverse complement strand
TAACGCTGGAATCATAACAAACAGAAAGCATGAACAGAAACATTCAAAAAACAACACAAGGTTCGGCTTACGCCGGTCCAGACTGTGACACTGTCACTGATTTCTGTAGGGTAATCTAGAGGTTAGCAGATAAAAAACAGTGTCATTTTGAAGGTGCGAAATTGTTGAAAGAGAGAAAACAAGACTGTGATGTTTAGATGTTTTGATGCCTTCCCGTTGTTTTTTCCCAGGACTTTTCCATATTCTACTTGCTGTAGATACAATAAATGCAGCACTGCAATGTTTAGTTATTGAAGCATCACTATCACTGTTGAGGACACGGCCCAGAGCATACAGCACATTTTTGGTTCTGTGTCCTTATGATGATGACCTAGTTTTTGGGACTTCATCACATCCAACCTTTTTGCTTTGTTTGATTTTGAAATGCTCTCTTTTGTTTGTGACCATATGTGTCATGCTACTTTTCAGATACTGGAGTGTATTATGAGTTTTATTTGGATCTTGGTATACAAATAAACCAGACTTTTCTCTGTACAGATTACTATAAAGAAGAAAACTAAGTGTATGTGGTCCCAATACATATGCATGTTTGTTCATGTTTTCCTATAAATAATTACAACTAAATTAACAAGCCGTATCCATCTTTGCTGCAGATTTCACAAACTGTATCACAGTACATTACCCCGAATGTGCTGGAATGGGTTCATAATTCAAACCCTTGCTAATTGGAGTGTGAGTCTAGGTCACGCGTTCTCCAGCGACCTGGGCCTCGATTCCCCAGAAGCTGTGTGAATGCACTCCATTTCAACCTTAATTTGGGCCTCCATGTGTCGGATCTGCAAAGATCTCCAACATGAAAGGAGAGAAGAAATTGATTTTCTGGAGTCTGGTTTCCATGAGCTGAATATTTTAATTCCTCCAATCCTCCTTTAGCTCAAGGCCTTGGGAGATACTCGGTGTGTTATCGATGCACGTGCAAACTCAACGGGATGTCATTGGTAGGCATTAAGGGCCTGTTGCAAAAAGCCAACACACAAGATTTTAGATTAAGACCTTTTCGACGTACTGTATGCCTTGCATATGCTTCTCTCCTTCTGCTAAGGAAGCGGTTCGGAAAGAAACCTCAGAGTAGAAGGAGATGTTGTGAAACACTGAAAAGCAGGATTCATTTGGCATTGGCATGCATTCAGATGATAAACTATAGTATTAACAGAGCTTTCTTGGTGGAAACACTTGCTTTCAGTTCGAAGCTGATAAGGATTTCTGAGAAAGAGACCACCTGACTGAATGTGATCCATTTATAAAATATACTAATTTAAGATTTTTGTGACCCAATCAGTCTGTTGCTGATGCTGCTGCCCAAGCTCCTACAAACATGGTAACTCTTTATGTAATTGGCAAGTCATATCCCTATTAGACCCATACATGTCATTGCATCAAATACCACCAAAGAATTCTGCATTCTGAGAATATGTGAGGTGAACATTTTGTTGCACTAGACAGAAATTTTGGGTAAATTCTACAAAGCAGTCTTTACTTAATAAATATTTAACTGCATAATTAGCTCAGACTTATAGCTAAATAATAGCTAATATCTAAAGCTACTTGAGCGAAGACCATGTTTATTTTGATAAGACAAAAGGAGGACAGGTGTTTGAGTGTATTTGTGACATGTTTTGTGGATTCTAACTAGCCTAGGATGCCTGACTCTGAAACAAGTTCTATGTGGAACGTTCTCCATATAGCGATATCAGAAAAAAAAAATCCTGATTGACAGCAGTAAATAACACTTAGCCATGTCTTCGTGGGTGGGTTGCCTTTTGATTTACTGAAAAAATGGATATGTCTGTATATATCAGGCCAACTTCCAGTTCAGAAACACGACCTGCCTACAAACTGAAGAATCGACTTTTACTTGCAAAATCTTTGGGGCTTGTAAATAAATTACTTAATAGATTTATGTGACATCATTGACTAGAAATGAACACTAGCAAAGTTACGAAAAAGAAAAAGAAAAATTAAGTACATGGCATACAGGGAGGTATGAGTGTGTGGTAACACTTTATTTGGATAGCCTTTTGTCGATACTTTGTAGATGCTGACTTTATTTTTAACGTACATTTATCGAAATTTTTTATTCAGTTCACCTTAACCAAATCCTTACCTTACCGTTTACCCTGGCAGCCTGAAACGCTAACCCTGGTTATAATCCAAACTGTAACCCTAACACTACTGTGAGTGAATCTATATAGTTAGTGGAGCTTATAAAATTGACTGTGAGGTATAGATGCAAAGACAGGAGTAGCTAATGGTCATTCCTTAGTTAGGTCACATGACTGGTACATTGACTGATGCATCTTTTCCAAACTTGTAAATTAAATTGCACTTTGAAAAACAAATCAGTCTGTACATATTTTGGTTCTATTAACTAAGAAGTTTAATTTTAATATTTTAAGACAAGCAGGTTACTTTTTAAGTTCTAATATCAAAGCTTTTTTTTCTGAGAGAAAATCTATGTAATTACTTCCTTCGGCTATGACACTATTTTTTCCAGCAGGAAGATTTTATTGGTAGTATTGGTGAACTGGTAACATTAATTTATCAATATGGTAGCATGGAGGGAGCTTGGGCAGCACATGGATACCAGAAAACATTTGAAAAAGCAAAAGTAACTAGGACTGCTTTTTACTATGTTTCTCTTGTGTTGAATAGGTGTTGTATTAATCTTTAAAAGAAACATTTTAATCACTGTCTGTGTTCGAATATAATGGTCATAGTTTTGAATTTGCATTCTATAATTATGCATTTCAGCAATTGCCCAATGAAATGGTAGCCATCACTACAGGAAAACAAAAAAGGAGATTAAGTTGAAACATACTAGAATCCACCCAGTAGCTATAACTTTCCAGTTCACATGATGCCACCAGTACTGGTAGTGTGAATGCTCCCCATGTACCTCCTATGAGTCACATGAAGACAGCCGTATTTTTGAACTGCTACTAAAGTAGACTCTTCAGACAATTAAACCACTTGGAGAGGAATTCCTACTGTCAGTTCTATTACATCAACAACACGCTTCAGCTAGCTTTGTGTAAAGTATTGGGGGAGAGGGAGGGCCATCCTACCCACTCAGAGAGAGTAAAACCTGACTGTGGTATAAACAGAACTTGCAATCTCGCAATGACAGGACCAACACTTACACAGTTGTGTCACTCAAGAGTCCATTCGTTGTAGAATGACTTTGAAGGGTCAAGTAGTTAAAAAGACCTCATGCTTTTGAAGAAATGGCCTTATGCTTCTGAGGAACTGACCCTGAAAGGTTTATTTGCTTTAGTGTCAATTAAGGTACCAATGTTTTATATGGTTCATTGAGATTTTCTCAACCCCTGTGTTCACCTCAGTGCGCAATTTCTTGTTTTCCTTATCCTAATGCAGTGATTCAGAGCATGAAGGACCTGATAATTAGCTGATGAACTGAATCAGGCACATCAGAGCTGAGAAAACACGAAACTACGCAGGGGCACTGGGCCACCAAGACTGTAGCGCTGAACCTCTGAACTAGAGTACATACAGGAATGAAAGCTGGAGCTTATTCACGGCTCATAAAACTCCCCGGGTCTGTCTCTTAGACATGGATCGAGCCTGGCGATTGACTAAATTACACAGTCAATGGAGATTAGCCTAGTCGGCACCCTTTTGAACTCAAATGGCTGTGTAAACAGATTAAAGTGTTTTGACTGTTCAAAAAGAAAACACGCTCAAAAATATTATTTATCACACCTAGTTTAAAAGCCCTTTGGCTGGAAACTGGGCCCAGATGTTGCGGTCTCTTTTAATATGTTATTGTAAGATGAACACAGATGCCCCAGTTATTGAAAGGCTGAAAAGTTCTTAACAGGTTCAAGCTGCAGGTGGAAATCCAGAGAAGAAAATATTTTTTTTAAAAAACTGATCTGTTAATACTTAGAGCACTACAGCATGACTGAAGTAGAAGTAAGTTAGACTTTAAAAGATTAAGTATGACCCAAAGCATTAGGATGTGGACAAACTTAATGGCATCCTGCGAAAGTGCTGATGCAATGTCTCATAATGTTACGGATCCCTGTGGAACTCTAAAAGGCAATAAGGTAGTGTGAAAGTGTGCCTTAATGTGCAGGATTCCGGACCAGCTAGTCTGTGCCTAATGTCTAATTTAACAGCTCAATGATTACATATACATTTTAAATGTTTTATCGGAAAGAAAGTGAAATATACAATGATTTACTCAAGATTTTTGCAAAGCAGCACTATTTATACGTTTAAACAAACAAACAGAAGAGCATGTTTACTGAACATTTTTTGCCAAATTAGCTCCTGAAAGTATTGCAGTTGCAATACGTAATTTCTGTCTTTCTTGGATGGTAGAAACAAGAAAGACTTTTTCAGATATCTCAGTTTTGGATACAGTTCCTTATGCTGGCTTTGACTTGGAAGTGGGAAATAGGAGCTTACGATTAAGTTATTTTTAACCTCTGCATGTTCAGGCTTTAAAGTGGGAAAACACATGGACACTATCACAGAGATATGGCAACAAGCCAGCCAGGTAATTTTAATGAGTGATAATTTTTCCATCAGTTGTGTTTTTATTTGTACCTTGTGGTCAAGGGAATGTTATAACAAATACTATACTTGTGGTATAGATGTGATACTTTATAACTGTGAATTTTCCAACTATCTGGGTAAGAATTCCCTGTTAAGGTGAGTTCAGAGTAAGAAGGCTTTGTTGATGGGGCAAATTCTGTTAAATATCCACTGGGATTTGAGTAAAACATTTGTCCAATGTGTAATTATACAGTAAAATAAGCAGAAATGTCTCACTCTGTGAAGACATATGTGGAAATATGTTCAACATAAAATTTGGAAATCTGTATTTACTGAAATGTACTGTGAAGGATATAAAGGAGAATTTTCATAAAATCTTTCCCACGGGCTGCATTCAAGATTTCATAGCTGTTCCTGCCTGTCTTTTGATGGAGATCCTTGGGGCTGGTCATGTGTTTCTAAAGAGAGTCCACTTTGCAGAACTGCGGTACGTGAACGCGATATCAGAATTTATGAGTTGTGGTGATTGACATGTTCCTTTGATCTTTTCTTTTTGTGCAATTGAAGACGTAGGTCAAAGTGCATTTTGTGATGAAGATGAGCGCCATTTTTTGACTGGTTCTGTCTCGCTCTGCCCACATGATGTGCGGAACAAGCTGGAGGGGAGCCCTCAGAAGAGAAGTTTGAAAGGGGAATGTCTGAGAGTTCATGCTTTGGGAAAGTAAAACTGGAGCTTTGAAGTTCGAGAACTTTCAAGTCTTCTTCATTCTTGCTTAGAAGGATCACAGTCTCCTACACCATCTGTGCAGTCTTCTTGATTCAGTGCTCTGAAAGATTACCTTGTTGGCTAAAAATTATGGCATGTGTTGGCACACATGGATGGGGATCGAGGAGAGCGAAAGAAAGTCTAGTTCTTCTGAAACAGCTAAGAAGTCCATTACTTTGTCTGAGCAGCTGTAATTCTTGATGATTCCTCATGTCACAATGGAGAATCCCTAGAAAGCTGTCATGAATCAAACATGCTTTTGTCAACAACAGAAGAAGAGAGGACTGTCATAAAAAATTAAGTAAAAAAAGCAGTTAAAAGAATAAGATTGATTCAAGCTGTAGAAGTAAAAGGTAGAGTTATTTTTTCAGCATCAGTCCACATTTCAAATGATCCATTTATTCCAACTGCAGTAATCCCATTCCAGTCTCTATAGCTTATGCAGTGTCTGCCCAAACAGAATCTGAGGCTAAGTACGAGGATCAAAACTACAATAAAGAAGCAAATATTAGGAGTATGGTGAACTTTCAGTGTGGAACATTTTCTTTTTTAAATAAATGTAAGCAAAAGTAAATCATTTCTGTTGCATGTGCCTAAGGGCTAAGTAACAGTTAGGCTTCTCAGCATGATTTAGGATAAGATATGTCTGCTTTTGTCTTTGCAGGGAACCTCAACCATGGCTGTGGGCTAAGTATGCGGAAATAGCAGAACTGAACACTTCTTGTTCTGATTTAATCACAGCTGGGAGAACAGAATGTAACAGACTACACATTGGACAGTTAAAAAGAATTGTCTGATGCCAGGGGTGGGTGGCAAACAGACTGATGTGTTTTATTAATAGTGTTTCCACTTCCAAATATGTTGTATTATGGTGCCCTAGATATCATTTTTAATCTTCCAAACAAAGAATGCACAGTTTAGGGTGCAGTTGCAGAAGAAGATAAACGTTTTAATCATCAGCTATGAAGTGAAAAATGGGAAAAACATTTAATAACGCCTGCTTTACATAATGCAAAACAGAGACAAATTGACAATGCAATACATGGTAGAAGGGCTCTTCATCAATTAATGAATGATCTTTTTCAGTATTATAAGAGCGAGTTATTGAAGAAAAATATTCTTCAGACAGTTTCAGCTGTATAGATCTGTCCTCATTGATTTTATGAGCCTAGTACCTTTGGCTTGAGGGTACGCCATCATTATTAGCACGCTAAGGGCATAAACACTAATCTTGGAGACTGACAGACAAGAAAGGATTAGAGAAATTGTAATTCTCCTCCAATATTCCAGATAAGCAGCACATCTTTTATCCTCATAACTTCTTTTAAGATATAAAGACTGATACAGTAAATGGTTTGTTTTAATGGCACTTCTGTTGAATTTGATGGTGTAGCTTTGTGGAATACTGGGAATCTACATGAATACCAAGGAAGAGCCATGCTGCAGAAAGGCCAGACTGAGCAGGAATGCTGACCTGCAATATTGGAGGTATGAATGAGGTTGTGGATGACATCCGGAAGGTCATATAGCTCGATGTATAAGCAGAGAGGCAACCCTTATGTCAGTTCTAAAGGTCAATTTCTTTAAGAGTGTTGTTTGTGATGGTAGTTTGCAAAGGTCTCACCCATTCATTGTCTAATATTCACTTAACCCCTGCCCACATGTTTGGCTTGCTAAATCTTCAAATGGACGTTACAGGCACCTCAGGAACAGAGTTCATCAGCGTAGTTGTCAGCGTAGTTTTATACATTTGGCATGGTTTGGCACAGTCATGCCCCAGTGATGTCCTTTGGATGCCTATGTAGATGAAAAGCTGGTGAAGACTGGTGCCTTCATGCCCCAAAATGTATTCGTTCATTGCAACTGTTACAAACTAAACAAGCGTAATGGAATGTTGACAAAAACCCTCTCAGTCCAGTCTTTATCAAAAGACCAAAATTTTGACTTTTATTTATCTCACATGATATTGAATTTGTAGGCATGTGAAAGGTTAAAGCAGAGTGGATGTAGTTTTTTCAAGCAATCAAGCTAATGTTAACAAAGTTAACCCATAACAAGGGCAAAAGAATGTCTTCGTGGGTGGAGCACATGTAGGTCAGTTTTTTTCACAGCAGTGGTTTTACAAATGATGTAGGGCAGTGGTTTCTAACTGCAAAATTGGGGACACATAAAAATGCACATTTCATTTTATTCCATTTGAAGTTGTATTTAATTATGTTGTTTAATAATAATCAATTGGCCTAGACATTGGGTCTTTTGCTTATAATTTATAATTATTTATGAAAGGTTCTGTTGGACTTATAGCTCCTACCTACAGTACCTACTTACAGTACACACCTACAACAAAGTGGGTATAGAATAGAGTCACACCCTTTAAAATATTCACAATTTGTTGCTTGCATTCTGAAATGAAGACACACATACACAAACACACAGACACACACACAAAATTATATTTCAGCTGCAATTGCTCAATGCAACTTACATGACAGCAACAGTTCAAATAAAAATAAAAGAAAAAACAATGAATCACTGAGACGGATAAAGGATCATACCCATCCCAAAATACTCAACCAGGTGTAACTAATCACTTTCACCATTCCAAACCAAGCTCTGTTGTTTCCAGTTGCGATCATTTGTAATCATTTTGATTAGTTCAGCACAAAAAGAGCTTGATAGTTGGTGCTTGGTAGTGCAAGTGAAAGCCAACAATCAACTATGGTTGGGAAGGCACTGTCCAACAGTCTCTGGGATAAAGGTTTGGACAATTAAATGGATCCAAATAAATCTAAGGCTTTATCAATCCCTAGGAGCACAGGAACTTCTATAACTGAAAAGTGTTGGATCAAGAACAGAAAAGTGCTGGTCAGAGAGGCTGCCAAAAGACCTATGGTAGCTTTGAAGCAGTTACAGGAATCTATGACAAAGAGTGGCCATTGTATATCACAAGTGAGGAGGGTTACATGAAAATAGCCACTCCTCAAGAAAGTCTTTATTGAGCCAAAATGCACCTTGAGGATTCTGAGGCCAGGTGTTATGGTCAGATGAGACCGAAAACCAAACTATCTGGCCTCAACACCAAATCTCTTTTTAACAGAGTTGCATTTTGATTTTATACTATATTTATACTATACTATATTTTTATACTGTATTTCACATTGTTCTTGTCTCTGTGTTTCTGTGGGACTGCGCAGTTGTAGCATGAGCAATTTCTTCTGGGATCAATAAAATTTTCTGATTCTGAAAACCTGCTGCCCTCTGCAAGTAGGTTGTCAAAGGGATGAAGCTTCAGCTTCCAGCATGGCAATGACCCAAAGCACACCGCAAAACTGACCACACAGCTGAAGGAGAAAAAGGTGAATGCCCTTGTGTGTCCTAGTCAGAGCACAGACTTAAAACCTACAGACCATCTGTGGAATGACTCGAAAATTGCAGTCCACCAACGGTCACCATTCAATTTGACAGAGCTCAAACAGTTGGGCGAAGAAGAGTGGGCAAATATTGCACAGTCTTGAGGTGCCAAGTTGGTAGAGAAGTATCCCAACAGGTCCTTTACTCATCTCAGTGATTCTATTCTTTCATTTATTTATTTATATTTATTTGTTTGTTCATTTTACATGCTATCATATCTTTCAATTGGGTGTAAAAATTATGCTGAGCAAATACAGTTGGAAAATAGGTTTTGTTTATGTGTGTATGTGTGTGTGTGTGTGTGTGTGTGTGTTTGTGTGTGTGTCTTTATTTCAGGCTGCAAAGCAATAAAATGTGAATATTTTGAAACGTGTGATACTTTTCTTTGCCTACTCTCTCTGTCTGTCTGTTTATCTGTCCATCAGTCCACCTATCAATCCATAACATGTATTGTCTTATCATGTTTTCTCTTCTTCTTCTCCCTCTCCTCTCATTAAAGCAGAGTGGTCCCTTGTAGTCATGCGTGAACACACCACACAATGTGAACAATGTGAAATTGTTTCTCTGCATGTAGCCCATTCACCAAGTGAAACAGGGCACAGCCAGAAAAGAAAGGCGCCTGGGGAGCAGTGTGTGGGGACGGCGCCTTGCTCAAGGGCACTAGCATCATTGGGATTCAAACCCATAGCCTTCGAATCGCAGGGGCAACTCCTTAACCATTAGACCACCAACTGCCCAAACTGATGCACAGGTGTTGTTGCTACATGTGATGATTCGCTGAGCTAGTGTGAAGCATCGTATAAAGCCCTTCTCTAGAAGGGTCCTCTCTCTCTCTCTCTCTCTCTCTCTCTCTCTCTCTCTCTCTCTCTCTCTCCTCCCTCTGTCTTTCTCTCACTCATTTCTCTCTTCTGACCAGCAATACAGAGAGCACTGCACCAATAAAACAGGCCTTCCCTGCCATTATTTATTTGTACAGAGCCACCCTGTACATCTTGTGTGTTGTGTAATCACATCAAAAACATGTTTATTTGTATAAAGCCGAATCTTATGCATCATGGCACTGTGTGGGTGTAAGACAAAGGAGGAGGTACACAGGAGGAGATTTGATGGCGGTACGGGAGAGTAAAACGTCTGAGAACCACTGAATTGAACTGCGTAGATGCTCTGAACTGAACATTTTCTGTGTAGGTTGGTGGTGGGGAGCTTTTTTTTTTTGTGCCAGCATATTTATGCAAAATGTAAAGAACCGGATGCTGTTTGAGTGCAAAGACAAAGCTCTTCTAACAAAGTTCATGGTCAAGCAACAGAAGTTGCACATTCAGGACTTTTTGCAGGATATATATTTTTGCACCTGTCAACAAATAAGCTGCAGTTCCTTAATTAAGTGTGGATTATGTCTGTGTTATCGACCATCCATTGTAAAGTTATGTGCATCCTGGGACTGTGATACTATTTATTTCAGCTGGGTTGTGAAACAAACTCTATAGAGACATATGGCTTTGTTAATTAACCAAGCATATCTCTGTGTATAACTCTTATATTGGACAGGTCTGTCATCCACAGAGGCAGAGCGAGCTCAGACAGGTGGATAACGGCTATCCGTTGTGACACTATATACAATTCTGAGAACACAGCATCAACAATGAGTTCTGAGAAACATTCAGTGCTCCGTCATTTCCATGCAGTGAGGCTTAGCTTCAATTCATTGCTTCAAAATGATTTTCTAATCACACCCTTAGGTATTCACAAGGTTTGGTTCAGCCCATCTTACAATAGAACTCTACTTGAATTCTGGTTAATGAAAAGCACAGAGCCATGAGTAGCAAATGCATCATCCTTCCTGGCACTGGCGAACCCAGAGTGGTACTGGCTACTCCTAAAATCTGATTGGCCCTTTGTTTGTCTGCCCAAAAATATCTTTCACAAGAGTGAGAGCTTCCATCCACTCATCTGAGACAAAGTAGTACAGCTTGTGAACATTAGGCCTGCTCTTTCAGAGCACAGCAAAAGTACGGTTTGCAAAATTGGTTGTGATGTTTTCTTCTTGTCTTCTGTTACCAGGGCTGTTTCAAATGGCTATGACAAATTCATTCGACAAACCCTGAAATTCACATCTGTGGGTGCCGAGGATACAGGCTGCAAAAAGCATCACACAAACACTTCAGTAGAAAAACACTGCAGTACTGGCTCTTAGTCATCCAGAACACACTCGACTCATAAACACATAACAGGAGAAGGTAAAGTCCTGTGTGTATATCTTGCTTTGCACACTGGGGCAGTAACGACAGACATTACTTATAATATACTAATATATACTGGTGATTTCTGAAAAAAGATTTAGCTAAAACACATTCTTGCACTGCTGTGAGGCTTGTAAATTATTTTGTCAATTGATTTGAGGTAGAGATATGACCCTGTAGATTTATTTAAAACTGATTGGGGGTTTTAAAGAGGTAACCACTTAACCCTCACTGGGGTCACAGGAAAACGCTAAATCCTCAGTAAGGTCACGGGTACACGGAGCCTATCCCAGGGCCAATGGGTGCAAGGCAGACACACACACACACACACACACACACACACACACACACACACACACACACACACTCACACATACAGTCCATTTAGAAACCCCAACTCACCTGACAAGTCTTTGGACTGTGGGAGACACCAGAGGAAACCCACACCACCACAAGGAGAACAAGCAAACTCCACAAACACACACAAGGCCAGGTTTGAACCCCCAACCGTGGAGGTGTGCGGCAATAGCATTACCTACTGCACCACCGTGGGGCTTTTAAACATAATAAATGAATAAAATATGGTTTATTTATTTGAAAAAAAAAATTAGATATATTTGAGGGCTTGCAGACATTGGTCCCTGGCTAGAGCAGCGTCAATTCTGTTTAGACAATACACATAGAGTGTATTGTCTAAACAAACAAACAGACAAACAATGAATTCCAACCTCTGATCTTCCATGACCCCATGCTGAATGTGTGAGGTGACTACATACATATGAAAGTGTCAAAAATCTGATCACATCGGTTGGATTTATGCCACTACAATCCTGTAATGTGAATGTAGTCTAAAACCCAGAGGGGAGCCCACAGGGCCTTCAGAGAAGTCTAATGATTTCTGGGAGCAAACAAAAAAAAATTGAATACATTTTTATTTCTATTCAAGTTGAATGATGTTTCTATAAAACTTCAGTAAGTACTGCACCACTATTCCTTTTAATTACTCATTTTTGGTTAAAATAAATAGGCTTAAATTCCTTGTAATGCACAAGTGAAAAATAACCCAATGAGAATGTTTTCTCTGTGGTATCTAGGCAGAAATAGCTAATAAATGATTGCTAGGGCCTTCATGGCTGGATTGAAGGCTTAATGTGTCAGATTAACCACTAGCATAATTAGGAACTCAACAAAGAATCAACCGCTCACGCTATGATTTCCAGTGGGTAGAACTTACACCATAAAGGAAAAAAATAACTGAAGGTCCTCTGGAAGCTCTAGATACATCACTCTCTATAAATACAAGTAGCAGCCAAACCAATAGGCTTCTTACAGATGGCACTTACAGAACTCTTTGGTGTAGAAGTCACTACTGAAATATGACATACAAGATCTATTTCAAATATGTGTTTTTATGCCTGATACAAGCTTTAAATAACATCTGAAGTGAGTTTTTAATCAAGAACAATTTGCAGTGCTATTAGTTTAGCAGTGACACACTATTAGAATCAGCAAAAGTGTATTATAGCATTCTCATGTTTTTTCTTTGTTTTTTGACCATATTTATGGCCTGATCTGAAGAGCTAGCCCTAATAGCCCTTGTTCACCATTGCTAAAACGTCATGAACATGCGTGATGCTCCTTGTAAACATTGTTTTTTTAACATAGTGCTTCTGACACTATCCAGAACGAATGCCTATATTCATGCCAAGTACCCTCAGTTGCTTTAAATATCTACGCTTTGAAGGTTAGAGGACATAGGTAGGCCGTGAGTGCTATCATATGCCGTTATGTAACAAAGTTTAGGCGAGACGCGGCGCCTCCAAATTGGCGGTAATGACCCCATGTTGAGGGGGTGGGGAAGCACCAGCTGTTTGGATGTGTTCACACAGCACGAGTGTTTATATCAGCAGGGGGGCACAGCGGAGGTCCAGAGCACATCATTCTGCGACTCTGCAGTCAGCTGACAGTGCTGGGTTAGCACAGACACTGCCAATTCATTTTCCTCTCAGTCTCTAAACAACCCCATATATGTAGAGTAAATTAAGAAGAGCCATAATTGGGCCAAGACTATGCAAAATTCGAGTTTAATAGCCTCTATATAACTAGGAAGACAGTTTCTAATTTTACATGCAACAATGGCTGAACCTCTAACTATGTTTACTGTTGAAACAAATACATAAATAAAGTTCCCCACAGTGGTACATTATGTAGCACTATAGACTCAAACCTCCAAGGTTGGGGCTCTGAATCCGGGTCCTTGCCTTGTGTGTGTGTGGACTTTGTATGTTCTCCTCATAGCAGTGTGGGTTTCCTCTGGGGTCACCCACAGTCTGAAGACATGCGTGTCAGGTGAGCTGAGAATTCTAAATTGGCCATAGGTGTGAGTGAATAGTAAGTATGGGTGTGTTTGCACCCTGTGGTGGGTTGGTGCCCAGGCTTGCACCTGTTGGCTCCAGGTATCTGCGACCTTAGTGAGGATTAAGTGGGTTTACAGACAATGAATGAGTAAATAAATAAAAACCAATTATGTTTCATTGGGAAAATTAAGGACCTATCCTGTTACAGATTTGACTGAAGGTGCCCCATTCAGTGGGGTTCATTCACCAAAGAATGATGGGTTCCCCCTTTTCGTGTCTTGGTACCTTCCCGTGTTCCTCAATTCGGCTTTAGGATTTTTTTCCTTTGGTCGGTTTTCCTTGGATTGCTCACTGGGGGCTCAGACACAGATCCTGCTCAGTTATAAAAAAAATGTATCATAAAATCTTTGTAGAGAGTGATTTCTGCAAAATTCCCCATATGGTGCATAGAAAACAGATTTGCGGGTAGAATGTGTGCGTTAAAGAATTCCAATGGTTAAAAAATTGGACATGCATGCCTGGTTCTTCATATCACCATAATCCACTCGCATGTAACCACCACATAAGGCATAAGACACACTGGAAACCCATGTATGTACAAAAGATGTTAAAAAAAGAAATGGTTTAAGGGACTGATATGAGCACACTGTAAAAAAACGATTTGGTTTAGATGTATACAGCATGTTCTAATTTTAACATGGTTATTCAATGCTAAACTGAAATGAGGTATGCAGGAAGAGCAGTTTTTGGAACTTAACAATTCAACACCTTATTCAAATAATTAATTGCATTCTCTTTTTCTTTGTTCTAATGAATTATGTACACTTTTGGGAGTGTTCTTTATATTCCAGCAGCAGAATATTACTGCTAATTAAATGTCCATATTGTCCAGTGGTGACAGTGAAGACGGACACTTTGTTGCCCTGTTTCATGCTAGTGTTTACTGTACACCACAGTAAACCAGCCTGAGTAACTGCTGTTTGTGCAGTTGGTGGCCTAGTGCTTAGGAAGTTGCCTCTGCAATGTGGGTTTCAGTCCCAACGCTGCTTGAGCAAGGTGCTGTCCCTTCACACTGCTCCCCGTGTACCTCTGATTTGTGGCAGCCCACTGTTTCACTTGGTAATTGGGTTAAATGCAGAGAAAGAGTTCAACATTTTTCACACTGTATGCTGTGGGCTATTAGGGGCCACTTTGTAACATTAGTTGAAATTTTTATTAAAATCCATTTATTTTTGTGTTTTGGAAATTCGCATGGTATACAGACGGTCAGAAGGAGTTGTACATTTTATTTAGGCCCATTGTCCAAAGTTTACAGTTTGATATAGGGTAGTAATCCCTTTAACTCAGGCTGTATAATGTCCAAAGTTTTATGCAGATTATGGAGTTAGCTAGCTATTTAGCTTGGTGACTGCTTAGCTAGTTAAGTCAACATAGTCAAGCCTATTCACCATTTTGAATTCTCTCCTGCTTCAAATTCCAATTTAAACCCTGTCCTGGCAGCAGTGTTCATATGGCTCAAACCTGGGTGACATTCAGCATTTAAGAAGCAGGTCAGATGTGGTTGGTTTTTTTTCATCTCTTTATTCACTCTTTCTGAATAAAAAATTAAATAAAACATTCAACATTCTGACATACCATTCAACCACTGTTTAACCTTTAAATCTAGTTCAAATTCCATCACATCTGGCCTGCTTCTGGTCTTGTCATTCCATATATTATATGAGCTTTAAGTACTGTATGTACTGTAAGTTTTTGGGTCATATCAGCATTGTTATCAGTCATTTCACCTAACTTTTATTTCATTACATGCAACAGTCTTACCTTTGATTTAGCCTAGTTCAAATTATGTGTAACTTGATCTATTAGTTGATCTAGCTAGTTCATCTTCTGCTTACTGCAAAAATAACACTGATTTCCAAATTCCAAAACATCTGACATCCATAGACCTCTTAAGCTCTGCATCATTTTATAGTCAGTGTCATACATTTTTAAGTCTAGCCAGTTTTGTTCTATCAGAAGTGAATGGACAGTTTTGAAAAAGCACACCCTGTTGTAAACAGGGTCTAAACCTGACATGATTCGGTTCATCTGGTGACATTCAGTGGAAAAACGTCCCTTCATATCCATCTGTATCCATATGCATCCAAAATGTTGAAACTTAAGTTCCTAATATAAGCATGATGTTGACTATTTTGCAAATACCGCCCATTCATTGGCTTCCAATGCACCCTTACAGAGCACCTAGATAAGTGGAAAAAGATCAAAAACATGCTTAGTGCAGAAAGGAGGAACTAATCACTTTCACCTGATGAAGATAAAACAGATGAGTACTGTAATTTTTTATCACTGGGATTCCCAGTTTCTTTTTATTTTTGCCTAATGAATGAAGTAGAATTTACTCTATATCTTCCTACTATAAGAAGCCACTGCTCCAAAGCTGCACATGAATTGTACTCCACCACACTGCACTCTGTATATCATGCAGACTGATCGTGCTTGTCCTTCATCGAGTGCGTTTATTCCTGTAAATTAGCAGCTCATCTAGTCTAGATGAAGATTCATCACAAATTCATGAATCACTAAAGTAGTACTAACTCTGTCTACTGAGTATCTCATGCAGAGGGCAATTAAAATCACTGTTCTAAAATAATTAGCACGGTATCTTCAAAAGTGGAGCTTTAAAAGCTTGAACCATCTCAGAAAAAAAGGTTGGAAAGGATATAAGATAGCCTCACCACCTCGGAGCAAGGTCAGGATGAAGGAGTGAGGTTAGGTAGGGAGGGAAGACTGGGGCGAAGAGATAATCACCTGCCCAGCAGAGAGCAGTTTTAAGGAGAAGGCATACTGCAAGATAAGAGATTGGCGATAGGACAGCCCTTGTAACCATTTGAGTCAGCAGTACAGTTACCGAGGTTAAGATGGATATGAGAGGCTAGAAGTGGATAGAGAGCAGAAAAAAAGGTGTCGACTGGTCAGATAAGTGAGGTAAGGTGCTATGGGACTGGTGCCAGGCAGAGCATGTGTGCATCCATGTGCAAAAGTCAGAGACCACTCTTTATTACGTTTGTAAATAAAACCACCGCAAAATGCTGATCCACAGTTTAATTAGGTCAAAAGTTACTAATTTCTTCAAATCAGATGTCTTTTTTTCTCTATGTCTTTTTATCAGTAATGGTTTCTTGACAGCTGGACATTCTTTCATACTCAGTGTTGATACTCAGTATCCGATGGGGACAGTTTAATGTCGGCAAGTATCATATGGTTGTTAACAGCACCATTATTTTCCTTTGACTTCTTATTCTTGAAACAGTACCGTAAATATAAAACATAAAGTCCAATAATCATTTATAATATATACTGTATATGTAATTTCTATAATATTTAACATAATTTATATGCAATTTTGCAAGTTCTCCCACTTAGAAATCATTCCCACTGTTAGAGACAGAATGTAAAAAAATTTCTGAAAATTACATTGTATGATTTGTAAAGAATTTATTTGTATTGCACTGCTCTGCCTTTAAGAAGTCCAGTGCCACTCCACTTAGTAATCCTAATTAGTAGCACCTGTCTGAGCTCTTTAAAGACACCTGTCCACCCCACAGTCAGTCAGA
>JBBPDC010000032.1:2784270-2802853 GCA_037974485.1 Hemigrammopetersius urotaenia | reverse complement strand
CTTGTAATGCGGATTCTACATGAACTGAACCCACGCTGTCATGAGTGACATGGGTACTGTCCAATCACAAACAAGAAGTGTGGTCCTACCCTTTCCGTTTTATGAAATGTCGTTGTGTTTCTGAAATGTCGTTGTGTTTTCTGAAATGTCGTTGTGTTTTGCCCTTCAGGGCCACCGTACAAATGCCTGCTAAATTTGCATTATCATAGAAAAGCTGAAATCATAGACAATCCAAAATGTCAGTACTATGTAAATGTTCTAAAAGTTTCATTTCAAGCCAAAATTTGTATTTCCAAATTGTAATGAATTTTGCCAAAATCATCTAATGTTTGGCGTCATTACTGTGGATCAGTGGATGGGCTAAAAAGAATTTAACCCATAACATTATATTTTAGTTCCCTTCCTTCGACCCTTGTTCCTTCCTTGTTCCTTTTACTATTTTTTCTGGCTAAAAACGGACTATAATTTAAATACTTTTTACATTTATTTAAGATTTAAAATGATTAAAAAATCTATATTTTCAGATTTTTTTCAACAATGTTCAATACTTCAGATGTTTTATGGGAGGCATTAAATGCTCTGTTTAATAAATTCTTTAAAAAAAAACATGCATTTTTTTTCTGCATAGACTAGTCAGCGTCTGGAGTCTCTGTCACCAGCAAATCCAAAGCAGAAAAACATTAACACTATAAGTTTTTACTCACTTATCGCATTTGATATCGCCATGGCAACACTATTAACATTATCGCATATCGCATGTTTTCCTAATATCGTGCAGCCCTAGTTTCCAGTTAACATTTAATTTACATTTTAGTGCATTTAATAATATCCCACATTTCCTACAACTCTTTAAAGAAGAGAACACTACAAAACAGGCAGGTTGAATTGAGCACTTTTGTGTTGAAAATGAAGACTTTAATTATATCCACCTCACTTCACACATTAATGCTTCACTTGTAAAGACTGTTGGAGTCCATTTTGAGTTTTATATCAAAATATCAAAATAAGTACATATATCAGCCTTAACAGTAGAGTAAGAACAAGCAACCTGTTTTATTCTAAAAAGCAAAGAGAGGTGGGGAAATGGTCTTATAAAGTGAATAACTATTTTTGGTGAATAGGCAAACAAGCCTGTACAAACATTAAAATGGACTTCAGGGGAAAACAATTGGGAAAAGTACAAGACAAATGCAGGTTACTGGCCTTTAAACAAACATCCAGTAAAATTTTCATTGAAAGTAGTTCTTCTATAGCTTTGCTCCCAAGAAGCCTTCATGGTTGCATTCTGGAGCTGTTATTTTTAAGAGGGTAAAAGATGTCTGTTTTAACTTTGGCAGGCGTAGTGCTTGGAGCGTAGCGAGTGCATGATGCCAGCGTTCCAGATGCCCACACTCTGGCACAGTGGTCCTGGTGTTTAGTGAGGTTAATGCTTGCTGACTTCACATAAATGTCTCTTCTTCCAGCAGGGAATATGTCAGCCAAGCCAGCATCACGTTTTATTCTTAGCTGCTTGCCTCCGGTGTCTTTCTCTACCTCTCTCTCTCTCTCTCTTTACCTTCTCTCCTACTCACAACCGCCTTTCCTCTAATTCATTTTTTTCTTTCTCTCTCTCTCTCTCTCTCTCTCTCTCTCTCTCTCTCTGCTCCTTCCTCTTCTCCTCCTCGCTCCCTTGATGATTCACATGTATCTGATGCTTGACTGAACTTACTTCCTCTGAATGAGATTAACCTCATAGGCTCAGACTTGAAAAACGCCTTCCTCAGCCGATGGGACTTCATGCTAAAGCCTCGCAGAATAGGAACAAGCGGGAGAACACGCTAAATATTTCCTGCTTCTCCCGCATGCTTTCTGTCTCCGTGCAGCTCTTGTTTTTTCCTTCCTCTTTCTTTTTTTCTTTCTAAGTCAGACACATTCCTTTTTCCAACTTTCTGTCAACAACATGTTATCTCCCGAGACACTGGAATCCAAGAAACGCACTTCACATCGCCTTGCTCCACTGAAAAAGTCTTCCCCAATGCACAGGTATCTCCGAAGTATGACATAGATCATCTATATTTCTTTTGTAGCCTCCAGTCTACTCGCCTTAACTTAAAGGAATACACAATTCACAAAGATTTCCTCTTAGACTCTACACAAATGCAGTGAATTACAGTAGATTACACATAACAGTGTGTTATACTGAGAGAGAAACTACATGTAAGTCTATTAGTGAAAAAAAACAGGTTTTGCTGGTTGACCTGCCTAAGGCATGTTTTCATTCGAGTGTGATGGTTTAGTTTGTCTGCCAGCCTTTTTAGCTTCAGGATATATTCTACTGATTTTCCACATGTTCTACATAATTACATAGGTAAAATATAAACAATGTAATTTAGAGAGGTATGGCATGAAGTGCTGTATTCTAGTGTTCACCTGTGTCTTGTCTTGACTCCTTCTCCAGACACGCAAAGCAGGCACACAAAACTCTAATCGAAGTGTTCCATTCTTTATTTTCAAAACAAACACACAACAAAACTGGCATGAGAGTCAGACTCAAGAACCATAGCTTTCAAAACAACAGACACAGGAGCAAATCAAGGCAAAGGTGATGGTTGACCGACCATGAAGGTCGGTCACACACAAACTAGATGCTCAAACCCTAAACCCCAAAGTGTCCGCCAACAGTATGCCCCACGTGGAAGCTATTTTAGTTCTTCTTTGTGTTTAAAGGCCCTCATGCCTATTTGTGTTCTGTTTAGTGTATAGTCTGTGTCTTTTTTGTAATAAAAATCCGTCAAAGGAACCTGCACCTTGTGTCTCGCCTCACTACCCCTCAGCCACAGATGTGACAACCGCTGAGGTGACAGGAATCAGATGTCCAAGCTGTTTAATTCCTCCAAATGCTACCCCATGGAATTGCATTACAAATTGCCTGAAATAATGTTGCTTTGAATGTACTTGACTCAAGTTTACACTGGTTCCAAATTAATGAAATATATTACATGTTGCTATCACTCATTCTTGGTAGAGGGATGCAAACAGGCAAAATGTATCACTTTTTAACATCATCAGTATTACTCTAGATATGTAAAAAAATAAGGTATCTAAGATATAAGATATATAAGATGTCTAAGCTATATTTGAGTTGTAGTCATTGCATCCCCTAGTTTCTCTCACCACCACTGTAAAGAAATCCAAGAAGGTAAGTTTCTCTCAAAAAGGGACTTCACATCATCCCAGTCTTGCTGACTTTGTTTACATTTTAACTACTGCTTTTGTGTCACCGAAGACCAACAGAAATCATTTATTCATTCTTTCATTTGTCCTTCAAGTCACATATCCTAAATAGGGTTGTGAGGGGATTTAGCATCTCCCACCCGCATAACAGGCACCTCTTTGGACAGAAACCGCTTTGGGAGAACATACAAACTGCACATAGAGAAAACAAAGCTTGTCTTCACTGTGTTTTTTTGGATTTTTAGCTGTTGCTGTGAATTTTTCAGTGCTGCTGAAGTGACACATGCAGTTTGACACTACTTTGTGCACTACAAAAGCTTGATAGCTAGATTAGCCTGAAAAATATTGTGCAATGCTAAAGAAGCACACCTGCATGGGCAGGGGAGTTTGGGAATGTGTGAAGACATGAACATAAATCAGCTGAAGTAAACATCAGGGAGAAAGCATGCCTCGTGATCGCACACTGGTCCTTTGTCATATTCGCATCAACGTTTGCTTAGGGCAAATTTACCAGGGCGTCAGTAATTTCACAGAGAGTACGCAGTGAAGCAGCAGCACCAAAGATGTGTTAACTGCTTGTTGGTTCCACATGGGCATGTACACTTAAGACCAATTCTCAAAATGTGCTTTCACCTCACAGAGCAATACACAGTTGCATTGTAATGACGGGTGAAACATAGAGGCTGAAACACTACTTTGTGAAACGATTGCGAAGAATAAACGAATAAAAAGTCTCTGCCTATTTTATGGAGTGGAATACGGGATGTGATAAAGTCTCTAACCAAGTCAGTGCCTGGAGCCACCACAGCCTGGGCTTCCCATGCAGCAGCAGCATTGTTCTGTGGAGCATTCAGTGTGGGTGTTGACTGGTTAATTGGCTTTGCCATTTAATTTAAAGCTCACGGAAACTGCCTCTATAACACAAGTCTACTTTTAAATATTCATAATACAAAAGAGCTAATAAGTGGATTAGAGGAAGCACTTTGTTCACAACCGTTGACATTTTCCCATTTTTCATGCCTTAAAACTATTTGAAATGAAAAAAATTTTGAAGATAGTGACTTCGCACCTTGATGCGGGGCTCAACATCTGTGTGCCATTAAATTCATCTTAGGGCTTCCATCTGAAGCCTGGGGACTGGGGTGTGAGGGGGATGTAAATGCGATGCCACATCATATAAAAAGAACATAAAGTGTAAATAGATTAAGCCTCCAGGTTTAGCACGGGCACGGCCCAATTAACCTGTCATGCAGCACTTTACACTGGACTAAAAATACATTCTGATAAATGAAATATGATGGCTGTTCTCCCTAAATAATGCAGCGCCTGCTTGAAGGAGAATCCATTCAAAGTGCACTTTATGCTTTCTGCGTCTAGTCATTTATCCAATTGTTGGGGGACATGGTTGCACAGACAAGAATTTATTTAGCACAAATGTGGACAAATGAAAGTTTCATCAGACAAAACTGAGCATGCTCGAAATCAAGGGTGGATGTTTGACCTAAAAACTGAAGATGGAAACATTATATTTGTAAAGTTTTATGCTGAGACAGCCAAGTGCATCTCCTGGCTCAAATGTGTTATAACTGAAGTTTACATGACAGCTGATATTTCTCCGCTTGATGTTTCATGATCTTAATGTTTGCTGGTGTGAGGGATGCACTGATCATCTGCCAGCATTACATTCCTATTATTTTTTCAAGACTAAATTTGACAGTGACCGATTTTCTTTAAAAAATAAATGTATTTTGAAGATGGATGCAAAGAAAAGCAGCTAATACCTGGTGTTAAATATGACATCTGTCAAGACCCTGCCAGTATTGAAAGAACCAGGGGATTTGAAATCAAAATCTGGCTGCCTCTACCAAGAAGCTAAGCTTGGTCATGGTTAGATCTTCAAGCAATGCAATGATGCAAAGTGCACATCAAAATCTCCAAACACTCAAAAATGTTTTCATGAACACAAAATGAAGCTTTTGCCTTGGACATACCAGTGCCCTGATCTTAGATCCAACAGAGAAACTGTGGGTTAAGTTTAAGAGGGTGTACACAGATGAAGACCCAGAACCAGGATCTGGAGAGATTCTTAACTGAGGAATGGCTGAAACGACTTATAAAACATTAGAATCAGTGCTGTGCTGTTGGCAAAAGAACTGCAGCACAAAATACTAAATGAAAGGCGCAAATAATTATGACATGTTTTTCAGAATAAACTTTAATGCATGATCACATGTGACTATTTCCTGAGATAATGGGCTGCAATGGGATTTACACATTTTCTTTATTTGCTGAGTAAAGACACCATTTGAACAACACCGAGGGGTTATTTTAATCAGTCTTTTTTATTCATATTAAATAAAGCTGACTGTGTGTTCGGGGTAAAGACAGGGATAGTGATATCCCTTTGCCTGTTATATTCTAAATAAAGTAAGTTTCTTTTGCACTTTCCAAGTACAGCTTTATGTGAGTTTTGCAAAGTGATGAGAAATGAGATGTGGTGAGTGATGAGTAATCCCATTAAAGTTTGAATGAAATACTAAGTATAGGGGGATATTATCTTCAAACCAATTCCAACTTGGTAATTTGATTATTCTGTTCATTTTAGGGTTGTGCAGGGTAGGCTGTGTTGCTTCTCATTAAGCACGTGGATGCGTTTCGACATGTAGTAGATTCCCAAAAGATAAGGTGAGTACTAGTAGTAGTTGTTGACATCATCCCTAAGGTGCATTATGTAGCATGTTCTCGGATCCAACACTTTAGGTCCCAAGACACACTCATTTCTAGGTACCCTCAAGATGTCGGGTCACTCCACTCTCACGTCAAAAAAGACTTTCAGAGGACTGTTACCTTAAGTATCCTAATGGATTCTGATCAAGTTGGAGCAGCCTAAGCCTAGGTTTAACCTCAGCGTTTAGCTCATGTTATAAATCTTATCATCAACACTGGAAGCAAAATCATCTTTCCTTTCCCTGCATGTCTTTTGGACAGCATTGGTGAGCATTCACACATATAGGATCTAAATAATTCAGAATTCTGAATTGCATGATGCACGTTGTCTATTAGATCAGGGATAAATTATTGATGAATCATAATGTTTGCAGTTTAGATAGAAACAGTAATGTTTGCTGTTTGCAGTAGAGCTAAATATCCTTACACCTGCTGTGCTCTTCCCTGCTGAGTGTGTATAGAGCTTTGGAAATATTGGCTTTTCAAAGCATGTTAGAATTATATGAAGGGCTATTTCAGGATGTGTATGTCTTTTCTGTTTAGGACACACGCAGAATGGCCCTTCTTACTTTTGAAGTACCCCCGCAAACCGTGAATATCCTCCACATTTTGTTTTTTCTTTGTTCATGGCAATTTATAATTGCATTTTAGTGCTAAATTATCAAGAACAATATAATGTACATAATGTGTGATAAAAATATTAACATAAAATCAGCCAAATGTCCATCTAACATATAACTGTATACATTTTTTAGTACTGTCGAGAGAACACAAAGCAACCATATACAAAACACATCTTGGGATGGTGAAATACTGCTGTACTCAGAGACAGGAGGTTTGAAAGTAGACAATCTAAGAGCGACAACCCAGTAGACAATCCAAGGGCTGCTGCCCTGTGACACATCTCTGGCAGATGCAGTCCACCATCATAAAAGTTTCACGCATGGAGTTTACCTTTACATTTTTTTAAAGGTAGTGTATTAAGTTTAAAATTTCTGGGGTCGACTGTACTATGACAGGTTTAATCACTGGTATGACAGTGAGACAACCTCTGCTCATTTTGAATTATCTTCAGAACTATAAAGCTCTTTGTATTTTACTTCTTGCAAATGCCTTGTTGCATTTTAAACTACAGTACTAGGCAAAAGGACAATTGTTTACAAACATAATTTCAGCCTCTCGCATTTCCACGTAGACCTTCAAAGCATCCTTTTGACACTAAAAATATCTTTGCTGATTAACCTCATCAGCATCCGTAAGTGATTCTGCATAAATTGAATTTCTTGTTCGTTTGTTTTTGCCAAACTATTTCATTAATTAAAAATAATGCATTCAAAAGCACACAGACTTTATGACTTATCAATAAATAAATGAAAAAAAATCTGCTGGCCTTCATAATGAGAGTTTTTTCTCTTGGAAATGTAGTTAAGTAAGAGTTCAGTAAGTATTAAACACAATGCATTAACATGGGCAACAGAAAAATGCCAAATATTTCTAGTGGTAATAATATAACATTAATAATAGATGAATAAAACTTTATTAAAATTATTATAATTATAAATAATGCTATTTGTTTGAAAATGATGGAAACTGGGCTACACTGGTTTACACTGATAGAAATTCCAAGTTTTGTCTTGTGTTTAAATTTATTCTTGTTATTTTTTATATGACTTTTATATTATGAGCACAGGGAGTTGCTCAATTAGAAAACAGTTTGTAACTATAAAGACTGGACTGTATCACGGACGACGGGGGGAACCCGCGTCTGTGATTTACCTTGGGGGCAGCAGGGACAAGACAGGCAGGCATCCATGAAGTCAGGCTCTTTATTTAACAGGACGTGAAAACAGGAACGGAACAGAAACCTGGCTCAAGGGCCGCTACAGACATGAATATAAATGTGAACATAAATGAGGCGATGGACTGATGCCCATGGTCCATACAGGCGTAACTAAGTACATGCAGACACAGACAGAAACCCAATCACAAAACACCAATCACCCAAACTAAACACAAGACACCTGAACTTGAGAAACATGACACAAAATATCAAAATAAAAGTCCCCAAAACAAAACCAAAAGAGTGGCCCCTACCGGCCACTGGCCGAGCCGTGACAGACTGTGGCAAGTTGGAAATATGATGACGATGATGATGATGATGATGATAAGCCTTTATTTGTCACATACACTGTTACATCTGTTACATGCAGCAAAATTGACCATACATATACAAACATCACACTTTGGGGGGACAGGTCATTTGAGAGGTAGCAGAGGAAAAAGGAAAGATAGAGAGAGGAGGAGAGAAAAAGAGCCCCACCCAGACTGTCCTTCAGCAGGGTAGTGTGGGAACAGGGAAAAAAACACCTCTGCAACAAAGCACAAAACACAAACACATATACAGTCAAGCCAGAAATTATTCATAACCCTGGCAAATTTTGAATTAGTTGCTTTTATTCAACAGGTAAGTTTCTTCTTGATTGAAAATGACACAGGCGTCTCCCAGAAGATAAGACGCATAATTGTGGAAAAAAATATCTTCTCAGCTTTTATTTACATTTGAACAAAAAGTGGCATGTCCAGCGTTATTCATGCCCTTCTCAATAATCAATAGAAAAATCTTTATTGGCTTTTACAGCAGTCATACGCTTCCTATAATTGATGACGACCTTTTTGCATGTCTCCACTGGTATTTTCCTCTAGACTGTGACAGTTTGCAAAGGTATGAATAATATTGGACACACCACTTTTTGTTCTCCACAGTGATGCCTCTTGATCATCATCTTATAATCTTCTGGGAGACTCCTGTGTAATTTCCAATCAAGAAGAAACTTGCTTGTTGAATAAAAGTAACTAAGTCACAATTTGCCAGGGGTATGAATAATTTTGGGCTTGAAAAACTCTGCTAGAAGTTCATCAAAGGTTTTCCATTTTGTTTAAGAGTGAACAAGAGATTTGTTTTCTTTGAATTACATGAGTTCTGTAAACACTTTGTTTCTCTTATTTTGCAGTAGTGCCATTTCCTTTACAATGATGCTTTACAGAACAGTTATTTGGAATTTAGGTGAAATATTCTCAGCTGTTCTTAAAAACTAAGCAAAGCTGTTCAGTTCAAGACATGTACCTATAAAAGATAACAGCTGAGAAACAAAACATTTTTGCAATGGTCTCTTTTTTTTTTCCAGAACTGTATGTACTGATGAGGGAAATGACCTGGGCACGGCAGAAGACAGGATCAAGACACAGGTGGAAACTCTAAAGAGGAGGAGGGACTACAGCACAGACAACAACAAACTCACATGGCCAACAGACACATGGCAGGGATAAACAATGATGTAGAAATGGAAACAGTAGAGAAGAAAAAGCCAAGAAACAGGGGAGAAGACAAAGGCAGAACATTTCAAAAGCAGAACAAGGCCAAAAAATCAGAGGAAACAACAAGAACACTGTTACAGTAACTAAGTGTAAGCCTAAGTATCAACCAGATTTACCCTTGTGCTGTTTTGTGCAGTTCAGGCACAATGTCAATACTGAATTCCAAATGTAATTACATTTGTAGAAACAAGCTGAGGGGAATCTTTTTGGACTCCTGTGCCTTTTAAACAGCTACAAACCAGCTCAGTAATTCACTTTATGACTGACTGCACACACATTTGCATTCATGCTAATGAGTGAATGCACAAAGTGAAAGGAATGTGTTAAATATAGGATGTTAGAAACTATGAATTTAGGCATTAAACTGAAAGAAATAGGTCATACCATCACGCCAGTTTGTTGTTTATGCAGATCCAGAGAGCGATTCTGGAGATTTCAGACGAGGCGCAGGTTAGGAAGTCTCAAAAGCCAAACACATTTCCCCTGTAAGAAACCCCTGTTCCTATCCAAACACAAGATGTGGATGGTGGTAACTCAATTATGGAACAATAATGTTTTCAGTTCCACAGAGGACTAAGCCATTGTTCTTTGTGCCTTCTCATGGCTTCAGGTTAGAATGAAAGTTGCTGATAGCAGAATCTTGCCTGTGCAGACTTCTGCTCACACACACACACACACACACACACATGCACGCAAGCTTACACACATATGCACTCATTTCCTTTGCCCAAATGCACACAAACAATAGACTTTACCAGTATATTGCTGAGGCAGGGACCTGAGGCTCATAGAGAAACAGTAATGGTGAGTTTTCCTCTATAGTGTCTCTTCCTTTCTCTCTCTCTCAAGGCCAGGTCAACATGACAAGGCCACATTGTCCACACACACGCAAGACCTGTCCAGTATGTCACCACCACACCAAGCTGCCAAGGTTCTTTCGAGTGCACAGCCAGGAACAAACACCAGTGGAAAAAATCATTGGGACTTCTTAACAATTAAAAGTTCAGTCAGGGATAGCACGAAGGGCACTCCAGCTGTCCTTGGGTTTCATATTTTAAGGAGCATGCTAGCTGCAATCACTGCCAGAAGATCACCTCACACCTCCATCATGGTAACTTTATAAACTTTACCGCTGGAGAAAAAAGCCATTTGTATGTTAATAAAGAACTCCTTTTTCAGTCCTTTTACATGATTTCTGTTGGTCCATTTTCCATGAAATCCATGGTACATAGAAACAAATAAAAAGGACCAAAGGGGAATTAAAAAGTAGCAGTAACAGAGTGAAACTCTTATCACCTTCCAGGCCTTAAGAGAAGGATCTAATGTTTATTTTGGGAATTAAAAAAAAAAAATGTGTATGCAACTTTTAGTTTTGCTTTATTGAATAGCCCTGTTTGTGTTTAAGTGTTATTCTTACTTTATTTCTAATCTTTGGAAACAACAAAGTTAAATCCATCAAATGCCCAGCGGAGAGATGGATAGAGCTAAGAAAAGCTCCCATTGGTGAAGGCTTCAAACACTGCTTTGAAGTCCTAATGTGTGAGATTAAACACCAACATAATGAGGACCTGACAGAGGAATCTACTATCCGTGTTTTGATATGGGTTAGACGGATTTCATGAGAAAAAATTCATATTAGCATCCCTAGCACTGTCATAACTAATGTCTCTTAAAGAAAATTGAACCATTTCCCCCTAATCTATATCTACTACATCTGTAGTTTATGTTGACTATCAGAAGCAGTAATTTCCCTGTACTTCTGTAATAAACAGAAACATCCTTAAAAGGAGTCACGGTCACATTATTCCGTCCATTGGCTTGTTCTATAAATGTGTTTTATTCGAGGCATTTCTGTTTCTGTTTTTTTATTATTATTAAGACAGATGTCAAATGTATGTGTGTGACCAACATGGATTCATCAAGGGGCTCCATGATGTCTGCACATTATATTTATAGTAAATCTTTTACTTAGTGGTCAGCTGAGACTCTGTAACCCTTAAATGTTCAGGGTTTTTAGAACAGAGAGATAATTATTCAGTAATTACATGGAAAACAATGCTATTTGAGTTGTTGATATATATATATATATTATATATATATATATATATATTGCATAAAACTGTCATGGATGTCATGTGCTGTCATGATAGAGTTTGTTCAGTAATTCAACAGTCATAATGTAAACACACGAACAGAAAATATGGCACAGTTATATCAGTATTATGTTGCAAGCAAAGTCTTTGTTTGTTTTTTTTCAAAAACCTCTACTGTTTTCTATCTTGAAGACAGAGCTTTGACGCCAGCCCGTACAAATCCGATCACCTTGCCTGGAAAATCAGGCTAAAATGTGTCATCATGATGAAATCACAGTAAAATTCTTCACAGAGGAGGTGACTACAGCTCCGCTCATCCTTTAAGTGCTTGTTTAATCTTTTCGAGTTCATTAAGAAGCACGTGGTGGGGGCAGGCAGGGCATGGATTGAGCTGCCCAAGAAAAAAAAAAGAAGTGTGTGGAGCGGGGGTTTCAAAGGAAGCTTGATCCTTTGTCAGAGCAGTTCTGAGACAAATGCAATTACTTCAGCTTCCTCAGATTTAAAGACACTTTCAGCTCCATCCCCAGAAATAACCATCCGTGGGCATGGAAGCAGGTCAACGTAAAGAGCCTGTGACTTGCCGCAATACTACACCATGCATGGCCAAGATGCACGGGATGAGTCACAGTATGAAAGAATTATGTATGCAAAGGTCCACAAAAAAAATCTTTTGTTTTTTTTTTGAGGGGGGGTGGTACTGCTGAAACACGTCTAATTCATTCTCTGAGGGATATCCTGAAATTTGGAAAGCTTTCAAAGCAATCAACAGGAGGCACCTTCACTGTGGCAGTACGAGCATCTGTAGAACATGTCCATTTGTTCCAGAAATCTGTTTCTGCTCAGGCAGTCCAAGCCTTTTGAAAGGTTTTTGCTCTCAAGCAACGAAAGGGTCTTACATTCATGGTCTCGCATTCAATAAAATATGACAATTATCATAATGGAGCACTCTTGATGAACAATTCATAATTCACAAATGTGTTTTAGCAAAATCCGGAAACCTTAAAGGCACTTTTACACCGTAATCCATTTGAATTTATTCCAGGAAAACTATGACAATTCAAAGACAGATGAGGAAATATGTTCAAACAAGTTGCTTTTATATGTTTATATGTTAACAATAAAGTACTTTATCAAATTTGCGACATATCAAATGTGTTAATATGTTGCACACAGGACTATATGGAACCCTGGAACATTTTCAGCATTATCTGAGTCTTTTTGGAAGCCATTTTCAGCCTTTCATGATGAATATTCCCAGTATCAAAGATCAGATATTTTAAATACATAACACATATGAGAGGGTGAGACAAATTTAGTGAACCAGCAAAAAAAACCAAACAAACCCTGCCATTGGAGTTACAAGATATTTGCATTAAACACAACATCTTCTTGTCAGCTGCTGCCCAGATGTTTTGTCACTGAAGAAGCTGCTCTTTGGAATTACAGGTTGCTACAAGGAACATTTTTAAGACTGAGCTGAACCAGGAAGGCAACACAGACAGACATCGAAGTCAAATTCTGTGTGAAGTCACTAATTGAAATAAGCTTATTAGAGGTATGTGCTTAACCAAGTGTTTCTTCATCTTATTGACCACATTGGGATCCATATGAACGGTGAGTGGAGCACAGTCTCTTTGAGAAAACATCTTCTTTCTGTTATGAAATGTTGTAAACACTGAGAAAAAATATTGGCAAATGCATAAAAGACAAAGAAAGAGTAAAAAAACAGGTTCAACGATCATAGAGATCCAAGCAAAACACACCCCACAAGGCCAACATCAAAAATTACAGCAAATACTGGATTCAAAGCCTTGTATTCCACACACTAACATTCCATCAATAAACACAACCAGACTCTGTGAAATCCTATATTTTATAAAGATTGTTCATTTTCTATTCAGACAGACTCCACTGTTACCAGACCAACCTTGAGATGGTATGATGGATGCTTAGAGATTTGAACAATTGTTGCATAATTCTCAGATTCAGTGAACAGCATACAAATAAATATTCTTCCACAATAGAAACACAGCAGAACGTATTCATTTTTAATATGAATAGCAATTGATGTGAGATTCTATAAAATGTCTGGGAATGTCTACATGAATGTAAACTATTGAAATTACATAACATTGAAATTACATAACAGGTGACCAATGTTAAAAACCTGCCAAATGAACTTTAATAGGCTAAATTATTGAAATCATCATGTCATTTTTAACACCCCTCAGATAGAGTAGCTTGAAGAGGCAACATGCAAAGTTTCAGCTTAATAAGTCAAGCAGTGGCAGAGAAACAGTTATTTCCTTTTTAAAGGACCCCCTATGGACTAATTGGCACCGAACTTGGTGGACTACCTTAAGATCTCATGATGTATAAGCATGTTATATTTCATGAGAATTGTTGAAAATCATCATGGGCTGTAGGCATGTTTTTCACCTAAGCTCCACCCCAGAGGCACTAATTAGTATTTGGTAGCTATATTATTTAATTTTCATTATTTTGGATAATTATTAGCCTTGAGACTTCTACTGGAAAACAAACCATAGTCTTCCCAAATATAAGCCGAGTGTGTTATCCACTGTGCTATCTGCTCCACATTGTTTGTAAGAGCATTCATGATTTTTTTTTTCATTTTTAATAGCTGATTAAGTAATTAAATTAATTATTAAAATCAGCTATTGTATTAGCCTTTCAATTTTTATGAAAACTGAAGTAAACATTAAGTTTCAATTATGCTCATAACGATTATTAATACATAGGCTCTTATAAACACTAGAATCATGGCAATCAGACAAAAAAAATCAAGAAGGGTTACTTTGAAAAAAAGGTAGCAACATGGCTCTAAATTAAGTGGGCGGAGCTTAATGGTTCTTAAGGTGAAAAGGCAAAATGTTGTGCTGTAGCACCACCATGTACAGAAAATAAATGTGGACGAGGGACTCAAATGCCTGATGAAATCTGACTGACTAATGATGGCCTTATTTTTTTTCCTTACAAAGTCGTAATTTAATGTCCACATAGATTAGATCAAAGAAGCAGCTTACAAATTTTCAGCTGGATGCTGAGAAACAATTGCATTACACCTAATACAAATGTACCATTAGAATATGATGGCACATGATGGAACATATTGTTCATCATTATCAATATGATTTTGACATTTATTAATATTCAGGCTCTTGAGAATGCTTGGACACCAATATAGTCGCGAGCAGTCTAGTTGGCAAAAGTAGGTTTTGCATAATACACAATGTTGAGCCACAATGTTTTTGTGGGAGGAGCTGAATGCTCTAAATTGCAGTTTTGTTTGATTTCCTTGAATGAGTAAAAAAAAAAATCTATCTTCAGGCCTTACAGTTCAGGAGTTATGGACACAAACGTAAACAGCTTCTACAACTTTTTTGCTCCCCATAGCATTTTAATGGAGAGTCATAATAATAATAGGAAGAAGAAGACGAAGAAGAAGAAAATTCCATTAGGGTTCCAGCACATTTGGTGCTTGGACCCTTCAGAGTTCATACATCCTGTTTGTTTGAATATACTTGTATTACTGTACAGCATTATTTACTGTGAGATAAGTATTTGGTATATTTCTGGTTCACAGTGTCCCACGCCTTTTCGAGAGTTTATACAGAGTCTACTTTCACTTGGTTATTGTTTGTCATTAAAGGGGATGGCTTGCTTTTGATTCTGTCCACGGCTTCATTAGAGCTTTCTGGGAAGAACATCCTAGCAGTGCAAAAGGAGACGATAATTTTTTTGTACTCTCTTCTGAAGTTCTGATTGAGGAGTCCATAGACAATTGCATTAAGGCAGCTGTTGAAGTAGGCCATGAAGTAACTGGATACAAAAAGCCACTCAGGGATGAGCGGTGCCACCCGCTCGGGGTCCATGGCCACAGCCAGGCCTATGAAGTTAAGGGGCGCCCAGCAGACGGCAAAAAGCACAAACACCACAAACATGGTGACAAAGTTCCTGACGTCGTGCGGCGTCAGTTTGGGCCGGAACTCGGGCTTGACGCGCCGCCGTACCTGGATGACCAGGATCCAGATTCTCAGGTAGCAGTAGGTGACAATCAAGATGGGCAGGATGAAGTGGAAGAAGACCACGGCGATGGTGTAGGCAGAACTGGCTGACTGGGCGAAGGTGCACGAGTACACCCTGGGGTCATACTGCAATGAGCCCACAAAAAAGTTTGGCACTATTGCCACCAGAGTCAGTATCCAGATAAGAACCACATAACACAGGGAGTTTTTATCACTGTAGAGCTTATCGTACTTGAGGCTGTGACAAATGTAACAATAGCGGTTGATGGCGATGCCAGTGATGTTAAAAATAGATCCGATGACGCTCAGTCCCATCAGGAAGCCACTGATTTGACAGTGGACAAAGCCCAAGTTCCATCCATTGTGGAAAATGGACATCAGCACCAGGGGGTAGGGGTAAACAGCCACCACTAGGTCAGCTACTGCCAGGCTCACCACAAATATGTTCCCTGCAAAAACAAACACAGCACAGTCTCAGTCCTGTTTTGTCACTTCACATTTATTTTCACATGAGAATGAGAAACAGACCAGCAAAGCAAACAAGGCAGCATTTTGACGAAGCCAAAAGCATGCAGAAAATAGGCAAAAACAAACAGTGGGATGTGGAATCATGATGTGGAATATGTAAAACAATAAACAGTACAATGGTATAGAAATCCAAAGGCTCACATACTATATTTTTCTTGGATTGAATTTGCTCTCCTGACATCCTCTTTTGTGTGTTTTTGTACCAAACCCAGTATCTCAACTCATTTTTCGTGTTACCATTTTCCAGCCATTTTCTAACCGGGCTTGTTCATTGTGCTTTTAAGGCTGATGTACACTGATGAGCCAATTTATAAGGGATGTCTACGTCATTTCTACACTCGTTGTCCATTTCATCAGCTCCACTTTCTAATTACTCACTGTAGTCCTTCCGTTTCTCTGTGTTAGCCCCCCTTTCCCTGTTAATCAATGGCCAGCACCCACACAGGACCATTTTTTGTGTAGTGGATCGTTCTCAGCACAGCAGTGACACTTACATGGTAGAGGAATAAGAAAATGTCAGTGTCTGTGTGTGTGTGTGTGTGTGTGTGTGTGTGTGTGTGTGTGTGTGTTCGTGCTGCATGCAGTGGATCACCACCAAAAAAATGTTCAGCCAACAGCATGTTGTGACCAAAAACTGACCACCAATGAAGGACAGGAGATGACTAACACAAACTGTGCAGCATCAGATTCACTATCATCAACTTCACATCAGCAAAGTCAAGATGAAAGATGCAGAGTGGGCAGTGAGCACTGCTGTGTGCAACTGTACACTACAATTACTACTAAAGATCACCTAATACCAAGTGAAGCTAATAACATGGGTTTAAATAGAAGTTATATGTACCTGATGAAGTTATCCGTGCATGTAAATGACTTCTCCTCTGATTGGTTGTATTGTTTAATTAAAAAAGCAGTCTAGATTGCTACACTTCCACATTGTGGTGGGTGACCTAAACTGCTATAGACTGAAGAGGGCATCTGTAAATGCAATGGTTTCTATAACATCACAAAACAATACTTTGTTTTTTCTGCTACATTTTCCCATGTGGACCATTCAGACAGTGAATGGTTTATATAAAAACTTTTAAACACTACAAATCTTTTATTTGGAAAAAATGAGGATAACAATTTACTATGCATATTAAAGCGACAGACCTGCATCTTTCGAAAAATGTTATACAGCAAGAGAGAGTGTATTTAAAATGACAGACAGGGATTTTATATTGCATAGTGCCTGGTTAATCCTATTAGCAGATTAGATTTGCGCCTGAAATTATGCCTTTTTTGCATCAAACTGATGATGAGAGACGACTGTGAATTATTGGTATCTTAACACAAAGTGGTCAGACATATAGAAGTAGAAATATAAAAATATAGAAGAATGATGAAAAAAGTGGCATAAAAAGTACCATTAAATACAAATATATATCTTTTCTTTGTTCGCCTTCAAAGCCTATTTCAAAACACTAGTTATGCGTTCTGTCTTTCTGGGTGATGTGAGTTGTACTGTAATAGCTTGACCTTTATCAGATCTAATTAAGTCATATCTTTCCTAAGTCTGTCAGCTGTTTTCTCTATTAAAAGGATTTGGGCTGCACCTGCTATTGTCACATGATGTTTAGCTCTCCTGTGAAGAACATTCAAAACTCTTCAGAGACACTTATTTACTTGCACTGCAGAGAATTCCCATTTTACTGCTAATTTTATTTTTCAATACATTTATTTAAAAAATGTAATTAAATTTATTTAATTCCCATTATGCACGGACAAAATATACTCAGTTTTGTCGTCCTGTTTACTTCTGTTTATCAAGCAAACTCAGTGCATCTTATTTAGGGATGGATAATGATTTTTTTTGTATATTTTTGAACAATGTTGTTAAATAATAAAAAATTGAATGTGTTCCCTCGTCCCAGTAAAAACGATCATTTCTATTTTTGCTAACACCGTAATTCTGTTCAGTGTGGATTCAGAATTTTTAATAGCACATTTTTGCTCTTGACTACAAGAGATACTTTTACAAATTAAATTTTTGTTTTAACTTTCTTACTGTATCGATGACATCGGGACACATTTTTTAAATAGTTCAATTATGCAAATGTAATACATAAATAGGTACCGTGCACCACAGGAAACATTCACTTTGATAGACTTTAGTGGGCCATGTGATCGGGCATGTGCTGTGTGTTTTTGTCATAAACTTTCTCAATTGTGAGCAATATCTTTCCATCAAGAAACTCAATGTATATGTTTCTCTAGGGAAAAGGATTCTATCGTCACAACTGTGCTTTAACTTGCACAGTCTGTCAAAAAATAAAGATATAACAGAAATCAATTTCTGCAATGGATATCAAGTAAAAGTTGGTGTATTTTAGCATATTCAATTCAAGTTTTCAAGTATTCAAGTATTTAATTGTATGAAATTGTATGCAAATGTTTCACCGACCCTGAAAAAATGTTTTCTTGTTTTGTTCAGTGAAGATAAGTCAGCACATGACTGGCAGATGTCACGGGAGGGGCCACGAGGTGCTCTAAAGCGATGGACTGATAAGGGGAAACTGAAATACACAGACTTAAATACAGAACATAACAAGGTTA
>JBBPDC010000032.1:2732861-2784170 GCA_037974485.1 Hemigrammopetersius urotaenia | reverse complement strand
GACAAGACCAGACACATGACTACATAACCAAACCCCAGAAACACGTATCAAAATAAGAGCCCCCCAGAACACAGAACCAGAATAAAACACAGCAGAAACATGAACTAACTGAACAGGAAAAAATGAAGAATGAAATCATTTAATCTGTTTCCCCTCACAGTATGCTAAATTCTTCACGTAATAGCACTTAAAATGGGCAGAAGTGTGTTGAATGTTGAGGATCTGACATGGCGCTCAAATTATTGCTTAGGACTGTAGATAGAAGTTGACAATATATATATTTATATTTATATTTATATTTATATTTACATATATATGTGTGTGTGTGTGTGTGTGTGTGTGTGTGTGTGTGTGTGTGTGTGTGTTTTATTATTCTTTGTGTTTTTTTAAGGCCAAATTACCTTACAGGAATAAAACTAGCAAACATAATCATCTTCCTAATCAAGCAACTAAGGGCTCCAAAACCACATCAGATCAGTCATTCACTCCCGATCCGACACTTGCAGGAGTGAGAAGTATGTAGCACGACCTGAACAGCGCTGACCTGAACCTCTTCCTCCCATCTGTCTGCCTTCATTACTGCTAAGCTTGTGTGACTCTGGTCTGTGCGAGCCACAGCCTGTTGCCATGAGGCACTGTAAGGGAGCTTGGTTTGAAAGTGTTTGGAAATGTCATGCATGCTCCCTCATTAGTTCCAGGCACCCCTCTCCCTGTGGCTTTTTTTGGGAAAAGTTTTTTCTATCAGGACATTGTAGAAGCTGTAGTATTTCAGAGCGTTTACTGGCTGAACGAAGGCTTGTTGTGGGATAAAGAGCATCGGTCTGACCTGAACACGAGTTTCCTTTTTCTCCCCTCATGTCATAGCGCTGTCACTCCGCTCACCGCGACAGCCCGGGCGACATGATTCCTGGAATGCTGCAGGGTTTGCTAAGTATACGCATTCATGATTTAGTGGATCTAGCTCGATGCTACAGGCGATCATCAGAGCAGAAGAGCTTTCCAGAACAGTAGCTTGAAATGATTCTCATAGTGACATCCGTGAACATCTTCTGGTTTTTGGGCTGCTGTGTTCTCCTTTCAGCCACATGTGAGAGATGAGCAGGGATCGGCACGTATTAGAGCAGCGGCCTGGAATGACCGGCAGGGTCCCTCCAGTGTGACCCTGGGTCCTCTCTGTGGACATCATCTCCATCTTTAGAGGTCATGAGTGAAGAAGTGACTTTCTGAGTGCACAACTGATAAATGAGCTGAGCTTGCCCCACTGAAGGAGTGCCCTGTCCTTTGCATGAATGTGTACTATAGAGGTCTGTCCTTAATGCACTGCATAAGGAACAGGTTTTTGGGTCTAATGTAGGCCCATAGAGAAATAGAGGTACAACTGTCTAATAAACCACCCAAATCCAATTCAGTCTTATTCGTGTCATTTATCAGATACTTATTTTATTAGATTCTATTTCTATTAGATTTTATCTCAAGTCTGCACTCCTGGTGACAAGCAATGGCAAAAATGTGGCTTTTTTGAACAACAAATCAAATCATATATGAACATTCCCAGGTTGGTAAGCAATTTTTAGGCTCAACTTATGGCAGTCCTTGAGGAAGTTGAATTTAATAGAGTTATTGACGATTGCAGTAGAGAGTAAACTGAACCCACTAAGAAGAAGCTGGATCTGCTTGACTTGATGGAGTAAATTTAACAGTATGTAACAGGATTCCCACTGGAAATAGAGCAAAAATCATTGGTGCATGTGATCATCCGAGTGTTCAAGAGAATAGGAATGTATCTGATTTGAGGTGCACTTTTCACTTGAGCGGCATGGAGATCCAACAGAGCAAAAAAAAACACCATCCAATTTATGATAAAGTTAAGCAACTGCCTGCATCACTTCCATTCTTTAAAGCCGTTGACGTGATTAAGTGCAAAAAGATATAACAGAAGTATTTATAATAGAAGCTGAAGGGGCACTTGTCCCACAACACTCCTACATGACCAGAAGCCATGGAAGAGGCCAAGCCTGGAGGAGAGCCCACATAAGTAACCAAAAGTAAAAGAAAACTCTTCACAGAATTCTGGTAGGTGTTAATGTAACAACTGCGAAATAAACAATAGGATAAAGGATATATTTTAGCAATTTTAGAGCAAATCTGAGGACCAGTATCTTCAAACTCCACTGATCAAACAAAAGTGTCACTCGAAAAACACACAGAGTTCCACAGATAAGAGAATACTTCTGCGATACGATGATGGATCATACGCATGGGAGGCAATAATGAGAAAACTTCACAATTTATTGTCTGTTACCAGGAATTATATCTGGCCAGCAGAAATATACACTGTTTTGCTTTTGATGGAGACGTTTCTTCAATAGGTTTATGTTCCCTGAGAGAATGTCTTTCTGTGCAGCGCCCTGAGTTTAAACAAATCATCTTGAAGAGATTCCAGACAGTCTGCCTTGCATATTTGAACTACTTTGAACTACTTATTTTTTATAAATGTAGCTTATGCCCTGCGTCTCAATTATTTTTTTTTATTTAATTTTTTGAGTTTTTGAGTATAAACTAAAAAAGAAATTGACTTATTTTATATGCTGTCGTACAAATGTCATACTGGCATTCTTGACTATTTTTTATCTCATCCACCACTCTGACTCAGTAGGGCCCATCTCAAGGGCTGCTGCTGATCATGTGGATGATCTAAGCATAAAAACATACAAATAAAGTTCAATACCAATACTACTACCACCACTAACACTAAAACTATTACTCCTACTATTACTGCTAGCAATACTACAGCTATCACTACTACAATTACCATCACTACTACTACTACTACTACTAGATTACTAGTATTTCTACTACTAATTCAACTACTACTTCTATTATTACCATTATTACAACGACTGCAACTATGACTACTGCTACTACTACCACCACTACTGCGACTACTATTGCTATTGCTCTGACTACTGCTACTACTACTACTGCTACTACTAGTATCACCCCCATCACCACCACTACTGCCACTACTACTACTACTACTATTATCATCACCATTACAATGAATGCAACTATGACTACCGCTATTACTATCACCGCCCCTATTACTACTACTACTACTACTACCACTATTGCTACTGCTACTACTATAATTACTACTGCTACTACTAATACTTCTACAAACACTACTACTACTACTACTGCTACTTCTACTACTACTGCTACTTCTACTACTACTGCTACTTCTAGTACTACTTCCACAAACACCACGACTACCAATACTGCTGCTACTACTACCACTAGTACCATCGCCAATACCACTAAAACTACTACTATTATTACCACTACTATTACTGCTACTACTACCCATTCTACCACCACCACTAGTCCTACTACTACTACTACTACTATTGCTACAACTACTACTTCTGCTACCACTAATCCTAGTACTACAACTACTACTGCTACCACCATCAGTACTACTACTATCACTAAAACTACCACCTCTACTAATAGCAGTACTGCTGCTGCTGTTATGCTTAATCTTAATTTTGAATAATGAATCCCTATAGGATTATTATGATGATCATCATGCTGCACTGGTGCCCTCGCCAGTGTGTACGTAGCAGGGGGCCCGGGCTAAGGCTAAAGTTGTTATGCTACTTTATTAGCCGGTCTACCAGTAAAAGACTCTCTCACCCACTCACTGTAATCACTTAATCCTCATAAGGCTTGTAGGTACCCGGTGCCTATCCCGGAGTCAATAGGCTCGAGGCAGGGACTAACCCTGGGCACGGTGCCCGGCCAAAACAGACCAAAAGACTCTGAATGTTTAAATAAGCATACACTGCATAAATATCTAAAGTTGCAAACTTTAGAGAATACTGTTTCAGAAATGATGACCAAGAATTGGCAAAGAAAGCTGTTAATGCAGTAAACTAAACAAGCCCTGTAGTCCTTATATAATGACAGTTACGTAGATACAGCAACGTTTATTTAGCTTCATATGGAAGTATACTGAAGTCACTGTTTATTACAGATGTCAATCCTTTTGAATGGCTATATCTCAGGGACAAACTGGATTTTTAAGTTTTAAGTCTTTTTAAGTTCATTGTGATTTACATAAATTATAGAACTCCAACCAACAACAAACCTTAGGGTTATGTTCCAAGAGTGCCCCTAAAAATGCCTATTTTTATAGTGGAAACCCTAAATATGCCCCCAAATCTGCTCCCAAAACACTTTCATTTAAACTCAGCTTAACACATTACCCTTAAAAATGTAAACCCATTGTACTGTACAGTGAATACTGAACTGTCTCCCGCAGTGCTACAATATAAATACAGATGATACTCCTGTATAGACTGTGCTGTAATTCAAACACTCGCGTTTGTCATGAGGTCCGGATGTCTCAAAAGCAAAAAAACGGAGGATATCTGCGGTTTCCACGAATGTGTGGGTGTTTCCGCAAACAAATTATTAGTTTGGTTGTCAGAAAAAATCCACAATAGACTGAATCCGTGTAGTTCACCCATAAGATACACTAACGGATTAATGGATGCGTTTTTAGATTCATTTGATCAAAACAATTTTAAAAAGTCATATTGCCATTTTTACTGACATGTAAAGAATGTGAATTTTGTTTCATAAATTAGGGATTTATAACAAAATATTTTGGTACAGTAGCCCAGCTTTGCCTCCACTCTCACAGAGAACAATAAGAAAGTACAGTAGCAGTAACTTGGTGCTAAATTTTGCAAGATATTGTTTACAAAAAGGTCATTTTTAAGCAATTATCTGTTGATCAGAATTTGTTTCCAATATCTCCAATACTTCACAGTCTTCAGTCTTTTATTGTTAATCCGAAACAAATCTACACCAATTGACTGAAACATTAAAACCACCAGCCCAACATTGAGTATGTCCCCCTCGTACCACCAAAACAACTTTGACTCATAGAGGATCGGACTAGATTGGTCAGCACATCCCTCAGATCGACTAGTCGTCTAGTCAACTTGTGCCTCTGAAGTCGACCAGTAATGTGTTTTTTTTCCTCTCTGTGCACTCGCTTGTGTACACAATGCGATCTCTGCCTCTGATTGGCTTACACTGACACGTGTTCCAATTATTATAGTCCCTTCATAAAAAGGGCAATAACGTTAGCGCCTTAATGTTGGACACCTGTGTTGTGTGTATGATGACATCATCAAACAACTAGTCGACTTGAAAAAATCATTAATGCCCTAGTAGCAGGGGGCATTATCCTACTGAAAGATTGTGATGCCATTAAGGAATATCATTGTCAAAGAGGTGTACTTGCTCTGCAATAATGTCTGGGTGGGTACGACATGTCAGAAACATCCAAATGAATCTCTGGACCCACGGTTTGCCAGCAGAACATTGCTCAGAGTCTCACATTTACAGGCTTGCCTTTTCCCCCAGTGCATAGTGGTAGCATATACTCCCCAGGTAACATGCACTTGGCCATCTGCATGGACATTATTCATCAGACCAGGACACCTTTTTCCATCATTCAGTGCTCTAGTTCTGATGTTTACATGCTCATTGTAGGCTCTTTTGGCAGTGGGGGTCTGAATGGACCAATCTGACCAATCTGCAGCTACACAGAACAATATACAGCAAGCTGCAATGCCCTGTGTGTTCTGATATAAGCTCTTAACAATTTCATCAGTGTGTTCCACAAAAGCTCTCGTAACCTTTGCTTCCTACATGTTTCAATGAACCTTGGGCACCCATGATTCACCATGACTCGGCTTGTTTACCAGTTGTCCTACCACGTTTTGATAGATACTAACAACTGCATACTTGGAGCACCCCACCAGACCTGCCATTTTAGAGATGCTCTGACATGGACATCTAGCGATCACAATTGGACCTCTCTTGCTCAGATTCTTACACTTGCCCATTTTTTCAGCTTCCAACACATCAACTTCAAGAACTGACAATTCACTTGCTGCTTAACAGGTGCCATTGTTATAAGACAATCAGGGTTATTCATTTCACCTCTCAGTGGTTTTAGTGTTGTGGCTGACTGGTCCGAGCTTGAGTCTGAATTCTGTTCAATTCCACATGTTGATTCAATTTACCATGCCAAAGTTAAATGTATCAGTCCTAAGTTTTTCTACTTAAAGACCACACCAAAGGTCTTCAAGAAGACATGGATATGTCACTAATAGCACTAAAAGCACATGGACAATAAAACTCTTCAAATATTTTGGAGTATTCTTCCATTCCTGCAAAATGACACTGTTTATACAATGTTGAGAAAATCCTCAGCGGACGTATCCCAACACCAGGGCAGAGAAATGCGATGGGACTATGCTAGAAGAGCCTTTATAAGCGCATCACATCTCCCCTGTGAGTTTGTCCATGCCACTAATAGCATTTATGCTGTTGGGCAAATCTTCAGTTAGGATTTTTCTACACCACTTCACACACAGTAAGGGATGTGAGCCTAAAATCATGGCATCCTTTCAAAGCCAAAGAAGAGCAAACATACATTCTATGCCATCTTTTCACCTTGCCTTCATTCACTCTCTAGGTCTGAATCGTTGTTCCACGCTATGGGGTGCTTGGCGTGCATAAAAATAAGCAGAAATAAGCAAACACTTGCTTAATCGTTTCGTTAAAAGTGTGGTAGGCCAGTATAAAAAGGGGTCCAAGGATTTCTCCAAAAGCTCTACTCCAGCAGTACTTCAAGGCTAGCGGTCAGAGCACTGTTCCACTGTGGAGTGACACATTTGATCCTCAGCAGGGAAAGGTTACATAATGCAGTCTTCTACAAAATGAGGGAGTTTTTTTTTCCAACGTAATATAAAAAATTGAAGCTGCGAGTAGTGAAAAGGAACAAGTTGTTAAAGAGGAGAAGATCATGTCAAGCCCAGTAAAATGAACTGGTAGTCTTCATTTTCTTTGCTTCCATATGACTAGCTTGTGAGGTCTTTCTTCCCCTCTCAGCAGCACAGTACTCAAATTCACGGGCTGTATACAGGCTGAAAGCGGTGGAATATCGCAGTTTTTCATGCTAGAGCAGAAGGACTGGGATCTAATTACTTACCAATTTTCCTATTGACAAGCTCCACTCCTGCTGCATGCAGGGGGGAGAAAAGTGCTGAGTCTGACAAATAAATGGGATTCACAATGTTGGGCTCATTATGAGATACCCAGCAGTCTGCTAGTGGCTTGCCCTGATTCAGATGTCAGGCCTTGTTGATTCAGAGTAGGGCTGAAAATCAAATATGATGTTTTAATCTGAATCTAAAAATGATGAATACATTGTGCAGCGTGTAGCGCATGTCATTACTCATGGTCTGCCATGCTTCTGCACCCGTACGCTTATGCATGTACACGCTGATACAGCCTTGCTCACTCCATAAAATACAGAATGCCCTGTTATAAGGAAATCATACAGTTTATAAAGATATGATGACAGACAGAGGTGTCTGCATGCACACTACAGGTGAGCGATATGACAATACAGTATTGTGATAAATTGCATCATGATATACTTAGATTTGAGGAAAAGGGATTACCAGCAGCACTTCTAGACTGCATGCATCATAAAAAGGCAGAATTAAAACAATCACTGGAGGACATGCAGTGCATACAAGCTGCATAAACTGCATGGAAAACTTGAAGCAGATTGGACATCATCATTCCATTCCATTTCATTATTCTATTGGACATCATTCTATTTTATTCTTATACTTTTTATCTCAGTGTTGTATATATGAAAGGTGCTATATGGTAGATAACTGGACATCCGGAGCAACAGAGAGAGGTGTTACAGTAACAACACACTTCATGTCTCACAAATGTGTAACTAATTCTTAAAGCATGACCAATTTCTGAAGCACATATGAGTGCAATTGGTCTGGAATTGGTCTATGTGCTGAACGAGGCTGTTGCTGAATTGAACTGATAATGTAAGGAACACTGCTGCAGTGGTGCATATGGATGGCAACAGCAATTTTGTAAAAGAGGAAAAAAGGATAATGCTTAGCCATGAGACAAACTGAACTGAACCCGAGTACAGATCTGAACTGTGAAGTCTTTCTAAAAAATCCTGAAGTTACCTTTTTTGCATAGAAAATGAAGTGTTTTGTTTTTTGAGACATCGTATCCCATCGCACCACTGGAAAGAACTCTGTAAGTTTCTATACAATGAATTATCAAACTACTCTGGATGACCTTCAAATTCCATCAACTGACTTACGCAGCGAGTCTAAAACCACTATGGAATTCTCCAGGATGGAAAGATTTTATGACAGTGCTGAAGGTGACCTGGGCAAGTTCACAGCCAGTCATAATTAAGGCCGTACATGCACTGCGCTGATATGATCTTTCACAAATCTACACTGGCTGAAACACAACCCTTTCTCTGGCATTTGAATTATGTGGAGACACTGAGGGCGAAAGCCTGCACACCACCATGCAAAAGTTGGCTTGGCGAGCTCTATGGATTTACAGTCATGCCAGCTATGCGTCTGTCACATGTTCTGCGGATTTAACAGTCAGCAGCTCAGTCTGGTGCTGCACTTTAGGCTGAAAGATAACACTTGTCAATGAGAACCCTCACTCCATATAAATCAGACCCACATGACTAGGACTAGGATAGACCACTTCTTTCGTCTCTATTCATTTCACCACGTCCTTCATGTCCTTGATTTGCTACTGTGTCACCCTCGAGACAAACACACTGACTTACTGCTGAAACGCTCTTATTCATCTCATCAAAAAACAGTTTCCAGTTTAGAGGACTACTCCTGTATAACACAGAACATTACCTTCTCTTTCCTCTACTAAGATTCGCAAATTTCTCTCAGCACACTTTATTCATCATCAATTAGATGAGTCAAAGCAGAATCCATACAATTAACCAGCAGAACAAATATTATAGTAAATTAATGTTTTAAATGCAAAAGCTTGAGATCAGGGCTTGCTTAACACAGAACATGCCAATCTTTTCTTTTTCTCCATTTGAGTCATAAACTTGCGGAATATTGTCCCATCACACAATCTTAGTACAAATAGAAGAACAGCTGAAGTATGCCAAAGTTTCAGATTATCAAGTTCTGAGTGCTACTTTCAAGTGTTTATAATGATCCTGACATCTTCTCAGACACGCTTGGAACATTTTTATTCCAATCCATTTACAAACTATATAAATGTGATATCCTCTTGCTAGACATATTCAGTTTCTCATTATTCTGCCCATTCTCTGCGTTATACATTCAAGATGAATGAATTTAGCCCAATTTGTAGAGTTTAAAGAGCATATAAGCTGCTAGTTTGTATTTCTTTATATTACTTTCTCCTATGTGCACTTTTGACATTTGTGAGGTTTAAGGCACCAGTAATAATTCATAATTCATTTTACATCCCCATTTTCCAACCTCTGTTCCTTAGAATTAAACAGCTTGTTTTTCTGACTCTGCATTTATAACTGATATATGTAAATGAGCTCAGCTTTGATTGGTTGCCCTATTCATTCAAAAAGCAGGTCAGGCTGAAACACTCTACACAACTTCAGTATGAATGAATATATATATATTTTAATGCCGTTAATCTCATTGGAATCTTGGCGTTAACCGCGCAAGATCACCCCACCCCCCCACCCCCGACAGAGAGACCGAGACAGGTTTAAAACGTGCGCGAACCAGAAAAGTCACTGAAATATCAAGGTGAAATTCATCATAGCTTGCGTAGTATAGACCTAGCTCCCTCTACTGGGGGGGGGGTGGAATAGATTAACGGCGATAATTTTTTTTATCGCGCGAAAAGAATTTCGCGCCGTTAACCGCCCAGCACTAATATATATAAATATATATATATAAAGCATTGTTTTGTTTTTTTGAGGATCTTTTGGACTGGCACATTTTTAAACCTTAATATTGTTGACATTTTACTTGGGGTAAAACTCCAATTCAGTTAGATTCAATTCACTCTTCACAAGTTCACAATGTAATATTAATAGAACTGCTTGTATACAATTATATGAATCACAGTGATATTGTATTGATTTTAAAAAATCAGTGATTTAAAAAATATTGAAAAAATTAGATTGTCCATAAAAGAGCCCTTTAAAAAACTGTATTAGTTTTGTTGATGTTGATCCATGATGTCAGAGGGTCAGCATAGCAGAACAGAGCAGGGCAGTTTTGATGCTGAATGAGGATTCACGTTGAATGGCAAGATGAAAAACGCAGCAGCTGAGCTTTTCTCCTGGACACACGCAAAGCAATAGAAGTCATATTCTACAGTCATGTGAGGCTTTTCATCATTGGCCCTAGTGACAAATATAGAGCTGCAGCAATAACATTTATTCATGAACATCTCGCCTCGTAATATCTCTGTGTGGAGAATGAGACCTTTGTGAAACCTTATCAGAGGGAGGAGATGTGACATTTGATATTCAGTCTTCTGCCACAATCCAACCTGAATAAAAACCAAATAAAGGATCACAGCAGGCCCTGAGATGGCCTCACTAACATGACTTCAGAAGGAAGAATTTCTGAATATGCCCTCTCATTTGATAGGTGCATCATTCAAACTCTTGTCTACCCCAGTATCTTCCAAGGTGCGAATGAAGCAATCTAGAACCAGCCGTTGTAATATTTTCCAGGTGAGCTCCAGGGATTACCTGGGCTGGGTTAAGCTAGGAGGCACCTCAACAATGTTGAGAGTTAACAAGCACTATGCCCGCAAGGACATGAGCCTCTGTGTTAGAAAGGTGAGTTGGTCTCTGACAGAAGCATTTAAGTAACTTCAGCATTCTTTATGGCGAGAAATGGCACTGATCCAGTACCAGATGCAATCATCAGAAAATGCTGGATCGGACACAAAGGGCAAAACGGGATGAATCCAATCCAATTCTGTGACAAATCTAGCCTCGAGTAAAGCACACTGTGTGCATTTCTTCCTGTATGAGCATGAGAAGATTTTAATCACATACATTTACACTCAGTAGTCATATGCGTCTTCAGTCATGCAGTCAGAAATTTGATTTTTATGTGGCATGTAATATGCAAATATACAACTAATGACTCCTTGTTTGAGGGTTTTAATTAAAAGAAAATTCTCACGGCTCATTTCCTTACACCAGCAATGAGCATTTACAAGAAGGTGGCTGTTGAGAAGCATTTTCTACTAGCCAGTGCCATCATGAAGCATGTGCACTAAAACCCAAGGAAACAAAAGAGAGAAAGTGAAAATGATGAACTGAAGTAAAAGTTAACCAAATGTTTTATTTAGGCGACTAGCCCAACCAAAGTCAGGTAAAAGCTTCTGAAATTTATCTAGGAGTAATTCATACAAGAGCTGTGGTGGCAGAAGTTCTCGTCCCCACAGGGAGGTGCTGTCATAGTACAGGGAGGAGTGCTTGGGTCATAGTACATGGGTCCTGAAGTGGTTTGATTTAAATCTATCTTAGAAGCTTTTACACTTGCATGTTCATAATGGCACAAACAATGGCATAATAGCACACAAAGTCCTATGTAGATATAGTCCAGACTCAAGATGCACAAAACAACCAGGTATAAATGGTCTTATAAATGGTCTTATCTTAGGTGAATTAAAAATAGCTACTTTTAAAGCTTAGTCATTTTTTAAAGGAAATATCAGATCTGTATTAGCCTATCTATTTTCAATCATTCATTTTCTGTAACCACTTAATTCTTACTAGCTTCGCGGGTACCCAGAGCCTATCCCGAGGCAAGGACTCACCCTGGGCGGGGCAACGGCTCACAGCAGGTCAGCCTATACTCAAAACTTCAATATCGGTATCAGGAAGCATAAATTAGGTATTGTACAAACTGCTTACATCTAAGTCAAAGTTGGAAAGAAAGGAGCACTATAGAGGTCTAGTGATTTTTTAAATTCAATTATCTTAAACTAAATATCATAATTTAGTTCTATTTTTCGTTTTGCACACAAATTAACCTACATCCTGGACAAACAAAATCATTTCCACCTCTAATGTAAACGTAATGTCAGATGCCAAAAATCGTATATCATGGACAGGAGGTCCTCGAGTTACGATTCGTTCCTACCACAGTGACTTAATTTGGATTTTGGTGTTAGTCGAAACACACCTGGGCCTAAGTCACATACCTATCCGAACACAGTTGTAAAATCATCTAGAACATAAAACACAACTAAGGCACAGAAAAAGTAAATGGACATTAATATAATGTAAAACAAATGATTAAAAAACACTTGTGCTTTTAACAGTCCAAGTAGGTAAGCATGCTGGGGGGCGCCAGCTCCCGCACTCATACACTGTGTTACTGAATATTCTGCGTATTCTTCCGCCACCTGCAACCAAACTAGTTCACCCACGTAACCCTTAAATTGCGTGCGTAGTCCATAAAGCCGAAACACACACATCTACATTTTTAATGCTTTTAATGGGAGAATGCATTGTAAAATTGAAACGTCTAATGTCGAGACTGTCGTAGCCTGAGGACCCCCTGTATCTGTCTGTCTGAAGTGAAAATGGCTATTTTTTGTTTTGTTTTTGCAGACACCGGAACTCCATTTTTACCTTTGATCGAATAGAAACACTCAAAAAACACAAAACAATAATAATAAGCTAATGTGAAACTGCACATTCAGTGATCAGCAGCTATATGTCCTAAATGCCCCTCTCATGAACTGGTACAACGGCATGTTTGAAAGGAATTCACATGGGAATATTCTGTCCCCCATCCCAAACAAGGTCCTGTAAAAGAAGCTTCCTTCTATCACACAGTCTCTATGCATAATGTGCTGCAGAGAGTTCCTCTTGAATGAACAGTGAGCTTCACTTAATAAGACTGCCTCAGGCTCCTCAGCCACGTCAGTGCCACTAAGGCAGAGTGGAGAGAATAGCGGGAGAAGTACAAAGGGCCGGACTCTATAAGAGATCTTCAAGAAAATAATTAAAGAGGCAGCTCTCTGTCGACCCTTAGAAGAGGCGCGTTCGGCTTTCCGCGCGCACTAACGCACTTTATACACGATCTGCCCACGCGACGCCTCCTATGCCAGCAGTGAAATTTTGTTGTCTGGATTGAAGCTTTATAGGCAGTAGGGTGCTGTATGTAACGCCGGGTGTGTTGAAATGAGTCCTGCGGACCAGCGGGGAGTGCTTGCTCTGAATAATCCAAACAGACAGTGATGTCACGGCAGATCAAGTCTAGAGTTTGAATAGGTTTATCTGCATCTGGGGATGGGGCAAACTACTGCGTTCCAAAGCTGAAGAACAATGCATCATGAATCTGTGTATGCATGCATGAGCTGGAGTTCAAGAGGACGTTCCGGCGTGAGAGTACACAGATGAGTTTGTGTTCGTGTACGGGCGCACTGTACAGTCTGTGCCGTGATTATTAGAAATAGGCATCTCATTAAATATTCCCATTGGGTCAGTGAGCCCTACTGTAGACCATGGGACATCTACTCACTAGAGAGAAATATAATGAAGTACACATCGTAGGAGGCCAGTAGGACAATTACTGGCTTAACCTGACCCACTAATGGGAGAACACGTTGCACTGTACTCAGTGGGAGGTCACACAACACAGCATAACCCACAGAAGCTTCCTTTGTATAGTCATACTAACACAGCAGCATGCGAGTGTTCTGTTTTTAAATAGAGTGCCATAATTGGAAAATGAATATAAATACGCAACAGTGTGGAAAATTAGGAAGCAGCTATTAAGCTCGTCTTAAAATCGATTTCCATTCCAGTGGGTCTGGTAAGAGAACAATTACTCCCATACTCCCCTATTTGTGTCCTGGCAGTGCGAAGATGATGGCACATCTCGATCACCAAATGTCCCCTCATTTGGTCCCTGTTCTGGCTTTTGCTCTTGTGTCACTAAGTTTTACAACACAGCACTAACAGAAGGTCTTCTCTCTATTGGCAGGGGCGAGTGGCATATGGGATGGTGTGTGTCACCGGTGATAAGCACTCCGTTCACTTGTAGGAGAGTAACTGGCTAGTTCGGTTCTGTTTGATATGGAGCCAATTACCTGAAGCTTCTAAAAATAGTTGCCTGTGGTCCGGTGTGACCCCGTGGGTTGTATCTCTGAAGCCATGCAATCAAATTGTAGAGGCACCAGGGCAAACCACAAACACTCGCAGCACAATTTACATATTCTTTTGCCACAAACAAACAAATAAATAAACTCTGTGATTTAAAGTAAACAAGAATCACTGATGGTGTGTTGATATTTTCAAAACCTCAGCTTTCAGCAGTAAAGCTGTCTTCACTATTAAAGCTTCACAAAGTGAAACCAGCCACATTCAGTCTTCATGCATGAATACACACAGACTTAAACAGCTACGAAAACACCCCCATGCCAGTTGCGAACATTAGCATGATGCATCTCATTACTTGTTTCATGCAGTGACACCGCCACTGTAACTCAATGATGATCTAGACTGTGGTGTGTTTTTCTGTCCCTGGCCACCTGCCACCTGCCACCTGAAACTTCCCCACAGATAACTATCAGCCCTCCCGTTCTCTCTCTGAAAGTCATGCTAACTTTACAGTCTTTAACAATATATTTGCTGGACTTTAAAATGTAAAAATAATCCTGAAAATTCCTGTACACCTACTGCATGCGGGTCACAGTGAAACTACCTCCAACTGCTTCTTAAAAAAACAACCACTGAGAAATAACAGAAAGGATGATACTAAGAGCTCAAACTAGATTTTTTTGTTTGCTTTCGCAACTTTTACGGTCAGTCTGAAGACCTGAAACGAATGTTTGTCCACCTGTCCTCGCGCTCCGAGCCTGTGCGCGTTTGAGTGCGTGCGTGCGCGCGCAGCCGTGGCGCTAAGCAACCCGAGGCGCGCGGCTGTAGCTCCGTCACTCAGGTGGGCGCGCTGCGAGAGTTGACCCACCTGCGTTCCGCAGCTTCTTGTTTCTGTAGACGGAGAAAATCACCAGCAGGTTGCCCAGGATGTCGACGATGATGGTGAAGATCAGGACGCTCCCCAGAGTGGTGGAAACCCACGGAGGACGCGGGAGGGCGAGCTCGGAGGGGGTCAGCGAAGCCGAAGTGTTCGTCAAGCGGCTGCCATTGATTTTCATTTTATCCTCACTTTTCCTCAGTCCTCGGAGTCGGTCACAGGTTGGGGCTCCATGGGGCGACTGCTGCGCTTTGGCGAGCCGGTGAACTTCTCCGCCGGCATGCTCGGAGGGAGTCCTCGGCTGGCTGGACGCGCCGGGCTGAGCGCGGACATATGTGGCCACACTTTTATAGCTTTCTACCTACACCAGGTTTTGGTGGTATGTGATATTCAGCAGGGCAACTTAAGTTCTCCTCTAAAGCGCCATGATTCCTGATCCTGCACAAACACTACCTCTCAGTGGAGGAGAGCAGAACTGCACACGTGCTCCCTGTTTTCTGCGTGCTTTCGTTTCGAGTCGAGCCTCATTCATATTACCTACATTTGGTTTATGCGCAAGTTCTTTCTTTATTTTGCGGTTCATTATTTATTTTGGGTGAAAACTATTGCATTCATACATATTAATTCCGTTAAAAAAATACACCTAATAAACAGTGACGAAATCGTAGAAAATATTAATGTTAAATTGGCTTAACAAGTTGTTAATTTTAACGAAACGGGTTTATATGTTTAACATCTGTTCTTTACCCTCTCTAACATCTGAGGCGGCTTGGACTCTGCTTGTCAGACATTCATGAAATGATCTATGGAAAAGATTAGAAAACCAGGTATTATCAAAGCTCAATAAAATGATCACATATTAGTATATTCACCTCATTCAGAGTCTCTATGGGAGTAGTAATGATGGTTTTAATAGATATGTTTATGTTACATATCGTTAACACTGATTTAGTTACTGTTTATCTTCAGCATTCAGTGCTTGACATTCAATAGAGAAAGTGTAAGGTGTGTGTATTTGTATGTGTGTGTGTGTGTGTGTGTGTGTGTGTGCTCGTGTGCATGTGCACGTGCATGTGCGTACGTGATGCCTGGTATTTATTACTTACTGGGGACTAAATGTGCTCATAATGAAAGGAGTAATTGAACATCTTTTTCTTTTTTTTCTTAGGCTCGGAAAGCAAAAGGTATCTTACTGTATTTAAGTATCTGAATAGTCTTTGGAATGTCTTGGAATGAGTCTGTGTTCACAACTGGATCTCCATGAACCCTTTAAAAGGCCTTGATAGTACCGTCAGAAAGTACAAGGCTTCTGGTTGTGCCTGTTAATACCAGAGATACATTTAAAAGAAACTTTTATATGATAGCTTTCACAGCTACAGTACCATAGTTATAGTCCAGTACCAATACCAACATTTTTGTTGTTTGGATCCTGTACTTCAGCACAGCTGATTCAAAATGAACCAGTGGCATCATATCACAGACCTTTTTCATAAAACCACAAGTAACTGGACAAATTGGCATAATCATTACAGAACCCCTGAGGTCTGCAATCCATTGACATCACCACATGTTGAGATGTTCCACTGTTGAATGTCTCCCATGCCTGTAAAGCAGTCATTTCTCTCCAAGCTTGGGGCGTTTTTGGGTTTAGTTATGACTCACTAAGTGAAATGCATGCTAAGAAAGGTTCACATTGGCTGACTGACTGGCAAACCATCAAGGGCATTACGCTTTTCAGGCACAAAACATCATGGCTGCATCAGGAACATTGATTTTTGAGGCATTTTTGCTGGATCTGAGCGATTAAAACGATTAATCTTACTGCTGATGCATTATATCGTCTGTGTTGTGTATTTTGTTACTTTTACATTGTTATATTCCACAAACACAACAATCGAAGAAAGTGATCAGTGGTAAAGTACAGGTCAAGAAGAGGTTAATCTTTGCCTAATCTCTCCGTTAGACTTCTTCAAGTGCTTTATGCAATTTTTGCAACGTTAAAACAATTCCAGTCCCATGTGTTTGGTTTTCATCTTGTGGTGAAGGCTCAGAAGTGATGCTGACAGCTTCTTCTCATGGTATCTTGGATAGTGTTATGATCTGTCCAGTGATTTTCTTTGTTATTCTTTGCTCATCCCCTAATTCTGTGATCTACCTACTCTTTTGCTGTGGCTAAGATTGCTTCTAAAAATGTGCCCATTTATTTTAAATTGCTTTGTCTCATGATGGCCTACTTAACTGACATTGACACTTCATGAAGAAAAAAAACATCAACAGAGTGCGGATTTAAGTGTCACATCAAGTCTAGAACTTTTTCTAGGTGTCTTTAGACATCAAACAAAAAGAGTGACGCAACAAATGAAAGTTGGCAGAAAGTGTGCAGCCAGCTGTACAAATACTTCTCCTGAAAGGTGGGGACACCTTAAATAGACTTGATTTAAGCTGACATCCTGCTTTAAGCTCATAGTCATTATTTCATTTTTACTCCAGAGTGATTTAGTACAGAACCAAATCAAGAAAACTGCCGCACTGGATTTTAGGACTCTATAGGCGCAGACATCTACTCACCAGCAAATGTGGTCAGGAGCTTAAAATGATCCTCTAGACTGTGCCGTTGTCCATTTGCACATGGTGCCAGATATATTTGTCACACTGTAATATGGTCTAAATATTTTAGGGCTTTAGCTCTGCACTAACTTTTTTGAATGAAGTGTTTGAAGACACCTTCCTCTCACCTTAGAATAAATATCTTAAAAGGCAGCACAGATTTCTTTTCTGAAACGTCACTTTAAAGACATCAGAGCTTTGAAGTATAAAGTGTCTCTGTGACAATACGCCTGGCACTGTTTATTAGAGATTTTTCATTCGTCAGTAACGTCAGTAACAGAAACATAGATACTTATTCAGACCTTTACCCTGATGAATATCCAGTTATCTGGGAATATTGAACTCATTGGCTTTCTCATTTGATTCTAGGGTTTTTAGGGAATGTGCAGGAAGGTTAAGCAGATGTTGCTCCTCTAATAAAGTACAAAAAGATGGTAGTGGTTGAAGACCTGAGAAACATTATGTTTTACTGTAGTCTTCAATTTTGATTTTGAGTCGTGGAGAATTTTTGAATTTCCATTCTCAGCCATACACGTGCTTCCGCATCACTTACAGCCCAAGATTCTCCATTTTATCCAGGAATGCTTAAGGGCACTTGAAAAAGTTACAAATATAATCTTATCTAGATCGGGACAGATTAATGAGTCGGAGTTCTGGGAGACGATATAATGAAGAGGAATTCGATACGTTTTTGCATTAGCCAATTCATCAGCAATGCAGCCTTGAACAGTTATTGACACGGACCCTCACCCTGCTATCAGTGCACACTAACATTGGGCTTCATGACCCAAAGGACAGATGAAAGAAGAGAGAGTCTCATTAAGACACATGAAAGAATAGTGTGTTATTAAATCCAGTTAATTGTACAAACATATTATGCACAGATAGAGAATCTGTACAATGATACTCTTCAATGGTTATGTTTTTACATGATGTAAAAAGACACTTTCTCAGAATCACAGAGACTTATTTTCACACATACTTCTCCCATATCCACATTAAAAAGGAAACAGACTAATTTGTTGGTCCTAATATTGTTTCTGCTCCTTCTACACAACTGTGTGGAAACAAACACACCTACGTCCTTCAATCTGGTAGGAAGGAAAGGACATTAACATCATTCTCGTCATAACATCATCATCATTTTCGCCCCTGCTTATCAGTTTCACGTGCCATTTGGTAGACAATATCATGACAATCCGCTGCATATTTTCCGTGCACGCGTCAGTTTGTGCTTTATCATTTCATATCATTTCGTAAGGTCAGTTAAAGACAGCCTGGCATTCTCAATGAACTGTGTTTACATTTGCCCTAAGGAAGGCTTTGTTGGAGAGATGAGAGAAAACCTGTTCGTATGCACTCTTTTGGCCTTTGATGTAAGCAAGATTCAAACCAAGACAAGAACAATTGCTGAGAAATGCATCTAAGCCACAGTGTTGGGCATAATGACATGGAGTAGTAGTGCTACCTCTCTCTACTCCCCCTCAAAGGAATTGGAGATCACAGGTTGAGCTGTTTTCGTGTGGGATACAGACAGAGATGCTGTGAACTGGAAAGGCTTGTAATCCTTAGTCGCCCCTCAGCTGAGAGAAAGCCTTGCTCTTTCTTTTCCTTTTTTTTTTCACAGAGAGTGTGAGAAAGTGAGTAGTAGACTACAGTCATCAATAAATCATTTGAGTGTCCCAGCTACAGGCTGTTAGTTCATTCTCAGACAGAATCTTTTGTTATTTAAAAGAAGCACTGGAGGCTCGCTCAGACTATAACACAGATATTTATCAAGGTGTGAATCACAAAGCGGTGAATGTTTCTAACAATTTCTAATTTGTTATTTTTGAGAAAATTTGAGGCATAGTTTCGGTTTGATCCTACACCATTAAATAGACCCTTTCAGTCGTTTATGACAGTGGTTCTCAATCTTGGACATTTTGCTAACCTCTTCTGAATTGCTATAGCAGAAAAAAAACAATATGTGGAGGAAAGTGATACATCAAGGCTCTTCTAAAGTTATGGACCTTAGACTCATCCAGCATTTCTCATTTTTGCACACCATTCAGCACACCGGACTCCAGCCATTAGGGACAAGGAATGTCTGATTCAGGGCTGCCTGGAAGTTAAGTTACATCAAACAAGTGGAAAAATATCAGCGGCCCTGAGGATTCAACTGAGGTTTTAAGAAGCCATCCACTGAATCATTCTTTATGAAAGCAAAGTGTTTTTTGATAAAATTATTCATTTTCTAGCTCCTTTTATAATTTTTTTATAACATGAAGATTAACCTTAGAATCCCTGCCTGTTGTTTGCCCAAAAAAGACAACCACCCCCCCCACTAATTAAATTCTTTTGGATGAATATCAGTGCAAATACCCACTTTCAGCAATGAAATCAGTTTTGAAGAGGAAGAGGGGACAATAACAAATCCATACAAGAACAGATGGACTATTCTACTTAATTATGCTGTTGATTCATTATGACATAGGACTATTCTACTTAATTATGCTGTTGATTCATTATGACATAGAACAGAATGAGTGTGGTGGTTATTTCTGAGTGTGCGCTGCACTGGGTCATGGTGATACTTTGAATCCTCGGTTCTTTGTCAGTGAGACTGGACATGAGTGTAGAAATGGGAAAGCTATGTTCTGCATGGAGCAGCTATCTATAACGCCTCAGGTGCCACCAAAAGGGTTTTTTTTGGGGGTTATGGCCAAAGCCACAACGACACTACCATCCTAACTGATCTGCATCAAGTTTGAGAGTGGCCTGGGGTTAAGGACAAGGCCAGGCCAGGCTGAGCTCAGCGATGTGTAGAAGAGAGAGAGGGAGATTGAAAAAAGAAAAAAGAAAACGATGGAGTGGTCCCAGGACACAGGACTGGAGGAGGAAAGGAGAGTGAGGGTCGTCACGCAATGTGGGGACAGCTAATGAAAGAGGAGGGAGTCTTCTGGAAAGATAGATGGGACTGGTCTTGCGGGGATAGAAAGAGAGGTAAGTGGAGGGGGGCAAAAGCTATGCTAATTGACCTCTGTAGACTCCCATTTATTCCATCTGGTTGTTTCAGTGCAGCAAGGGCACTTGTGCGGATAACTTTAATCACAGACTTGTCACAGTTAAAGGAGAGATTAGAAGCTGCCGACGCTCACAGGGAAAGCAGATCACTTTTTGAACAAAAAGAATATATATTATGTGCTGCGGAATGGATGCCTATCGAAAGATCAAACATGAACAAATAGCCGCGAAATAGAATAATACATGGGTTTCGTTTGCAAAGTACAGTTGAAAAACGTATTTCTTGCTTTCTGGTTTAAGCCAATCTTTCCCTGTCCTCACTGTTTTTTAAAGACTGCCCCTCTTAGGTGCCTGCTGATCCCCACCAACAGTCAAAAACAGTAGGGGTGTACAAGAAGTGCAGTTTGTCTGCATATGTTCCAGGAGCTACAAAGTTTTTAGGTACACCTTCCACCTTCACACATGTTGTAAATTCACCTCTCAAAAATACGACCAACAAATGATCAATAGAAGAACCACTTTTGGTTCCCTAGAGAACTTTTAAAGAACCTGAAGTTTAAAGAACCTGAAGTTTAAAGAACGTTTATACCAACTTATGCATTGCTCTTCAATCCTTAATATTATATGGAGATGCTTTCAAGTTTAAAAAAAGTTCTCTTATGTCAATTTTAAAAAATGGTTCTTTAAAAAGTCCTTGTTGAAAGATTCATTTGGTAAAAAAAAAAACTGGTACTAATATGTCAAAGAACCCTTTTTTATCACATGTGTGAAATTTGGAGCATCACAACACTGAGAAAAGTCGCCTAGTTCGAAGAACCTTAAGGCCCTTGATAGCTCCTCAAGTCTAACTGGGCAGCCTATCTGAACATCCTTGATGAATAAGTTCCTTTCATGGCTACAGTTTGACTATGCTCAGGGGGATACTTCCACAATAAAATGATCAAGTATTGTATAATCATGGTATGGTTGTGTGTTTCCATGCTTCGGTGGTCTGCACAGGTTTTGGACTTACTACGTTATTAACTTGAGTAAACATGCTCCAGCCTCTTCCTCCCGTGCATAAAAATGTATTACAGGGCTTTCTTGTCCTGACTGGTTTTCAGTGACAGGCATGGATGCGGTGGATAGTCGTACACACTTTTGAATGCTGTTGTGTGAGAGGGACACGCATGTGTTGGCAGTACTATTGTGGCCTTTCAAACAACATCACCAAATTGCAGCTCTGAAACGAGGATTGGAAATGTTTTCCTTATTTTTTTCTGGGTAGCAAATAACAGTGGACATGGCTGAATGGCGAGTGCACAATAGCCATTCACAGATGGAAGGCCGCTTGCTTATTTTATTTATTTGTGTATTTATCTATCTATCCATCTTTCAATGGCGTGTGACTGCATGGAAGAGAGTTTGCTAAGGTGCGGTATGTTTCAAAATCCTTTCAGTGACTGACAGCTGTTGACTCATGCACAGTTCATGCAGGGACACTGTGCATTTTATTGCTTTATCACCCTCTGTAGAGGACAGGTGTGAGGAGACTGCTCAGGACAATTAGTTGTGCTAAACAGCGCTATTACCACCTGGTCTCTTCATTAACATGTTTAATTGAACTCTGTGTGTTGGAAGGGTAGGAGGGAGTCGTAGTATCGGGTATGATAGGGACGGGACTATACAGCATTCAAGGTGACTTTTTCCAAATGGCTGATGAAACATATTTCACAGAAAGTGTGACTTACAGCCTACTTAATAAAAGTTGGTTGATTCAAACTGTACAAATAAGAAAATAAAGATAGATGGAACAGGCATGAATCAAAACCTAAATTTGAACCTGATTCTGGACATGGTGGAAATGTCAGAAGTGGGATCTAACCATGATCTATACACCTGTTTGCATATTTGCATGATTTTTTTTAATAGAGTCACTAAGCAAAGACAGGTTTGATGTCTAAAGATATTTTCTTTTTTTCGTTTTGCAAACTGTGTCAAATGGTTATGTAATGTGATGTCAAATAGACTTGCTTAAGTGGTTTCTGACATGCTGCTTTATATAATAGCAGACAAACAAGAAGGTGAAACGCAGGCTTCAAAGCTTTCTTTTGCAGCAAAGAGACACACTCTTGATTATTTTTGTAGATGACAGTATGTCACACAGTGATGGGAACCACAGAAGTAAGTCTATTTGAGGTAATGTAGCCACTCAAGGTGATTTAGGCATGCAGTTTGCATTGTTGAAGTACAGATTTTCTTGACTTCAGTCTTATAACTTCTGTGCTATGCAGCAAATATGTCTTGGCAAATTTCATACATTTGAGATAAGGGTTTTTTTCCCCTTTAAATTCTTTTAAATCATTGTTCTGAACATATTATTGTGCAATCATTGTGCAGCAAGACACACAAAACATCTGCGTCGTTTGTAGAGTGAATGATTGAGTGCCGTGGCTGCCTGTTTGATAGATGACCCTGTGTGATGGCCTTGCTGTCTCTCAGAGGGTCGCTAAAGCACTGAGGTGTGCATTTAGAAAAGTCTGGGTGCTAAAGCAGCCTGACCAGCCCCCATAATGACATGGCGGCGTCAGACAGGAACGTCCTGTCACATTGTGTTACACACACGAGTCCTCTCCCCTCCCCTGGGCTACTGTCAAAACACGTCAAAGCATTTAAGTGCTGTTGTCGCCTCGCCCAGCGATTTGTAAGACTCGTCCAAGTGTCGTCTTGCAAACCGGCGTTATCACCAAAGGCATTTTTTTTTTCAAATATCTCACACTGATTTCATTGCATGGAAGCAAAAGTAGAAGTATACACGGTGACGACGTACTTTGTCATTAGCGGTCCGATCAGAAATGACATTTTGCCTCCCTGAACACATCGTCAGTATGGACCCACCATTTAGTGTTTGATGACTCCTAGCCATTGTTCCATTCATCAAGGTTTATTTACTATTATAAGAGTACACTGCCCTCTTGTGTCTAACACTGCTTGTTTGTGCACAACATTTACTTGCTGCCGCATATTACCACGCCAATTATTACTCTGGCAGTCCACTATTCCACTACTGGGTCCCTCTCCACTCCTAATTTTACCTCAGCGTTGCAGATTTGTTCAGTAATTTCCATGAGCAGGCTTGTTTTATAATCAGTCTGAAACCTTTGCCTAATGCGAAACAGCCTGTCACTTCAAATAACCATAAAACCTGAAATTACACAAGCAATTTGTGCATTTTGTGGAAATGTGTCTCCATTAAAACTGTTTTACAAAAACAGTCATGGGAGTAATGATGCTCCAATAAGCACAAAACAAAAAAAAGGCAAATCACATACGTATTCATGTCCACACATTCCATCCGATTGGCATTGATTTTAATGAGGGCTGTTTGTCAATATGGTAGTCAGAAAGTGCTTTCACTGCTCAGGATACCCCTTCATTTAACTCAGTAGAAAGGTACAACATCTGGCCGTGGCAAACATAATGAACTTGAAAGGGTTGCAAAAAGCTCGACGGCAAAGTTCTGAAAGTGAAAAAGTGCTTTCATGTGTTTTTTTTCCTTGAAATGAAAGGATTTTCTTATCAGAAATTATCCTCCAGTAGTTATCTCTCTAATGGTCCTACTGAGGATATCTGATATTAGCTGCAGCTCATCAAGCTTAGTGAACACAAAATTTCACATCCTTAGAAAAATCCAGGCAGTCATTATAAGACAGTTTGATTGAGTATGCTGTAAGAAGTGGAGAGAAGGTCTAAAGCAGAGCTGAAGAAGTCTCCACCTGCTGTCTAATATGTGTGTTAACTGTTCTCAGGAGACCTCCAGTGTTCTGGTCCACATCCTTGAAAACACAAGAATCTCACACAGAAAGTCTCTAATCGGCCCTAGTTTTTGAGAGATTCCAGCAAATCATCTCAAATCAACTATAGTCATGTGCAAAGGTTTGGGTACCCTTGATCAAATGATGTTTTGTTGATTTTGCTGATTGAAAATGAATACATATCTACTACAGAGAACACATTTCTGCCCACTTTATCCTGTTAATGTGCTAAATTTATCATTCACATATGCAAAAATATTTTTTCCTCATGTACAATTACGCAAAAATGGACAAAAGTGGGCAGAAAATGCCATATTTAAGTGTGTTCCCTGTAGAGAATGTATAAATTAGGGATGCACCGATTGATCGGCCAGTGATCGGAAACAGCCGATTTTTGGCCTGATCGGCCTGATCGATGATTGGCCAATCACTCGCACGTATTGCTGATTTCAAACCGATCTTTTTTGTGGGGGGTTATTTATTTGTTTATGTATTACATTTTATTTTAAAAAAAAATTTGTTATGAAAAAAACTTTATATTAAAGAAAATTAGATTTTTGTTTGTATTTGCTGTAGAGCTGCCACCATCATAAGTCACTATTATAAAAGTAACCAGTAAACAGGGAAAGTAACTACCACGTTACATAAAAAAAGTTGAAACCTATTTTTTTGTGACGTTGTCGTCGACTACATGCAGCAGCCCTAATTTTCTGTTATCTGGGGAAAAAATCGGTATTGGAAAATCGGTATCGGCCAATCGCACTTACAAAAAAATCGGTAATCAGAATCGGCCAAGAAAATTGCAATCGGTGCATCCCTAGTATAAATGTATGTATAGATAGATATTTACCCATGTATTATCAGTACTTGTTAGTCAAAAATAGGACAATTTATATCAACTGTTTATTGGCAATAAGAATTTGCCAGTTGTGTAAGAAAGTGGTACTTAATGACTAAGCAATAGCAAATGGATAGTCATACTACACAGAAGAAAAAAATTCCACAGGACTTCAGAAGGACAATTATACATTACATTTTACATTCATTTATGAAATGTGCATCAGTTCTCTGAGAAAAGTAGTCACAAAATGGCACATGGTGAATTCCATCTAAACACAAAGACAACAGCATGTATCCTGACTGGATAATTAGAGCGATGTGATCCAACACACTCTATAGCTCAGTATTTCTCTAAACGTATTACAAGTAGAAGGAAAGAGACTACAACCACATTTGAACAAACACAAACTCACACAGCTATTAGTGTGCAGTGTCTTTCTTCATTGGTGTAGTGACATCATCAGACACGCCCTCATCAAGACTCCTACAGTCACATTCCACTGGATCCAGGTCCTCACAACTAACTGATGGGTCAATGAGGGAGTGAGAGGAGGTATGAAACAAATTAGGACGTGCCTTGGCCGCCTTGCCTGGCACTTCCAGAGTAAATACTGCCTGGCCTAGGTACAAATCGCCTTTAAATTGAACCCTGAGGCACTTCCTGGACTTTTTGATTGGGTTGCGGATGATCCAGACTGCGCTGCTGCTGACTCCATGTAATCAAGTGTGGTCTTAGTGTCTGAGTGTGGGGGCCAGTGGCCAGGTAGATTTGTCCTTGCACTCTAGATGGGAAAGAGACTCATCATGAAGCAAATGTTCTGAAGGTGGTAGAAGGTTGCTCTCAACATCACCGCCCTCAGCAAGGCAATCCATGTCAGGAGTTCTAGGGTACACATCATTAATGTCAGGGTACACAGAGGGCATTTGCACAAACTCATACTGAATACGGCTTTGAAATCCTGGAACCTGAACACTATGCATCCAGTCTGAAGTGTCCCAGTGGTAGTCTGTTGAGAAGTGAAACAAAATGATCAAACGATGAAGCAGAAGTATCTACATATATGAAATAAACTTCAACAGTTAGCAATAACCTACAATCATGCAAAGTTGAAGTGATTAAGAAATGTAGCATAAAAAGGCGGTCTAAATCTTCATGCAATGTGTAAATAGTCGTGCATCATCGAAAAGATAGATACAAAAGAAACCCTATTATTGCCTATAGACAACAGAGACTATGTTGACATTTCACTGCTATGGCTGGTCTAAAATGTTCCATGTTAAATCACATGTTCAGACAGGCACTCCTGGGGTCTGAGGCAATTAGAAGTCAATGTGGTCCAGAGAAATTCATTCACAGAGAACCGTTTAATTTTCGTTGCCAAGGCTTAGTGAGCTTGCTGTGCTAAGCCAATAGAGCATGCAAAGAAGGGCAACAAATTAGAAGTCGTGCAGAAATCACCTCCGGCACTCTGGAGGTCAAAAGCCTCATGAGAGCCTTTTGATGGAAGGATAAAGTGGAAGACAAAATCATTTTTAGGGTATATAAAGAGAGGCTTTCAGACCCTTTATGAACAAATTCAGCAAATATTCAAACTTTATGTTGAAGCCTGATACACTACCTATTATGTGAAATGAATCAATTTCAGGTCAACCTACTTATTAACAAAGTCCATCTTTGTGGAGGCTTGTAAAGGTAGGAAACAAAAGAAATAAGAATGAATAGTTTGTTCATAACAACAGATCAAACAGATGGTTGTATACAAACTTTATACTGATGATTGGACTGTAGAGACACCATGTCATTGCTAAAAAGAATGTACTGTAAAGAACCACTATAAACTTGCTTTAAAACATCTGAAATATCTAAAGGAGGACTGTGCACATGAGCCACTCTACACAGAACCAAGGGAAATAATTTAGGGAAATTATTTGACTTGTTTTCTGAGGTCACAAATCTCACACACATTGCAAACTACTGAACTACAGGATCTTGGCATGAATTTCTGCATCCTTTTCACCACATCTTCTCCCTGTCAATCAGACTTACATTCTGCCTTTCTCTGAGTGTGATCTGGGCTTGTGCCCAGATTTAATCCATATGGGAGCTGAAGTGACCACAAAAAGCAAAAAAGTTCTTATGATGATTCCTCTGGATGTTCGGCTGTAAAACGTCTCATACTTTTTAATTTCATAGTGCATTAAATGTTGTTTCATGTCTCTATCTAAGGCAATATTAATTAGCATGCCTGAAAGTAAATAAACCCGGTGTCTACTACTTACTGTTATCATCTGCAAACTGGAAAGAATAAGCATGGCCTGGTGTACTTCCTCTTTTGCTGGTTGTTCCTTCTTCCTCTGGTTCTGTTGATAAGGAGGAGATTGTGTCCCTTGTGTTTTCTGAAGAAAAATAAGTATACATTATATTTCTATCAAATTTGCCTTCAATTGTATTATCTTGATTATATATGTCATAAATATGTTACATTATATGTCTTTGTGGTGGTTGGAGGCCTCTAGAGGCCATCCATTTTTCAGGTCATTGTTTTATTGAGGGACTTTCATTAAGAAGGCTGAGCATACTGGTCTTAGATTTGTTTATATAATGTGTTGCAGCCGACTAGTGTGCTCAGATAACAAGAGGCCTGTGTTTATTCGTTGTCTGAGTTAGGATTTTGGGGATTTAGTTCGTTTTGAGGTGGACATTAGTTGTCGGTCCATTGCATTGCTTGTGTCGTTTTGTGCTCTTGTCGCATTTGGCTCTGTTAGGCTCTCGTGCCTGTATGTTATGTTATGGTGACAGTCTTAAATTGTATTATCTTGATTGTAACTCAATCATTTTAATTTGTTTTCCATGTTTATAAGCTTGTCTAAGAGTGTTAAGGTATAAAGTAGCAAAACATATGTAATAATTCCTGCCTGAATCAATACTGGCTTACCATCTTCATCATCCCAGTCTGGTTTTTGTGTAGAATCACAGCTCGTTAGGGATTGTGAGGCTCTGCACTGTGGTGTGTTGGGCGCTACACTGCACACAGCCACAGGCTTTTTTACTCCAAACAACACATCTGGAGTTAAGGAGCCTCCATCTACATCCTTAAGTGGGTCTGCGGGAGTTCTGGGATGATAGGAGAGGGGTCTCAGAGGGACCTTCGCTGGGGTGTCCAGAAAAGTGTCTCTGCTGGGCCAGGAGTCCATATAAGTTCTCTGGATATAAGCATCAATGGCTCTGTATTTTTCTTTCTCCTGCTTGTCTTTGCCTGGCTTGCACAACCATACGCGGATGAGAACAAAGAGCAAGGCCAGGATGAAGCAGACCACCAAGAAGAGGAGTATCCCCACCAGTTCGGCCAGACCGACGTTCCAGGAGGTGGAGATAAACACGTTGTGGAAGTCGCTCTCCATCTCACACAGCCTCCCGCTGAAGCCTGGACTGCAGCTGCAGTTGAAGGAGCCGTGGGTGTTCACACACCAACCGCCATTCAAGCAAGGCACATTTAGGCATTCATCCACGTCAGTCTGGCATCTAATCAATAAGTATATGTTGGAAAAATAGTTAAACAAAAGTACAGTGAAAATTTAGGCTACTACAGTTTTTAACTACAGTTCATATTTTAGATAAATGTCATACAGTGCCAGAAGCAAGACACTGAAGAAGCAGAAGCTTCCACAGTTTATTAACTTCACAATCCTTCACTATTCACTAATAAAAATGCATAATGAATACCTAATATGTTATGTACTATATTTATACAATCAATGCACATTTTATTAATATAATTTTTATTCATCAATTAAATTTTCCATAGATTTAAAGAAAAAATATTTCAAAACATGCTGTTTATATTTGGGAATTTTGCTGCAAAAACAAACAAACACCTATGCAGCCTTCAGCAGTTTAGCACCACCCATTCATGATTCATTATAAGGAGCTTTTAGGTTTAGACTGCTTTTGGAATAAAAATACCACAAAGCACCAGAAACATATAGAGCTCATTTACATATATCAATCAGACACCGAAACAAAAAGTGGCAGTTTTATTCTAAGGGATTGACATAAAACCACAGGTTGAGAAGTGGGAAAATAATCAAGAAGAGTGAAAGAAAGAAGAGTATAATGAAATGTAAACGAGATATCGATACCTTTCTCCTCTGAATCCGATTTCACACTCACAGACGGGTCCGTCCAGGCTGTCGATACAATGTCCACCATTCCTGCAGGGGTTCTCTCTGCAGTACGGCCCAATCTCGCATCTGTAGTGACAGAGATCATTGACAAAAAATCAGTAGTGTAATCAGGCGCGCATTATTGCTTGGAATGTATAATTCATGTGGTTAGAACCATCTAAATGTACTTCACCTCTGACCAGTGTATTGTCCTCGGCAGTGGCAGTAATAGTCATTATTATTTTGTATACATGTTCCTCCATACAGACAGGGGTTGGAAACACAGGGGCTGATCCTGAGCTCACAGTGAGCTCCCATGAATAAGCTATTACATCTGCAATAATATCCTGGAAAACAGAATCAATCAGTAATAGCATGAACCAAAAATGTGTCCTGTGCGAATCTTATAGCATATTTTTTGTTTTTTCTATCATTTTCTATCACAGAGAACACATTAGCACATTTACACTCAAAAAGGTAATTTGACCAAAATCTAGCCAACTAAATTGTTTAAAAATATTAATCTAAACAATACAAATAAACATGAATATGATGTAACAGAACCGAGGTTCTTGATTCATCCCTGCACTTAAGAGGGTACTTATCCTCCAAAGAGGAGTTCAATTCCATACTGATTTATTCTTGAATTATTATTTTAGTAGTGTACCTTCTTTGTGCCTCTGGAAGCAGCTTCCACCATTTAGGCAGGGGCTGCTTGTGCAATCCTGATCTGGGGTTGAGCTCATGCCACAGCCTGAAGTTACTCCTACCATGTCCTCAACCACGACCCCCAAGTGACTTTCTGAGTGCATGAACAGGCTCTGTCCATTAAACAGTACCGCATCCATGCAGCCCTGTAGACTACCAAAGAAAGGCAGGCTGCGTCTCGGCCTGGAGACCAGCACACCAGCCCGCCCGCCCAGGATCACCTGCTTGTCCAGGCCGAGGCAGGGCAGTATGCCAGACAAAATGCTGGATGCAGAGTGGAGGTGGTCCAGGATCAGCCTGGCGCGATTCCCTTTCACCTCCAGGTCCACTGAGTGCCACTGGCCATCATTTACCTCAGCGCTGTGGACAGACACGGTGGCCAGACCACCGCCACAGTCAAACTGGCACCGCAACCTGCCTCCTATCACCTGTAGGCCACAGAAAAAGCAACATACACAGATACATATTTGTCAAATGTGGTCCCACCACAGTACTTTTTTTTTTCTCTGCATTTAACCCATTCATCAAGTGAAGCAATGGGCAACCAGGAACACAGTGCCCAGGGAATCCTGGGATTCGAACCCACAACCTTCTGACTGCATGGGCTATTCCCTAACCACTAGCCCATCAGTGGTTCTATATAGAAAACAGACATGAACAGGATTTAATCATTTTCCCTCTGCCACAGCTGCTCCTCATCATTTCATCCCAAATGACAAACAGGAGGCAAAACTGGATCATCTATACAAATCCTTATTTAGCAAATATCTACAGAATCCAGTTTAAAACATTTAAGCCATTTGAATTTAATAGTTAATGTGTACATTATTATAAACAGGGATTGACATAAGTGATACACTAAATGTGCACCAGTTTTCAGTCTTCACAGTGCAAATGGGTGTCTAATTTCTGACTTAATACTGCATGCATAACCCCCTGGAACCATGCCGAGACATAGACCCCGGCATGGACACCCCCCCGGACCCTGGCGCAATCCCCCCAACCAGACCAAGACATAGACCGTGGCACGGACACAAACCCCAGAACCACGCCGAGACACAGATTTCTGCACGCACACACACCCTACCACACTCACCCCTCCACCAAGGCCAAGACACAGCAAAAATGTTTAGTTTTGGTGTGTACCAGTTAATTCATGTAGGTACTCTTTACAGTACTAGGGCAAAACAATTATGTCAACCCCTGATTATAAACATTATTTTCACACTTCTTCATTGACATTTTTATATATATTCAAAGATGTTCAAAACGAAATGAACACAATCTGCTTTGAAGGTTCAGATTCAGCCAGAATTCCAGACCAATTTAACAATTCATCACACCATTCAACTTAAAATTCTTTGAATTTTTGATTTTCTAATGAATTTGGTTTAATAAATGTGACAATTGTCTAAAAAGAAGACTTTGTCAGAAGAACCTTTGGTGCTTCTGGCCTTTTTTCTTACCTCCAGGAGGCCGTAGCCTCTTCCTTTAACAAACATCACCATTCCATGGCTGGAAAAAGTCTTCAGCCTCAAAGAAAACTTCATTTCTGATCTGGCGCTCTTCCTTAAATGATATTTGACGTAGCTGTTCTCGAGGAATGTCATTAAGGCTCCGTCTACAACAAAAATCACAAAAGTGATACTTAAAACAAAGATCGTGTTCTAACCTCCGAAGCCAAAAAAATCCATACATGCTTTTATAGCTCAGTAAAAAAAAGAATTTCTCTATACACATGTGAAGGAAAAACCACTAGATATCACAGTAAAAGAGTATATGGATATTTTACCAAGCATAATATGACAAATATTATTGTGACAATAGCACATAAAAAATAAAGCAAGCGTGTTGCACCATATGCAGTTATGTTTATAGTCTCATTGCACACAATTGTAGGGATAAATGTGTCCAAACAGAAGTGTTTAAGATATATTTGGTGTTTACTATGTTTACTATGCATGATTGTGCAGTCAAGTAAAGGATTATCAACCTGAAACCAAATTTGACTTTTTAACCTTGTTAGTTTATGTCTGTGATCATATTAACAACCCTCCCCCCATGTTTACCCTGTTTCACTCGTAACAGTACAAAAGCAAAATGCATGACTTGACAGATGTAGCTGAGAGAAACATTGCACACGACAAAGGATTCAGTAATGATTTACACTTAAACACGTCATGCATTCTACTTAAGCAGAGGCTGTCATGTTCAGCTGTCATTATGTAAATGCCTACTTAGCTTAATTACTTGTGTAAGCATGCCACAATGTAACAAGGGAAGCTGCAAATCCGGTATAATCAAATGAGTGGCATATCATTTCACCTAATGAGTCATCGGTACACTGCACTCGCTTCAAAGTGCCTGTAAATTGTTATTGATTGCATAAGCCAACTTCTTTCCAAAACTCTACACCTGCAGTGGCAGGAATTAGGGAGCTTTTTTTATGAGTTGCTGGAAGTAAGTGAATCTTAAGAAAATGTTGTAAATTACCTGAGCACTTTTCATTTTTGCCCCATGGACAAATGCAACGATATTTGTTATATTCTTGGAGAGGCACACAACGTGAACCCTCTGGACATGGGCTATCTGCACAGCCTTGCATCTGTTCAGAGCATTCTCCATCTAGCATAAAAAAATAAAGAGCAAGAAAGCATCGCATTAAAAATAGAGCTAGCATTATATAGTGTTCCATAGTACAGATTCAGGGTGCAAATATGCAAAATACCTTTTAGAATGTTTTCAATATTCTACTTCATATAAAATAATATCTCAAAGTACATGCAATTAATTTAATGTATTTATTATTTAAAATATTGTCAAAAACCTTGCTTGGTGAAATGTTTAGATTTGTGTAAGGTATTTATGGCTCTTAAAAAAATATGTCAGCATACATACACACACACATATATAGTACTGTATGTATCATTCTATTGTATTATATATTTATTTTATTTAACGTTACATTTTACTTTGTAAAAAATGCTAATTTATGTCTGTTGTCTGTTGACTGACTGGGTTAATGAAAAGGGAACAAATCCCCAGTATACTAATCACCACCCAGGTCATCTGCACCTGTGTCTTGTTATGCTTGCATGATTCATACTTAGGTCACTGTGTGGCTTAACAAGGAAAAACATTTCTCTGATATAAGTGTTTAGTGTATAGTACTGCATGTATATGCATTTTTCAAGTCGACTAGTCAGGCAGCATATTTGAAATTGAGTCGACTAGTCGTTTGTTGATGTCATCACACACGCAGTGGCGCAACACAGGCGTCCAACATTGAGCAACTTTTATTAAAGTTATCTGTAACATTAACAGTCAACACGACAGTTAAACAAAACATAACCAAAACTGATACCTTGAACTTTCTGGTAAACTGAGAGTGGGAACAGTTTAAGCCGCAGCAGAACGACTCTGCAGTGCTAGCGTTAGCCATGTGTGCTAGCGTTAGCCATGTTAGCTAGCGAAGTCGTTTCAGATGCTAACCTACACTTGCAAGTCGGTATTAAAGTACAGTACCGGCGTTCTGCATATGTGTGTGTGTGTGCGTGTGTGTGTATGTATGTACATATAATAAACCAGTATGTACCTTGACAGAGACACCTGAGAGTTATGTGGTGACGTGGCGTGACATAGTTCACTGTGGCTGTGCTGTACACCATCATGCTGCTGGAGTCCAGGGTCACCACCTGCCTGCACATGTTGTCTGGACATTTAGCATTGGAGCAGCGGTGGGGCATGATCCTCACCACTCTCAGATCACTCAGCTCCTGTACAGCTCCACTGGAGCTATTAAAGTACTGCAGGAGGAGCTCCAGGGAGGAGCCATCACCTCCAGACCCCTCTAAGAATAACAGCACATCCAGATCACCGCTGGACTCCACGGGCTGCAGGCTGAGGATCTGCATGTCGCTTCTGTGGGCAGATTTAAATAAATACATACCTACGTTAATATAAGATATCTAACCCCATGGCTTTTAATTAAGTAAGTCAGAGAGGTGATGGCACTTGCAGGATCCTCAGACTAAGCAGGATAAATGACTTGAGTGTCTGGTACAACAGACTGCCAGCTGTCACAGTCACTTGCTCAACTTTTTTTTAAGAAAAGACAGACTTCCAGGGTCTTAACGGGTACCACAGGTGGTCAACCATGCAATCCAGGCTCAAGAATATATTAATATTCTTCATTATTTAGTGGCAAGCATGTTTACAGGCAAATGTCCACAATATATTTCATCTACTCTCAGAACATTCAGCATTCATTTATATTGTGTTTTTGTTTCCAGAATATTAGTCTGAGAATAACAGAATATTAGTTTGCCTCCACATTGAAAGAACTACAAATAATTACTATCAAATCCAATAATATTCTAGCAAATAGCTGACAAAGTTATTGATCCACAACGTCAGTGCACTGATGTCTGAACAAGTTTTTTGCATGGTGCCAGAGAAGAGCCATTTCTTTTGGTTTTGCAAATGAGATGCATGAGTGAGCTTTGATGTGCAGTGAAATAATCAACTAACAAGGTATACTGGTTATAAAAATTGTCAGTTGCAGCCATAGCAGAATATTTATTCTAATGCTGGGCAACGGTTAAAGTTTTTAATCGCGATTAATCGCATGGTTCCCTCCGTATAATAGTAATTAATTGCATTGTTTTGGGCACAATTAAATAATTAATTAAAGTGCAATAACAAATAAGGAGCTTTTTAACAGCAGTGTTCCCTTGAACACAGTTACACAGCTGCAGTTCAAATATTTCTATAAAGCTCAACCATACCAAAACCTTAACCATACCAAAAAACCAAATCTATTTGCTACTGCAGGGCATTCACAGTTTATCTAGATTGTTATAGTTTCCCTCAGAGTCCAGTGCATGGGGGGGGCAGCTGTAACGAGAAACTCCACATGAAAGCCTATGTATCTGAATGCAGTGTCATTAAAGTCCCTGTTGGAGGAATGGGCAGGCATCCCAATTCTTTTATCCAGTAATGGGACGCCAGACCCTCGTGAAAACCAGCTTGTGGTTGTTCGCAACCACAAGCACAAAACAGCAATGAATTTTCAAAATAAAATGATATTTTAAATAACATAATGTTTGTGTTAGTAAATAAGTAACATGCCCAGCCCTAATTTATTCATTTTAAATGATACCACAGCTTATTTATCATCGGTATATCTACAGCATATTAGGTTGGTTCTCGGAAGTCCTAGGCAGTTGCCTACCTTTGTCTAGTGTACAGTACTGTCCTCCTGTGGATTCCTGACACACTCCTTATCGCTCTCTGGAAGTTCCTCCAGTGCTCCTTGACAAACTCCTCAGCAGTGATTCCAGCGAAGCGCACAGGCACAGAGTCATCCAGCATCTGCTGAGTGACCTGCTGAACATGCACCATGATGCTGGCAGAGCTGGAGAAGCGGCCGTCACTGACTGACACATTGAGTGGATAGCGCCCCACATCCAGTCCCCGCCGGGCTAGTAGCCGACCATCAGAGCCGGACATGGAGAACAGATCGGGGCCTGGATCCTGGAGATTGTATGTGAGCACATCATACTTATCTGGATCAGTGGCATGGATTTTTCCCACAAGGCCTCCTGCAGGGTACTCCTCTCCTGGGACCATGATAAACACCTCCTGAGGATGTACAGATGGAGGATACACACTTGCTTGAGCCACATGAATGTTTACAAGTGTGGATGACTGGAGAGGAGGTTTCCCACTGTCAGAGACCTGACAAAAAAAAACAGGGCATGTTTAATTCAAAGTGCATTTTATGAATTAAACATGCTTAAACAGGCCCCCACAAGAGCAACACCACCTGAAAAAAGTCATAATGAATAGAATTCATCCAGGATTAGGATTGAGAGAGGTTTGCTCCACATTCCATGGGGCACCAAAGCAAGTGTTCAATGCATTTCGTCTTAAGCAAAGTTGGCATTTTCAAACCAGCCGGCCATTTCAGTTTTTCAACAGGAGAGGGAGCTCTGGAGTAACTCTGGTTCAAACGGGTCAAAATTGCTCAAATGTTTCTTTCTTTTTTTATTTGGGAAAGAGATCAAATGCTAAAACTAGGCATCTATTCGTGTATTTTGTAGTGTCCTGAATTTTAAAAACACATTTTATGCATGTGGATGTTTTACCATTAAATAAACCTAAAATCAAGTCTTGTGCTCATGTCTTCATACACTGTGATGCCCACAAATCACATTCTGCACTTTTAAAAAGAAAATACAGCTGATATATGTGTCCTCACCTGAACCTGGAGGATGTACTGATCCTTTTCTGAACTCTTCAGTGATGCTGTGGTCCTAATGACTCCCTGATGGTCAATACTGAAGGACCTTCCCTCGTTGCCCTTCAGAAAGTTGTAGGAGAAAGGGGGTCCATTTTGGGGGGCATCTCTGTCAGTCACACTGAGCTGGAGGAGAGAGGCCCCTGAAGGCAAGTTTTCCTGAGAGAGAGAATCAGAGAGAGAGAGAGAGAGAGAGAGAGAGAGAGAGAGAGAGAGAGAGAGAGAGAGAGAGAAACTCATTCAAACAAGCCAGGAGGGATGATCATAACTGTCCTTGGTGGAAGCTAAGCCGCTCATTGACTGCAGAGGAGAGAACAGTTTGTCAGCTTCAATTTGGCCCATTTGCTCTGACAGCATGGCCGTACCTGGATGATGAGGCTGTAGTTAGCCAGTGAGAAGACAGGTGGGTTGTCATTCACATCAGCCACTGTCACATTGATTGCTGTGCTGCTGGATTTGGGAGGATTTCCATTGTCTGAGGCCAGAACAGTGAGCTTGTATCCACCAACCTAATTTAAACAAAGACGGAAAAGGAGCGAACTGAACTAATCCGCAGCTTATGTGAGCAATTAAGTGAAACAAAGTTAAGACATCTAAGATTTCAAAGACTAGCCCGCCTTAAAGTTAGGCTGCTCTTGTTTTTATCAAAAGGCAAGGAGAGAGAAAGTTCCTCCCCAGAGAGGCAGGAGCTTTACCTTTTCTCTGTCTAATTGATGGGCCACTCTCAGTACACCACTGCCTGTGTCTATGATGAACGGGGTGTCCTGGTTGCCGTCCACAATGGAAAAATGTATGCGGTTGTTTGAAGGCCCATCCAAGTCATCCGCCATTACCTAAAAAGATTAATCAGCTGTATTACAGTGTGTGAAAAGACACCAGTAAATGCTGCAATTATTACTTTACAATAGTAAATGTGTCTAGGGCTGAACAATGAATACTTTTTATACTGAAATCGCAGCATGAAAGAGTGTAGCATTTTTATTACAAAAGTTCCTAGACTACACTAATTAGATCCCACACTATTCAGTGTTGTTAACAGGCAGTGTGACGCACTAAATTCAGTATTCACGACTACAGTGGGAAAATGAGAATGTGCTGATTTTTGGAGCTTAAGTTATGTAATTGCAAACTCAACAACAGTAATTAGCTATTATTCTGCTCAGAGAGGCTAAACAAATGCACTGTAGCTGCACACATTTTACAGTATAATATGTATTCAGGTTTCTGTCCCACAACATAATGCATGTTAAGTACAAAAAATGCCCAAATGCAAAAACAAGACTGCAGATAAAATAAACACACAAACATGTCATATAAGACATACATTTAAATGCATAAAGTATAAATATGTTCAATAGTCTTTTCACTTCTTTCTACATATTTTAGGAATATCATATTGGAAGTATCTTTAAGCATATAATCTAACTGTATTCTCTGCTGTATTCATGGCCATAAACATTTGTATGCTGTCTAAAATATTAGTAATAATGATAATGACATTTGTAAAAATGTGAACTGTAATATATTATTATATAATTTCATTGTAGGTTCAGAGCACTCACAGTTAGCACAGAGTAGCCGGGTTTTGAGTCTTCACTGACTACAGCAGAGTAGAGCTCCTGGCTGAATACAGGACTGTTGTCATTGATGTCAGTGAGGTGGATGGTAACAGTGGCTGTGTCGCTCAGAGCCTCTTGGCCTCCAACAGTGGCCTTTACTGTTAGGTAGTGCTCTCGGGCCACTTCAAAATCCAGCGGAGAAATCACAAATATGTTGCCTACAGACAGAGAAAAGGCACAGAATCTTCACGTCTGTAATACACTTATTCTAGACACTCTTTTTGTGGACATGAACATGCTTACACAAGAGAACTTGTGAGTGTACTGATTTCCCCACAAGATGTCCCCACTATTACAGAAATGTGAAAAAAGTGTCAGGGCGAGGACATTCATTCGGTCCCCTTGACAGTTTTGTTTTATCTTCTATTGAAAAAGAGCCTTTCTGTTCGTTTTGGGACTTAGAATACTTTTTTGGGACTCGTTTACACTGCAGGTCTTGATACTCAATTCTGATTTGTTGCCTATATCCGATTTTTTGACCTTCTGTTCACACGTTTTGTTTTTTTTATTGTGACCCATATCCGATTCGCTTGTTTACACTTGCTGTAGCAAAGGGTGGTTGTTACACCACACAGTAGCCAAGATGGACGAATGCAAAATATGCTTAATGCTAGCTCTGCGATATGCAAAATTCACCAAATAACACCATGATTTTGAGGCGGAGAAGAAGGAAAAGGGTGCTTATTTCAGCTGCGCATCTGCTTCAGTTATTATGGCCTCGAACATTCAGAGGAACGTCTGGGTGCGTGAGAGATCTCAGGATTGGTGGGAGAATATTGTGGCGGGCTTTAGCAAGAAGCAGTGGGTCCAAAATAACTTTCGATTTGCTGTGTCGGCATTCCTCTCTTACAAGGACACGACATTTCGCCAGCCATCCCTTTGCAGATGCGCCTCGGGGTTGCTCTCTGGTGGCTTGCAACAGGTGCAGGCTATCGCACATTGGCGCATCTGTTTGGGATCAGCAGCGCATCAGTGTGCCTGATAATGTTAATGGAAAATCCGATCTGCCTGTTTACATGACAGTCGCATCGGCACATATCTGATTTATATCTGATTTATTTCCACCTATGAACAAGGCCTGAAACCGATCTCAAAATATCCGAATGCATCGTTTTTTTCCTGTTTACACTGTCATCAGATCCGATCTGTGTCACACATGAGCAAAAAATCGGAATTGGGTCACATTTAACTGACGGTGTAAATGAGGCCTTAGATTCTATGTAAAAAGTTTTGGGACACTTCATATGAAACTGATTAACCATAACCTTAAAACCACTACACTGATTAAAGAGGCCCTTGTCAAAGGGTGGGATTTACTAGGCAGTCTGACCCATGGATCCCACATCTCACAGGGTTCAAAGGATCTGCTGCGAATGTCTTGGCAACAGATATCACAGCACACCTTCAGAGGTCTTGCCTCAACAGGTCCATGCTGTTTTTATTTTGTCACTTTGGGTAAACAATCAAAGATCAGCAACATTTTAAAAAAGTGTTGAGCAAGAGTCACATATGACCAACTAAAATAGTATGAGATTTGCGAAATTTACATTTATGGCCTTTAACAGATAATACATTTTAGTAACTTCTGCCTAATTAGGTGGAATGCATTTAATCCCATTGTGACCTAAACAATGTTTTTTTACTATAGAACAGAAGACATGGTAACTGTGTTTTACTCAATTAACACGTCTTCTGTTCTACAGTAAAATGCACATGAAATTATAGGTAGGCTTGATTTCATATGAACATATTAATGTGAGACAGTGATACTGATCACATGATTAGAATGTACTTCAAGCATGCATCTGGGAAAGATGAAATCTTACTGGGTACCATATTTAGTACATGTACTTCTTAATTAATTATCAAGTACCACCACATTTATATCACACTCAGTTGTGACTGGTGGGCAAGTTCTCAACATGCTTGGACATAATGATTCAAAATAGCTACATGCAGCATTTCCGTCGTTATATCAGCATGCTGTTGTTCCCCACCAGTCACAATAGTGAACACAGCTAAAACTAAGACTGGTGTATCCAAATTGTTTGTATGCAGTTACAGATTGTGCCAAGGAGTAAAATGTATGAAAAATTGGGATTAAATAGGTTAGTGTCTTCCAGTCTGATGTTTTTTTGTTTGTTTTCTTTGCCTCTGACAAAAGTATGTATTGAAAATCTTGAATTAAACACCTGATTGCTGGTAAATGCTGAGGGTGCGAGGATTATTCATAAAGTAGCACTTTTGTCAAAAATGGTAAATGTCTAAAAAGATAGACAGGTTTCAGTTTGAATGTCAAATTATTGCACAAAGATGAAGAAAACATGGGAAAGAAAAACGACAGCATGGTAAATGTCAGTCATGCAGTGTATATGTGTTTGTGTACAAAGCAAGATGCTGGTACCTGTGTGGGAATCGATGCTGAAGGCTCCCTGCTCGTTGCCACTGGTGATGGAGTACCGAGTCTGGGCATTAACTGATGCATTGCTGCTGGCAGCGAAGATGCTCAGAAGCAGAGTTCCCACGGCTACATCTTCAGGAACCATGGAAACATAGTCCCTGCGCAGGAACACCGGAGGGCGGTGATTAACGTCCAGTACGGTGACCTCCACAGAGCAGAGAGTGGAGAGTGTCCATGGGGAGCCAAGGTCTGAAGCACGCACTCGCAGCCTATGCATAGCATTCACCTGCCTGCTCAGAGGTTTCACCAGACTCAGGATTCCAGAGTTCTCCCCAATGGAAAACAGGCCGCCAGCAGAGTCTTCCAGTAAATACCTGATTTTACTATTCAGCCCTTAAAACAAACAGATGAAAAAGAATATGCATAAGAAGCTTAAAAAGCACAGTATAATTTGAGGTTAATGACTTGGCACTCATATCGCATTGAAAAATAAATTCTAATTCCATCCACTGGATAGGATTACCCCAGGGGCACAATGCCACCGAAACAATGGAAACAACCTCTGTATCTTCCTCGCTTCATTGTCCAGCTCAGTGCACTTGGAGGAGAACGCTAAGTGCCTATTCAGTTACATCAGTTAACAGGATGTCTGTAAGGTTAACACACCACTTAGCATGATGAGGTTAGAGGGAGAACCATCCCACCCACCATGAGAGTAAAGCAAATTGTATCCTTATGGACGCAGGGTTGTGGCATCACTGGGGACTGAACCTGTGATCTCTAGATTCCAAATTTTCAACTGATTCCACATTTGAGGAATAAGAGATATTTCAGTTTGGTGACACATTATCATTATAATAATGTGAACTCTCGCCTTATAAATGTTATTAAGAAAGAGGTACTAGGCCACAGGGAGACACAAGGTGGTCCCCTTAATTGGAACATTCTGCTTCCTTAGCTTTCTCTTCCTATTTTGTCTTGAAGGAAAGCCTAAGCCACAAACTGCAACCCCAGAAATAATGTGGATTTTCTGGTAAAGCAACTGTCTATACCTTTTGGACAACAGTGCCCAGTGCGAGCTTTATTTTGCTGCAGCTACGATTCTCAGTTAGGATCAGTTGTAACCTTGATTTTTAATGCCTATCCTGCAATGTCCCACCAAAAAAGAAGCCTAATTTGTACTACAGTAAACACTTTGTTTGTGGGGAATTTTTTGTTGGTTTTGTGATCGTTTCTCATAATCCACAGCATGCTGTCATCAGTACAGCCATACTAGATACAGCGGTAGAATGTGTTAACTATCAATAGATGTCGGCTAATTACTTTTTACACTTGAGTGCATGTTAGTGTTGGATATCATTCAAGACTAGTGCAGAATTGAATAGACTGATAATATAAGAAACATCTACCATGATTGCTAAGTGTATGTTCAGGTCTGGGGACAGTGACGGTGGGTGGCCACTAGAGGCCGCCAGGGGTTTAATTTTGCATATTCCTGAGCACACCGGGTTTGAGTTAAGTAATCATTTGTTTCAGCTGCCGGTGTGCTCAGGAGAAAGCGTGTTTGTTTTGGGATTGGTATATGGGGTTGTGATGTACTGTATTTAGATTCTTTAGGGTCCACCGTCATACTCATTGGCTTTGTTTGGATATTCCCCTATCTATCTTTTGTTTATGGCCAGCCTGACTGTTTGTTATGATATGTGTATATATGTGTTTTCATACACAGTTTGTCAGCCACCCACTATCTAATGCATCACTTCTCAGTATCACAGGGTAGAAGCACTGTTGACCAGACACTATTTGCATGGCAGATGGTTCTCAGCACAGCTGTGTCAGTGATGCGGGGGTTTTGTACATGATAGTGTTGGTGCTAGGTATAAGTCCTTCACTGAAAATATCCTGCTATATGATCAGAAACTGCCCATTAATTAAGGGCTAGAGGACTATAAAAGAAACTCAAAATCAGGATTCAAAAATAAGGTTTCCAATAAAGTACAGTTAGGATAAAAATTAGAAAAATTATCTGGTGACGGTCCACATTTAAATACACACTTCTGACCAGATGTTCATTATTTCACTGCAGTCCGAACTGTTGGTTGTCCAGCTCAATTCCATCAGACTAATCTCTCCTGCTGCAATTTCTCTACTGGCTAAATGAATTGCCCTAATCACTTAGCAATCTCCACCCTCATCAACAAACATTCCTAAACAAATCCCGTTCATTTTAATCCTCTCTAAACTGGCACGCACAAGCGAGAAGAATGAGGCCATGATTAGAGACATCCACCCAGGCAGCTGTTTACACCAGTGATTAGTGCACACAGCGGTGTTTTTGAAAGAGACAAGATTCTGAACGACTGCCAGCTTTGTGAAGAATGAATGTAAGAGAGGGATGAAATATGAGCACATAACTTCCTCTTAGAATAGACAATAAACATTAATCCATGTTTCTGTGAGCTACAGTAAAGAACCCCAGGCACTTAAATGATGAGAAAGCAGAAAATTCTAAGCAATTGACAAAAACATCAATCAATTTACCTAAACTAAAACGAACTAAATGCATATTTTTTTATGCTGGTATTGTAGGATTAGACCAAGTAGTATCCTCATTCTTTAAAGAAATGAACAATTACGTTTAGAGTATTTTCAATACTGCATTTCAAACTATATCCAGTAAGTGCCAACAATGAATTAGAAGTCAACTTTTAAGAGTTATGTAAAGATGAAGATTAGTTAGAGCTACAGATAGAGTAAACACTTAAGAGTACTGGCAGCCACAGGCATGGCTGAACTGAATGGTAACAGGCTCTGACTTGGACACACAAAGACTTTCCACTTTTCTGCTTCATCTACTGTGTGGTCTATTTGGCTGTGTGCTTTGTCCTGTTAGAAGAAGAACTTTCTTCCCATTAACAACTTTCTGAAAGTGGCAGCAGGTTTTTCTAAATACTTTGATGGTATTTTGATGGTTTTTCTTCTATTCTAAGAAGTGCCCCAGAGAAACACCCCCACAACAGGATTGCTGGTATGGTGCTCTGCCAGATGTACCGCTTTTTGTTGAGGCCAAATAGTTTGATTTTGGTCCCACAGAATCATCAAGGTGTGTTTCAGCAAACCTCATACAAACCTAATGTGGCTTTTTTTAAAATTTTCTTCTTTTTTTTATTGAAACCCTCCCAGACATGCACACAAAAACTCCTGAAACTGCTTGAAAGTTGTCACAGGCCTCTTATTAGCCTCTCTGACCATTTTCCTCCACGCTCTTCCATCCAGTTTGGAGGGATGACCTAATCCGAGTAGAGTGCTAGTGGTGTCAAACACTTTCCACTTCTTCTAGACTTTACTGTGCTCTTAGGGACTGATAAAGCCTTGGTGTTCTTTGCTGAAATGTATCCCTGAAATCTTTTGACAGTGCCTTGCTGCCCATAGTTGATTGTTTGCTTTCAGTTGCACTACCAGGCACTGGAATGTTGTTGTTTTTATGCTCAGCCAATCAAAACGATTACGGTTGATCAAAGGTAGAGGCCAATTAGGTTGGTGCGCTACAGAGCAGGGGATTAGTTACACCTGACAGCAATTTATAAATATTTTTAGAAGAAGGGTGATCCTTTAACCATCTCAGTGATTCTGGTTGCTATCATGTCTTTCACATGGATGTTATAAATACAACAACAAAATGTGAATATTTTGAAGGGAGTGATTCTTTTCTTTATCTGTTGTATCGGATTAGCACCATGTTTAATAACAATTCAAACAGAAAGTGGTATTGACCAATGTAAATACAAAAAAAGTGCAAATTAATATTTCATTGTTGAAATCAGGCTGATATCTAACCACAGTTTAGAAAGAAAGAGTTTGGATTACACTAGCAATCTGAGTCTAATCCCAGCCTATAATAAGAAAGTAACTGTTTTTACAGGGAACCTTGATGAGCACAAATGATGGGAAATTACTTTCTGAGCAAACTCTGGATGAGAAAGCTGTTGTGTCTCTCCCAACAAAAACAGTCCACAGCAAGCATCATATGAACAGAAACTGTTCCAATCAATCACCTCCAGCAACAAAGCAAATACCTGCACTGCCAGTTTCTTATTTTCTGTGAAAGCAGTTTCTTAAAAAAGCAAACTCCTCTTCAAAACAACCTGCCTTATAACCCTCGCCATTGTTTTGTGTTATTTTTAAACCGAATTACATAATTCATCGTAATGAAAGAAAATGAATGTGCTATTTTTCATTACTTTATATTTACATTGTGTGGGATGGCTCACATTAACAACAAAGAATGATTTCCTCAGCTGCAATAAATAACCTAATGGAAGAAGAGGGGCATCTACAGAGGACCTTAAGGGTGAAAACAGGAATTCTCACCAGTGTCGGCATCAAATGCCTGTAGGCGGGCCAGATATGCCCCAGGCTGCGTGTTGTCAAAAACGTTAATGTAGTAGAGATCAGTGGTGAACACAGGCGCATTGTCATTAACATCTTCAACAGTGATAACAACATCAGCCTCGCACGAGCGATTTCCCCCATCCACTGCTCGCACGGTCAGATTATACACATCTCTCTTCTCTCGGTCAAGAGGCAACAGCGTCTTCAGAGAGCCTTATAGAGAATCATAAAGAAAAAGGTGTTAAATTTATAGTAGAATATTAAAATCTATTCTATACATGAACAACAGAAACTGATTATCAGGAGACATTTGTTATAGCTAGAGATGTAGCTTTGTATACATCATTCATCACTGAAAAATATGATACTAGAAGATAGTCAATGTCACTGAGCCAATGCTATAAGGCCATTAAGCAGAAAACATCCCAGCAGACAGCAGTGTATGTAACCAGCAATGTGTTTCTCCAAACGTCCTCTTTCTACTGTGTCCTTTAGTTCAAACACATCATGTGTGCTAGGAGGCTTTTCCTACCTGTGGTAGAGTGCATTCTGAATGATTCAGCCCCATCCCCTGAGAGCTGGTAGACAATTTCAGCATTTGACTGGGAATCTGGATCAGAGGCTGAAACCTGTAGAACAAATTTTCCTGCTGGGCCATTTTCTGGAACTGTTCCAGCATACAGACCCTGCAATACAAAACTGAGGCTTACACAAGAGACATGTCTGAAAATGTATAAAAAAAAGAGCATTTCTTCACAGACAGCTGCAGGTGTCAAGCCAGGTTTTTGCATGGTAGTAAAAAGCTGTCTTGGCTGTCCTGGCAGCAAGCCCAACACAGAACCATTTTCATAAATGAGGACTTTAAATGATACCTCCTCACACACAGGACTGTTGTCATTTGCATCAAGAACTGTGAGCCCTACAGCAGTTTCGGCCATAAATGTTCCATCTGTGGCTGTTATGTTCAAGAGGTAGTGTTCTCTCTCTTCTCTGTCCAGTGTTTTAGAAGTCATGACTACACAAGCACCACCTAAATATTCCAGATTAAACTGGCCCCAAGGGTCGCCACCTGAACACACACACACAAAGATAACAACAAGAAAAAGTAGTTAAACTGAGTTAATTAAAGAGTTATTCCTTAGTGGGCTCAGCACTTCTTTACTGAAGTTCTTCATTTTACTGATCTTCTCCTCCTCTCTAATTTCACTGATCACTTTCACCAATGATGCTTAGTGCTGGGCTTGGGGAATTATCTTCCAGACGATCAATTCAGGTGCCCTATATTCTTATATTCTTCTTAAAAGACGTTGTTTGTGTCTTTGGAAATCCCAGACTTCAGTTCATTTAATAAAGGATTCTTTGCAAAATTATTCAGAATGTGACATCTCAAATTTTAAATTAAAATCTTATTTTGGTATTATTTAAAACTACTGATAAAACTGTGCAGTAAATGTACTAGTTTGGGTACACACAGTAGTATATTTAATGTTTAACTCATTGTTTAACTCCTCGTTTTTTAATGCTGTCTTTTAATACAATGTTATTTTTTCTGTCTGTATGCACTTCAAGATTTTTTTGTAAAGTGTAAAGTATATAAATAAAATGTATTATTATTAATAGTAGTAGTGAAAAACATGCAGAAAAACAATATATTTTATAGCACATACTATATATACTATATTGTATATATATACTATATCGAATATAACCCCATCCCCCATAATAATACCTCCACTTCCAGTGCTACATTGGAGTGAGGTCTTACCTGTGATGAAGCAACTGAATCTCCTGTTGACCTCCTCACTATCAGAGTCCATGGTGCTCAGAGAAATTATGATGGTGCCCGGCGTAGATTCATCCTCCCTCACTGTGGTGTTGTACAATGCCTTAGTGAAGACTGGAGCGTTATCGTTTGAATCCACCACTGTCACCTCCACAACTGTGGTGCCTGTCATATGCATCTCTGGTGCTCTGTCTCTGGCGATAACCACTATTCTGTACCTGTTTCTCTTTTCCCTGTCTACCTCTGCGATAGTTGTGACCCAACCTGTCTCACTGTCCACAGCAAACAACTCCAGAACCTCAGGGCTCTCTTGGTTTTCATCTAGACTGTAAGTGACCTGACCATTCACTCCAGAGTCCAGATCGGTAGCCCTCACCTGGACCACCGAGGTCCCTCCTGGTAAGTTCTCAACAACAAAAGATTGGTACGGGACAGAGTCGAACTGTGGGCTGTTATCATTCACATCCTTCAAGTGTATGTTCACATCTATGACTGACAATAGATCCATGCCCCTCTCGGTGCTCTGGACCCTGATGGACAGCTGATACCATTTGGTAGCTTCATAGTCTAGTCGTTTGGCCAGTTTTAGCTTTCCAGTGTTGCTGTTGATGAAAAATACATCATCTTTGTTACTCTCTGAAGTGTTTCCCCTCACAAGGCTATATATCACAGGCCATTTTCCTTCAGACTGGATGACATCTATCTCAGTCCCGACAGGGAGATCCTCGACAAGCTCCAGCTGAAGCGGCTCTTCAGCAAACTTTGGCATGGGCAAATCGGGAGGTAGCACTTTAATTGAAACCGGGATAACAGACTGCCTGGGAGGGCTTCCTGAATCTTTAGCTTTCACATAGAAGGAGTGCAGGTCGTTTTCAAGTTCCATTAGACTTGCCTTTGTGATGAGTGCCCCACTAAGGGGATGAATTTCAAAATGTCCAATATCAGAGTCAATTTCATAAGTGATGTCAGCATTCCTTCCCTCGTCCTCATCCACAGCTGATATTTTCATCACAGTGGTTCCTCGTGGAACATCCCCACGGACTGCAGATTTATACTCAGAAAGCATGAAGTGTGGCGCATTGTCATTGACGTCTGAGAGAATAACAGTTACTGTGCAAAAGCCTACTTTTCCACCTCCATCCTTAGCCAGAATGTTTATACGGGTGACTTTCTCTACACGCCTGTCGCCATCAAATCTTTCAGCTGTATGAATCTCACCGTTGGCATTCAAGGTGAATTTGTCTCTGGCAGCATCGTTTATAATAAATAATGAAACTTCGCCATGTATTCCAGGATCCTCATCCATCACCTCCACCTGTGTTACGAGTGTACCAATAGCAGAATTCTCTAGAAGTTCAACAACATACTCATGCTTTGCAAAAGATGGGCTGTGTTGATTTGAGCTGAGCACATTGACTTTTACTTGAGAGAAAGCTGTGAAAACGCCATCGGTGGTGAACACAATTAAACTATACTGAGTCCCCGTTAACCTTTGATGGCTTGAAATGACAATTTGCCCACTGCTCTTCTCAATGCCAAAGATGTTGTCTTCATTTCCTGATAGAAAAGAGAACTCCAGCTTTCCAGTATCAATACTATCAGCATCAAATGCCTGAACGCAGGCAACAAAATGGCCTGGAGGCGAATGTTCACTGATAGTGGAACTGTAAAGTTGCTGGGAAAATACAGGTGGGTTATCGTTTATGTCAGTAACATGTATTAACACCGTGACCTCACTGTACAACTGAGAAGCTCCTCCATCCAAAGCTCTCACTGTTAGCTCGTACTTTGCTTCTGTTTCGTAGTCTAAGAGAGCAACAGTCCAAATGACTCCGCTTTGACCATCAATTCTGAAGTGATCTGGAATAGTTCCATTTTTTCCAAACAACTGATAGAATATTTCGTTGTTGCTGCCAGTGTCAGAGTCACTGGCTGACACTTGTAATACAGATGTACCAACCATAGCAGACTCAGAGACACTCACGTTATATGACTTCATATGGAACATGGGCGCATTGTCATTGACATCCTCTAAAATGACATCCACAAAAACTTCAGAGTGTGCTCCAGTTAGAGAGTCCATCGCTTGGATACTTAACCTGTGGGCAGGGTGAGTCTCGTAGTCCAAGGACTGAATAACCGCTATAACTCCAGTGTTGAAATCAATGGAAAAATGACCAAATGGATCTCCCTCGTAAATTGTGTAGACAGTGCGAGGTCCAACAGACTCATTAGCCAGGACCTGCATTATGGAACTATGTAACTGCACATCCTCTGGAATTTCGATTTTATAAAAAGGCCTTTCAAACACTGGTGTAGCTTTGTTCACCACAGTAATAGTCACTTCTGCTGTTGAGGAAAGGGCCTGGTCACTTCCATCCTCAGCGATAACATTAAGCACAAATCTTGTGTTGAGATGTTCCTGCTCAAACGGCCTCTTAAGGGAGATTTCACCAGTGGCACTTATCTGGAAGTACTCATCATGCCCCTTTAAATAGTATTTAATCTCAGAATTGTTGTCCCCATCACTGTCCACTGTAGTTACCTGCCTAAAAACAGTTCCCACCTCAGCATCAATCTGAGCAACAGAACTATAGGGTAAGTTCATGAACAGGGGTGCATTGTCATTCACATCCTCAACTGTTACTTTAACAAGAACTTGGGCAGTTCCTGCTTCCTTTTGTTCTTTTGTAACTGAAACAATCACATCAAATGTATCCTGCTCTTCACGATCAAATGGTACCCCAGTGGAAAAGAGCACACCAGATGTTCGACCTATATCAAATTTCTCATCAGGGTTGAGAATGGAGTAAAATAATGGTTCGTTCATTTTGTTCCCAACCGCAGTAATAACGGTCAAGGTCTTCCTCCGCGATGAGTTTTCCAGTATGGAGGCAGTGAAAATTTCCTGAGTGAATTGCAGACCATCATCGTTGTTGCCTCTGACCTTTATTTTTATGGTTGTGGAAGTGGTGAACCTTCCATCAGAAACCCTGACAGTCAGAAGATATCTGCTCCGCAACTGAGTGGCATTCTGAACAAAAATCTCCCCCGAAACGGAATCAATTCTGAACTTGTTCCCACTGTTGCCGTCTAAAATAGAGAACAGCAGTTTGGCATTGGGTGGAGAATCAGCATCCATGGCTTTTAGAGAGATCACTTTCACCCCCTTGTATGTTGGCACCAGCAGGGCTGTTTCAAAGGAATCCTGGTTGAATCTTGGGGCACAGTCATTGACATCAGTGACATGGACTGTCACGTTGGCAACGTGGCGAGTAAATAAATGTGGAAGGCCAGTATCATGGGCTTGCACTGTGAAGTGGAATACACTCTGCTGTTCATAATCTAAGTCACTGATTGTCTGAATTGCTCCTGTGCCAGAATCAATAGCAAAGTAGTTGTGAGCATATGGCTCCACTATCTGATAGACAAGTCTGGCATTTGCTTCCTCATCAGCATCCATTGCAAGAATAATGAGAGGGGTATTCTCATTAGTCAGAACCACGCTCCTGGGTACTGCTGCCTCACTGATAAACCCCTCAAATTCAGCCTGAGCGAAGACAGGGGCATTGTCGTTCTCGTCTTTTATGAGAACGAGCACTGAGACTTCGCTCGCCTTTCCAGCCATGTTCGTTCCTTGAACAGTCAATTTATACGAAGACAGACTCTCGTAGTCCAGCCCCCTTCGTGTAACAATGGCACCAGAGTTCGGATTTATGTCAAACACGCCATTCACATTTCCTTCTCTGATTTGATAAAAGACAGATGATTGACTGGTGGCTGAAACCATGGCCACTAAACTCCCAGCTGGGGCCGCCTCGCTGATCTCAGCTGTGATCAGACTGGGATGGAACTTCGGCTCAGCGTTATCAGAGACAGTGACTGTGATAGAGACAGTTGCAAAAACACTCAAAGGGGCTTCTCCTTTATCTGATGCTTTCACCTTTAGCTCATAGTGACTCATCTGGGCACTATTAAGTTCTGCGGCAACCTTTATTATGCCCAGGAATGGATCTACGCTGAAGGAATTTCCATGATTTCCTGCAAAAAGGAAATCAACGATGTATTAGTGACATGTTTACATAAATATATTTACAATGAACAATACCGTTGTCTTATTACAAAGGGTGTAAGTCTCTGATATTAAAATAATGTGACTATGATTATTTTAAAACTGCCATGAAATATCAAATTTCATCCTTGGTCTACATTAGTATGATTCAATTCAGCTGATTCTAGAAATGATATGAGAGGAACGGTTCACATGTAGAAAATAAAAACATTGTTTTGAGTCATATACTTTTATTTTCTCTAAAAGTTTGAGCACAGTGTAAGCGCATACGTTATCGAATGATCGCAATCTAGTTTTGGTCTGAATTGCTTTTTACAGGCTTTGAATATTTGTTGTTCGTTCTGTATGAATACTCACATTCTCAAATTCATACTTAAGTTTTTAATTAACCATAATATACCTTTTCAAATAGCTGAGTAAAGGACTAAGGAGTTTTTTGAGCTATAGGCCTATCTAAAAGCAAAAAGGATTATGGAAGTGGAGCCAGAAGCCTCATCAACTGCCAAAACTCACAACAGACAGGACTGAGTTCTCATTTTATTGTTGAGATTTTTCCCCCTGACGTGATGTCCCAGGCATCTCTGCTCTTTTAGCCTCAACAGCCATGTGTTCCTATGTGTGTCACGTTCGCGGGGGCTAGTCCCCCACGAACGAGAGCTTACTTGGAACATTGACGTGACTGGAGACCAAAGTTCCATGCTGTTTTA
>JBBPDC010000032.1:2710140-2726224 GCA_037974485.1 Hemigrammopetersius urotaenia | reverse complement strand
TGTTTTTCTTTAATAAACCCACCGTTCTGCATGGATCCCTGGTCTGAGTCTCGTTCCGTGCCTAGAGGGAGTTCAGAATGCTGGCCTCGCGGCGAGCATTCTGACACCGATTTGAGACAGTTTCACAATTTCACAATTTGCTTCTTTAGGTTTGCACTGCATCTTAAAGACTAATAATAGCAAATGGAAATGTATTAGAATTCAAAAATTCAGGCCTCAAACATAACTTTAATATCTACTGTGCAATCCCTTGGCAAAATAAACATAGAATCCCTAGAGACATCAGTGAAAATACAGTCATTTGAGCCACGGTGTGTCTAGAGCGTAAGCTTTGCCTCTTCCCCTCACTTTACTCTCATAACTTCATTCTCATTGACAGTAGTTTCCATGTTTCCATGTAAGACAGCAAATGAACAGGGAGCATATTGACATTACAGTTTTGCATTTCAAAGCACTGTTTGAAATTTGAGTGAATTCAGACAGTGTCCTTTCATTTGAACATGGTCGTGTTCACAGTTTAAGCCTAGAAGCAACTGTGGGATGATTCATGTATGTAGTTTGCACTGCACTATTTGTTGAGGTATCAACTTCTATTGCTTTATAGCTACATCAGTATCAAGGTAAAAAACAAAAGAAGCAAACTTCAGACTTGAAATGCAAGTAGGATCAAGGTCATGTTTAAAGTTCACCTTTCAATTTTAAGCAATGCTTGCCCTAAAATCGGCTACCGAGCGTCTTTTGAACATCCCTCTGGCTATTCCGTGCCCGCGCAGAGTGCACTCAACCAGCTCTCAGTGCACGACACAAAATGCGCTCCAATTGCGTAACCCCGGAAATTGAAAGACGGCTATTATCCTGTCATTATCAACATTTCCATACGTTTTTTTTTTCCTGTCCCTGTCATTTATTCAGCTGATAAAAACCTGCAAACACGATTACCTTTTATAGCAAGTGCCAAAGGGAACAAAATACCTGGGTGCTGATGGATCTGGTTCCATCTGTTCCTTCCACCGTTAGGTTATAATTTAACTGCTGCTCTGCATCCAGTACTTTGGCAATGATGATGGTGGCCCTGCCATTCTCCACATTGTAGCTGCTGTCATCGCTCCCACCTGTTATTGCCAGTAGAGACAAACATTGCCACCTAAATTACTACTTTTCACAACCAAGAGGCATTTGAGTAAATGTAGCATATTGATTCAGAGACAATATAAGTTGATAAATTGCGTAATTATATGTTGGCTGAGCAAAATTTATTTTTACGTTTTTTACATGCCAAATGTTGCCATTTTGTTTCGGAGAAAATGTGGTGAGCAATAACAGTAATGGCATTACTGCATTGGCAGAATTGAGCACCCAGAGGGACAGAAGTAAAACAATGACTCATGAGCAGATACCTTCTGTTCTACAGTTCGGGTCACAAGACATCTGAACGATGTGAAACACTTCTGTAGCGTGCAAGTCTCCTTGTAAGTTAAAGCCAAGAAAGGGGGGGTAACAAAGCAGCAAGGCAGGGATTAAAGAAAAGAGAGATTTAGTTAAGGAAAGCTGATTAGTGCAGTGTAGAGATGAAGGTAATGAAGCAAAGGGTAAGTCCATTAACGCTACTAAAGGTCCATATCAGTTACAGCAGCGTAGGATTTAGTATTATTACATTCTTATAAATCTTCTCCTATTCCTTTCTCAACGAGTGGAGAGGAAGATATTGATTACCTTTGATACTGAACCAGACAGGAGAGTCTAGAGGCTGAGTGCTGATGACTCCCACCATATGGCCCACTGGATCACTCTCCGTGACAGAATATTGGAGCGAGGTCTCCTGAAACGCCAGCGCCTCTTTAGGCGGCTCAGGCTTTGCAATCCACTCAATGTGCACCCGGCAGATGGACGACTTCTGAGGCCGGCCATTGTCCAGCGCCTTAATCTGCAAGAGAGGAGTGGATGTGAGGGTGCCTTGTTTTGACAGTGGGAGATGATGTGTAAGCCATCACCAGCTATTCTCTTAAAAACAAACAATGCCTGTGTAAACTGCTTTATTTCAAAGGAAACCAGTTCACAGGCTTTTATGTTCATTTATTTCATGTCAGACATAAACAAAAACACAAAGCTTGTGAAACAGATGTTTTTTTCTTAACACTGTTATGGAAATAAAACCTGGATTAATTGCATGTCCTTAAAGCACTGTGTTGACAGCACAGATTATCTTATGTCCAACCTTGAGGGGTTTGGTACCTACTAAAGGGAATTAAAACTGAGGCTCTGTCAAAGTAGCGAATGGTTTCTAAATGGTTCTTAGCTTAGAGGTAGTTTTAGGGGAAAAAATGGTATCCATCACCACCTTTTGAGGATCCTCTAAACTTTCTTCATAACAACGTGTTAATAGATAGGATTTTTTGAAGAAATATTCTTCAGAAACTCAAAGAAATTTACACTACTGAATTTACACTACTGTAGAAAAGCGTAATCTTTAAACACTACTCACTATTTGATTTTGCCAGTTAACAAAAAAATAAAAATAAATCACTTTGTTTTTATTATTGGCCTCATTGTAGATTAATATTGAAAACATCACCTATTGCTCTGATGACAGCTTTGCACACTTTTTGCATTTTTTCTATCAGATTCATGAGGAATCGACCCGGAATGGAGTTTAATTAACAGCTGTTCTTCGTCAAGAGTTCATTAGTGGAATTCCTTGCCTTCTTAATGTGTTTGGGATCATCAGTCCCCATGGTTCTAATCCACAATATGGCAAGAACCACTCAACTAAGTTAAATAAACAACAGTCCATCATTACAAAACATATTCTGATTGGTTCAACTTCATTTACTGCATAATTCCACGTGCTCCTTCATCATTCTGTTTGCTTTCAATATTAATCTACACTGTAGAAATGAATAAAAACAAAGTAAGACGGTGTGTCCAAACTTTGCCTGATTTAATTGAACAACGAATTTAAATAATAATTAGTCAAAGTAGTTAACTGGATGCTAACTACAAATAATTGGATTCATTAAGGGAAGTTTTGAAATAGTTAAACAAACATGCAAATCACAATGGGTCGTTTGTTTGTGTCTATATTCTAATATCTCTCCAGCAAATATTCTTTTCAAAAACTGACCACCCAGATAATTGGCTTTCCATAACATTTTCTCCAGATGCCTAACACAATATTGCACAGTAATGTGGGCCTCAAAGGTACCAGCCCAGCAAGCATGATATCAAAATGGAGAATGAAAGAAAAAATATACCGTGAGAATGTGATAGTCCCCTGCTGAGAAAGCCTCTTTAGAGGAGATCAGCCCTGTTTTGGGCTCAATGAAGAATTTTCTATGCTCATCCCCCTCCTCTATGCTGTATGAGATTTCAGAGTAAAGACTCTCATCTCGGTCGTGGGCAATGACACGGTAAACAGGCTCCCATCTGATTGCCTTTGGCCGCTCCACTAGCTTGATTTTATAGACTTTCTCAAGGAACTGAGGAGAGTTGTCATTTTCATCCTGCACCTTCACTACAACTCGAACGACTGTAGACATGGTGGGGCTGCCATCATCAGAAACAACGACCTGTTTGGAAAAAGGAGAAGAACATGCTTGAAAAAGCTGAGATGTGTCTCTCAGAGTAGCTCTGAAATGGTCATTAGTTGTCCGTCATTATCAACTGAGCGAACATCTGGGGAGTGTCACAAGCAGAAGTACTAGAAAAGTATGACATAATTACAGTGCCTTCCAGAATTATTCACACTCTTATTGAATATAAGTGAAAAAGGTCCAACCTGCTGGTTTCCAATTGTATTTAGGGCAGGGGACTGGAATAGCTATGACGAAAGCTTGATATTAAACTCACTAAACCAATTGAGTGGATTTTGATGTGTCCTGTAGAAAGTTCTATAACATTAACGTCTTCTGTTATGTTCTGGAATCCATAACACCATGTGTGTGAATAATGGTGAAGTAGGACCAGGCCCACAGAATCAAAGATCCTCCACCATATTTAACATTTGGTTTTAGGCATTTTTGGTCATTATGAAACTTTTTTACTTCTCTGACCATCCTCTTCACTGTGGTTGCTGAAAAAATAACCTTGCAGGCTCCTGATGATAGTGATTGCCCAAACTGTTCATATCGACATTTTATGTCAAACAGCTGTTTTCTTGTCTCCATTTTTCCTGATTTTTTCCCATAAAACATACTTTTCTTATTTTTCAATTGAAATGCTCTTACATTTGCCATCTCATTTTTACACCCCAGTGAAACAGAAAGTCATGTATGACTGCTTCTAAACACGTAAAGCAACTTAAACTAAGTCAGATATCATCCTTCACTTACAGTTCCTTAATTGACGTTTTTGTGTGATTTTGTTTTAAACATTTATGTTTTATGGTTTAAACATAAACATTTATGGTATTTGTTTTTTTCATGAATGGTTGCCTTATTCTCGTTCTAAACTTATCTCAAGTAAAGGTTATATTGCATTCCTATTTCCAGTTAAATAATAAGATAACTGAAAAAGTGAATAAGGCATTTCATTTATCTTTAGCAAGGGTGCCAATAATGATGGAAGACACAGTATGGTACCTAAGTTTCCCAGTTCCAGCTGCCTTTCTTCTCTGCGTACTGCAAATGTGTCTGAACATCAAATGGGATGTTCAAAAACTTGAATCAGTCAACACGGCATAGGACACCCCTGTAATTACAGCTCTAGCACTCTACTCGCATGTACTCCCCAGCAGCACATCAGCATAACGGAATTTAATGTAGAAAAATGGCTTTTAAGTAGGGCTATTTCTTATGCAGATGCAGCAGAACACTTAATACAGCTTGGTAAGAGGGAAATGAGATTCAGCAGGGAACACATTTGGCTCCGGTGTGAATAGACTTTTAAACATCTCCACTTTAATGGCTTACTTCAAGTATGTGCTCTCCTTGCTTTTCACGGTCCAGTTTGCGAGAAGTGGTTGTCACCAAACCTGTGTAAAGTGTACAGAGAGTTTAGCACTTCTGACCTTTAAATAACCTTTGAGGTTTTGAAATCAATAAAGAGCCTAGCACTGTTGAGTAGACCCTGAAATTGTGTTTTTCTTAAAACCAGGGACAATAGTATACTCTTTTACTGTTATAGCTTTATTCTATTGGGGTTTTTTCCTGCTCTTACTTTTGTACTGTCCACTTTCTGCAATAACAATGGAAATTTCCCTTTTGTGGGACTAATAAAGGTTTAACTTAACTTATCTTATCTTATCTTATCTTAACTGAGAAAAAGTACGTTAATTTAGTCCATGTTACTTTTTGTATTCTACTGATCAATATTCTATTCCATTGGTATACTGAAATACTGAATGAAAATATACAAAACAGAGTAGTTTGTTGAAAGCTTATTTGATCTTCGTTCACTGGAACAAAGTGAATTCAACATAACAGCAACTATAAAAACACTGGTTTGCCCACTGGTATAGCAAAATGAATCAGAATAGCTTAGCTTTCATTGTAATAAGAGAAATTGCATTTTTAAAGATACAACACAGAATGCAAATGGTCACTAGAAGTGCATAATGGGCCGTTCACATATCGTGCCTAAAAACGCGTGGAAAACACTAGGCGCGTTGCTTTTTCCTTCTTTCCAAAAGTGTTCGGGAGCTTGCGCTCCGGAAGTGTCTGTCGTTGCTAAGCAACCATCAGCCGCGCTCTCCATTAATTTCACCAATGAATTTCCACCAACGAAAGACCCTTGCTGTAACTCTGCTACACGATTTATTTACGCAGAAAAAAAACAAACTCCGTAGTGTTTGGATGCACCCCATTTTTCAAAAATGTAAAAAACACGGGGAATTTCACCAGCTGATTCAGGAGCTCCGTCTGGACAACGGGAAATTCAAAACCTATTTCAGACTTATTTCAGACCAGTTGCATTATATTTTAGGAAAAGTTGGCTTAGAAAAATAATGGGGGCTTGACAAATCATAAAGTTCAGGAAATCCCTGGTCCACAATGATGAGGCGGCAGTGTAACGGAAAAGGCGAGGAAGCTAATCGGTTGAATCTTGTCACATGACCTGCTGTGTACTTGCGGCATTTTGAAAAGTTGAGATGTTTTCAACTCGCGGACGCTTCTGAAAAAACCGCTTCTGTTATGAGCACGGTTGCCGCGCCTCTACATTTGAAATAATGGACTTGAGCACGCAAAAGACGCGATATGTGAACGGCCCCTAATGCTGCATTTTGCAGCTGCACTTGTCATCCTTCGCCTGTTCTAACCATATATCTAGCCATCTCTATCTGCATCACAAAACAAACTGTCAGCAGAACAAAGTAAAACCACACTTCACAGGCTGTGTGTGCATTTAATGGTGACGTTTTGAGAATGTTCGTACAAGTCAAATTAATTAGCTGCATTTGTTTTCTATACTGCTCAGAGAATACTAATCACCCAGCTGCTGTCTCACTCAACTTTAAGAATTCATTTTAGCATTTTGTGGGAAATTAAAAAGGCACTGGAGTTTAAAAAGCCTTAAATAAGTACTCCCTTTTGTGTGGGATCGTTTCTAATTTGTTTAGGTGCTAACTGCTTGTTTCTGTAGTTACGCCCTATGGAAATGCAGATGCTGATAGTAAAATAGTGCAGGAGCCTGGTGGAAGCTCCTGCCTCACTCTATCAACACCTTCGAGGTCTTAAAAGAGTGGACTTATGTTTGAAAACAAACCACATAACAGGAAAAAGTTTCGAAAAGAAGAACCCTAATAGTTTTGCGGTAGAATGTAGAATGTAGGTCTGGGTCAAGACAAAGTCAAGTGTTTGGGTGAGAATGTCCTCTGTCCTTAAAGGCAGAATATTGTAGGTTACATGTTAAAGTGAATGTGAGCGCAGTTCTATTAAAAATGATGTACCTGTCTGAGAGTGAATGGTAAAAAATCCCTGTGGATTCCCATTTGTGATCTTGTAGGTCAGTTTGTTGCTGCTTCTGGAGTCAGGATCAAAAGCTTGGATCTGCAGAATGGACACATCTTTGGGAGAGTTCTCCAACACGGAGGAGTAGTAGATGGGTTCCGAAGTCTGTGGAGCGTTGTCATTGACATCCTGGACATCTATATAGACCTCCACAGAGGATGAGAGTGGTGCTACCCCCTGGTCCGTGGCATAGATCGTCAGCCAGTAATGACTGGTGGTCTCGCGGTCAAGTACATCCTGTGTCCTTATGACACCTATGACAAAAACAAAAAGAAACATACTGAACTACATGTTAAGCACTGTTCAGGTGCTGCCAGTAAATGTTCACCAAGAGCTTAGTTGATCCTCCTATCATAAATTTTGATCACATGACCAGTACAGATTTACATAGCAAACTTTGCAGTTAGATTCAGATATGGTCAGGCTGAATTAAAATAGGGGCATGGAGAGACACACACAAACGAAACACTGAAACTCGACTTCGATTAACATGCACAGTTAAGAGCAATACTGTGTTTCTTAATGAGAAAACAGACTAGGGACATAGTTAGATATGCTGTCTGAGAGGTTTGGGATTGTTTTACTGCAGCGTCTGCTTACATGGAGAGTGGTGTTTGCCATTGTTCTACTTTTAGAGTACCTTTGATAAAGACCAGTATCTTTTATGGGCCTCTTAAATAGACCTTTTCAGTCTGTATAAACCTGATCATTCTCACCTCAGGCTGAAACATCTGATAATGTATGACATGAATAGAAACCTTCATCCGTGATCCCTCATATCTGTTGACTATATAAATAATGGTGTCGTATTAAACCTTCATTTTTCATGATTTTCTTACATCATTTGAAAAACTCTTAGCATTATGTGAGCATGTCAACTGAACAAATTTAAATTCCTTATTAATAGTGAAAATATCAAAACAATTAAATATAACCTATGGAATTATGCAGATATCAGAAAGTCTTAAAACAAAATATCTTCTGCTTTTAGAAATTAACCACTATTTTCTGGATGCAACGTTACACAGACTTGACATTCTCTTATGCCGGCTCAACTAAAATCTGCATATGGTCACACCTTGCTGTTTCTGCAAACCACTATTATTTATGTGTTATTTTGGCGGTCAATCATTCTGAGCACAGCAGTGACACTGACATGATGGTGGCATGTTACTGTGTGTTGTATGGACTGTACATAGCAGATCACACACAGCGGTGTCACTGTGTAAGAATAGACAACCAACCAAATTATCCAGTCAGCAGAATGCTGTGGACAAAAACTGAATTAGAGGATGATCAACACAAACTGTGCAACAGATGAAGATCAGATGAAGTATCATTAATAACTTTACATGTGCAAGATGGACTGTGCTATGGTATGTTCACACGTGACTATAAGGGGCCACTTTACTTTGGAGTGGACACTTTGTTTCAAGACAGCCCTGCGCGCGCGCACACACACACACACACACACACACACTGCTGTGCAGAGAATGATTAACTATCCAAATAATATCTGTTCACTGGTATGGGTCCTGATCCACTGATGAGTTGAAGGCAGCTAAGAAATTATGCAGAGTAACAGATGGACTACATTCTGTAACTGTGAACTACTAAGTGCACCAGTGGTGAGTGGAGCTGGTAAATGAGTGCAGATCAAAGGTAGGTGGAACTGATAATGTGCCTTACTGGTGAATACATCATTTGGTTCATAATAAGTCGCTTATTTCATCATATGTGACTCAAATCATTGCACAGTGCTACTAAAACATTTGTGAGCTCTCTATATGAGGTGCCAACCCACTTACCAGTCGTTTCATCAACAGTGAAAACCCCAAGGCCTGAGCCGTCATGTATTGTATAACGGATCTCTCCATCTCTTCCCTCATCCTCGTCGTGCGCAGTAACTTTCATCACAGATGTTCCAATCGGGGCATCCTCGCTCACACTTCCCCAGTCCACAAAGAAGGGGAAAGACGGGCGACACAAATTCTCACTGACGTCCACTATCTCCACTTCAATGAAGCACACTGACGACAAAGAAATTGGTTTTCCTCTGTCTTTAGCCTTTGCGGTTAGGTTATATGCCTGTTTCCCCTCGAAATCAAGAGGCTGAGAGAGGTACACTGCCCCACTCACTTTATCCACCTGAAAGCTTCCATTCGCATCATCAGTCAAGCTGTACCTCACTTGTCCAGACTGACCCATGTCAGGGTCATGAGCCTCCAGCCACAATATCAAGGAGCCCACGGGAATATCCTCTCTCACTCTGACATGGTAGTGTGAAGGAGAGAAAACAGGAGTGTTGTCATTCACATCCTCTAACACGATGTTCAGGATCACAGTGGATACCCGCTGAGGCTCGTGGATTGCCTGATCGTAAGCAGCAACCTTCAGAACAAAAGATGGGTTTGCTTCTCTGTCCAGTGGGCTTTGAACTCTCACAATCCCTGTTTCTTCATTTATGACAAATTTGTCTGTTTTGGTCAGAAATGAATAGCGGATCTCCCCACTGATCCCCAAATCCTTATCAACAGCGTCTAGTTGAATGATATCTGTTCCCACAGCGCAGTCTTCTCTAACATCCACTGAATATTCATTCTGTAAGAACTGTGGGCTATTGTCATTGACATCCAGCACACGGATCTCTAAAATGTGCCACGACGATTTTTGAGGTAAACCAAGATCATACACTGTTATGTTAAGGGTGTAGTGGTCAGTGGTTTCTCTATCAAGAGGTTGTAAAATTGTAAGCCATCCAGTATCTGTTTCAATCACAAAACAACTATCAGAATTCCCGCCTGATATCACAAAAAGCAATTTCCCATTGAAGCCAGAATCTGCATCGGTTGCTTTGAGAAGCACCACATCCGTCCCCACTGGTAGATCCTCTTTCACCTCTATCTGCCTGGGAATGGATTCTATGAACTGTGGTGAGCTGTTGGTATCGGAGTGCACAGCTACAAATTCGTCCACTGATTCCATTTCAGTGTGTAGTTTCGAACCAATGAGAATCATCACAGCTAAATTTCTCAGAGCTTCAGTTTCCACACACTTTGAGTGCACTTCTGTCAAAGTATTAACAGTTGTTATATTCACATACATGGGCGAACTGGATATCTCCCCATCACCAGCTTCTATTTGTAAAGTGTGAAAAGGTTGCTTTGTGTCATCACCATTGATCAGTGACTTTTTAAGGGTCAAAACACCAGAATCTGGATTTAAATCAAAAAGGCCCTTGTCATTTCCTGTAGTAATATGATACCTCACAAGTCCTAAATCATCTGCGTCAATGGCAGACACCACTATTATCTGCTCCCCAACTTGAAAGGATCTTGGCACCATTACCTTACAATCAATATTTTCAAAGAGTGGCGGGTTGTCATTCAGGTTGTTCAGTGTGATTGAGACCACAACCTCTGCTTCACGGCGGAAGGGGGATCCCCAGTCCGAGGCTCGAACCCTGAGCTGGAATTTGTTTGGCATCTTCTCATAGTCTAACTCCTCAGAAGTGCTGATGACGCCAGTGAAATAGTCGATAGCAAAGGGTTTTTTGCTCACGTCGACAATACTGTAGGTGACATAGCCATTCTCTCCGTCATCATCATCGTGAGCACTTACAGCTAAAACACTGGTTCCTATTGGCGCATGCTCATCAACGCTGGCTTCATAAGTCGACTGTTGAAATTTTGGAGCGTTGTTGTTCATGTCAATGATGTTAACCACTACCTTGGCTGCAGCTCGCCTATTGGTAGTCATCACTTCAAACTCATACTGGCTAACACGCTGTGCCTGAACAGGTTCCGCCGTGGTTATGAAACCAGTGTTTGGATTAATAGTGAATGGGTTTCTGTGCTGGTGCATCTTATACTGTAGTAAATACTTCACATTCGCACCTTTTGGTACAGCTTGGATCATGACTACTGGGGAGTGTGGAGGTGCAAACTCACTGAGATTGACTCTGTAGACACTTTTTTCAAATTGAATAGGCACTATGTTTTCATAGGGGGGCTTCACCCTTACTACTACTGCTGTAGAAAACTTTGGTGGGTTTCCTTTGTCCTTGGCCTGCAAGGTAAGATTATATCCAAAGTCATATCCCTCCCAGTCGACCTCTTTGATCGCTTTGAGCTTGTACTCGTTGCTTCCAGAGCTTGTTCTAATGGCCTTAAACTGCTGGAGCGGATCTCCAGCCACTATGCTGAGAGAGGCTATCTCCCCATTTTGACCTTCGTCGTCATCCTCCACAGATACAAAAGCATAGGTAGGGTCCTTGGTGGCGTTCCATGGACTAAGTGGAACAGCTGTGACAACAGGTGCATGGTCATTGGCCTGCAGTACCTGCACCGTCAGCTTTGCTGTTCTGCTGACATAATTTTTTCCATGAAGCTTCAAGCCTCTGTCAACAGCTAGCACATCGATTTCATACAATTCCATCTCTAGGTGATCCAGTTTGCCCGTCAGAGTTATGACACCGCTTGTAGGATGGATGGAGAACATAGGGGTCCACTCTCTGAAGCTGAAGTAGAATTCCCCATTGGTACCAGCATCAGCATCTGTTGCTGAGACTCTTCCTATGCTTGTTCTGATAGGTGTGTTTTCAGGTACAGAGATGTTATAGGAGGTCGGCGAAAAAAGAGGTCTGAGATCATTTACATCCAGAACACGAAGCTGAACTTGGGTTTGTGCTTCCATACCTGAATGTCTTTCATTTGCTTGTACAGTGAGCAAATACTGGTCTTTTACTTCTCTGTTCAGTGTAGCAGAACTACCTCCCTTGGTTCGTATCCTCAGAAAACTGAAATCACCCAACACGTACTTCTCAGCCTTGAATAGTTTTTCATGGTCCCCAGACTGTATTCTGTACCATATGTCCCAAGATTGATCCTTTAAGAAAATGCCCATTTTAACTGGGCATTCAGCAAAAGTTTTTGAAGCAGAATTCTCATATATTGTTGCATTGTAGAGAGAATGTGTGAAGTTTAAAGGGAATGTATCCATCATACGCTGGTTTGCTACACAAGTCCAAACAATGAGCATGACGAGAAGATGATGACGCCAATAATTAGCCATTGTGGCATCGGAAGACACACTGAAAAAGAAACATCCAAGAAAACATCAACTGCAATTACAGCACTCTAAACTAATCTAAATACATAAAACACACACTTCTGTATTCATTTTCGTCGTCATTAAACTTCTCCTTGGCGTGCATCCATTCATTCGAACACATAATATTTTATTAGCCTTGTTCAGCGCCGTTTTAACAGCAATAATGTTCTGCAAAGTGGTCCATGCGAGCCAAGTCACAGATGCAGAAGACGAATTCCTTAATGAAATGCTCCCAAGTTTCCCTCCCCTTACGCAGAATGAAGCTTTCACGGCATTTAGAGAACCAAAAACTTTAAAGCTGATATAATATAATGAGAAGGTGTAGGATGGTGCTGTCACACTTTACAAGACATGCCCATCCTTTCATGTGCTGCACGATGGAATGACAAAAAGACGAGACGAAGTTACAGAAGATGCGAGGACAGAATTCGAAAAGGTTCCAATTGGAAATGCTGTGCAAATTTGTTGTCATTCTACGGTAACTCACCGTATCACAAGGATGAATTCCACCCGGGAGTTTCACAACTGAAAATATGAGCCACTGCATGTAAATTCCTTGCAAGTGTTTAGCTGTCTTTCCTCTCTCTTCACTCTCATGCACGGTTTTTCTGTAGACCGGTGGTCCCAGAGTTGTGTTTTACCCACCTGTATTCCGTCAAGAACCGCCCCCTGCGCCATGATTGGCTAGTGGCCCCCGCTCATCAGTAAACCCTCGTTTCCAAAAGTGAGGGACCAGCCAATCATAGCGCATGAGTAAGAACAACTACCCAATCGCAGCACAGGCGTAAGACGTAACAGCCAATCGCAGTGTAGGAGTAACAGTACGAGCAAGAAGGCAATTGTTCTCGGAACACAGGTGGGAAAACAGCACACTGCAGTTCTGCTCTCCCTGCCTGTCAGTCAACCTGTGGTTTTCATCTGCTGAAAGAAGCTATGAAAGGCTGAAAAGGCTGCTTTGAGCCCTTTTGTCTATTTCGTTTCCCTGATTTTTTTTTAGATATACTCTTTCCCAGGCTATTTGTAAATAAACAATTGAAAGACAAAAAAATACAAAACAATTATTTCATTTTCAAATACATTTTGCAGTTTAGATGGTCTAAAATCCCATTTCGGCAGGTTTTGAGTCATTACGTGTAACATTTCTTATAATAAAAATAAAAGAAGACTTTTATTTAAGTTGTATTCAACCTTAAACACATTCATATTGTCATTGAGCTTCTGTTACTTATAGAGGGTAATGAGAATATACAGGGGTGTTGCTAGACATAAAGCTTGTTGAAAGGCTGCTACGTATGTAGCCTTTGCTTCTGTTTGTGGTTAATACTATTTTGCAACATTTTGGAGTAGTAAACATTCACTCTTTTGTCAGTATTGTCAGTCTAAATTAATACACTGCCAAATAAATTATTTTGTTGTTGAAAGCTGAACTTGAGGTTTTACTGGGGCACAGCACATAAACACTGGGGTCTAGTGATGCCTCTGAGGATATGCATTTTAATTTCACTTAATTTCATAGTTTTTAAACATACTTTTTTTTTTTTTTTAGCTTTGAGCAGCTTTCCATGTTCCCAAGATTTTATTCTGTAGCACACAATAAGCATTGCTAAAATGGGACATATGGCAAAATGGGACTGTTAAATTTATATATAAACTTATATAGTAATATATATTTATTGTGTACACATAATCCCAGACCAGGTGCATGTGTTTATAAAGGCGACAAATAAGAAATAGAGTTGGTTTGACATCACTGAAGTGGGAGTGGTGTGGAGTAAAAGGTAAAAAAAAAGAAAAACAATGAATTGACCATACACTACTCTGCTTCCCTCTTCAGTTCTTTAGGTCTACAATGTTTTATTCCTTAAATGATGACCAAACAATTTTTGCTTGACAATATACACAGATATTATATGAACAAAAGTATTGGGACATACCTGTTTTTCAGGGTTTGGGCAGATCCCTTACTCCCAGTGAAGGACAATCTAAACGGTTCAGCAGACCAAGACATTTTGGACAATGCCATGCTTCCAACTTTGTGGACGCAGTATGGGAAGTCCCTTTCCTATTCCTCAACCTCGTCAAGCAGCTATGGGATGAACCGGAACAGAGATTGTGAGTCAGTCCTTCTTGTCCAACATCAATGCCTCATAAATGCTCTATAGAATGAATGGGCAGAAATTCCTGCAGCTGTTACAACAAGTGTAGCCCCACGTTGTTGATCTAGAAAAAGGTAGGTTTGTCCCTTTATGTTGCTGTCCCCTGAACTGAGGTTGGGCAATATTTGACAGCTTTTTACATCCAACAACTAGGTGTCCAATTCTGACACTGAAGGTATCCCAGGTGGTCTCAGGATGCAAGTGGAAGGATCTGTCTTATTTTTAATAATATTGTATTTTCTCTTCTTTTCTTTCCGTTCTTTTCTTTAATGTATTTAGCATGGTAAGACGATGCTGAAAGTGTTTCATTTTAAGAATACTCACCCTACATCCCAAGACAGATCCTTCAGAAAAATGCCGCTGGCTGACTACGCAAGTACAGATAAAATGCATGATGAGAAAATTGTTAGAATGTACTTTTTACCTTCACTTGAACAAGGTAGAGGTTCTGTATTTTTACTTGAGAGAGGGTATTCTGTAGCTATACCGCCACTGAGCATAAAAGTGAAAACAGAGCATCAAAACTGCAGAGTGCACTGTGAAAAGTGATGTATTTTGACAGCTCAGAAGAACGTCTAGATCCTGGAAACAGGAAAATGTTTTTTTGAATGGATGTTATTTTCAGACATGGAGTAATAAAATCAATGAATACCAAATACCTGAGTCTAATTAAGCCTATCAGCGTATTTTACACTTGTATTTTAGTGCGCACCAGCTGCCAGAAGTCTGACACGGTGATTTTAGGGTGGCCAAACTATCTGGCACGGGATCGTCGAAATCCCACCAAGATAAAAAGCAAGAAAGCAAACGCTATATTACATTTACAAGAGGGATTTACATGTTTAGGTTTGTAAAGCCGTGTAATAGAGACTGGTGTTTGCAGGAAGCCTCAGTCATGCCTGGATTGTCAAAAAAATCGTAGGGGAAGAAGATCTTATTTCAGATAGAGATTTAGCAATCTTCCATGGGTGCATGTGCCAGGATATTTCTGGAGTGAAATTCTATTTGGACTCTCTATCTGGGTATAACAGATGCTGAAGGGGGTACCCGTATCTGTTTCCGGTGGGCTGAACCTCAACAATTCCTTCCTAACAACAAAGGCTAAATGGAAGGCTTTGCCTGCTCATTTGCATCTGACAGAATATGTTACAGGAGCCTGCATTTATAGTGTATAGAGTTCGTGTGATGAGACAGAGGGAAAAAACTGAAGACAAAATAAGTGTGCATTCCAGAATTTTGTTGTCACCTTTTTCATGTAGTGTAAATTAAAAAGAACTTTTCTGAGAACAATATCTGAGTGTGAGAATTTTGACAGAGAGTTTAGCCAAGTTTTAAACATAACTTCATAATTCAGTGGCTGAAATGGAAAAAGTCAGTCGCCTGTACTCCTTGCTGCTGATTGGCTGCTGCCCTGTTACACACTCCTCACAGCTGTAGCAGAATTTTCCCCGTGGAGCATCTCAAGTGTTCTTGTGTTTTTCGTTTTGTTCTTCTTAAAGCCCTGTATTTTTATTACTGTCAATTAAATGAATGTATTACTGTATTTACTCTGCTTATACCAAAGAAAACGCCAGCACATACAAAAGAAAACACACGCATGAGTTGCAGTAAAGTCTATACAGGGGTAACAATGATATTTTACATTTTAGCACTGTGGGAGTTCAAAAGTGACCTGTACAGTACAGAAATGGGTTTACCTTTACATTTCCTTTAAAGCCTCCTGATATGTCCTCACATTACGTTTTGGCTTCCCTGCTCCATAATATGTTATTTTGCTTAACGTAGACCTGATGTGCTTATTCAGGGACATTTGTTCTGCCATCTAGTGGTCAGATAAGCACTATACACAAAACAGTAAGAGAACAAGATGGC
>JBBPDC010000032.1:2684330-2703068 GCA_037974485.1 Hemigrammopetersius urotaenia | reverse complement strand
CCCCCCCCCCCCCCCCCCCCCCCCCCCTCCCCCCTCCACCTTTCCCTTTCAACACTTGATATTGGGATTTGTTGCTGCTCCAGATCATCTCATCCAATTGCCAGTTCTCCTCCCTGAAGATTCTACAAAATGTGTGAGTGCAACTGAACACCTGCGTCAGCAATTAATGCACATTAAAGTTCACTAATTAGAAGCAGAGTCTGGATCCTCTGACAGGCAGTATCACAGGATTGTTGGATTTGTGTTAAAGATACATGCAACCCTTCAGAGTAGTTTGGTACAATCAGGCTGTAGAACTGAATTAGTTATCAGTACATGAAATCTAACTGTATTGATGCTGGGATTCTCTAGTGATGCAGCCAAAATGGCAGCAGTAGGATATTTGCTGCTTGTTTATATGAGTGGGATGAAACTGAAAATACCACCAAACAAACACTCTCAATTTGAGCTTCTCTATTGCTTTTCTCTCATGTAGTAATATGGCATTTGCATTCATCTCCATGGGGAGATGGCAGAAAAGCACATCTTTTTCATGCGTTTTTCCCCCTCATTCTCGAGATCAAATGTGCCATTGAGCATCCTCCACAAAATCCAATATCCTCTCCTGATGCCTCTGCCTGCTCTGCTTAAGCACAACTGAAGATGATCCGAAAGCTCGGCTGGAGAATGTTGAGCACAAAGAAGGATTGCGAAAGGGATTACGGCAATGTGTGCATCTCTTCAATCTTTTCATCCCATTCCTGCAAATTAGGCTGTGAATTGAGCACCCAGTATCCATAGCATTAAGGGTTAAATTGAAAATACGATTTGACTGTGACAGAGTCAGTAAACACATAAAATCTTCCGGTATGATGTATTTGATGTCTAAGAGACTGGTTTGTCTCATTTATCACTAGACCACAAAGTTCAATTGTTAAGTTAATCAGGCCCGTGCCCTTGGAGCCACGCACTGCGTTGCAGCTTAGCAAGCAAATCCTGCTAAAAACACATTCAAAAGAAAAACTTTGAATGTTGAATGCTCTGCTGTAAGAGATGCACTTGTGTTTTTAATGACCGAGGTTAACACAGGAAGCACAACAGTGCCAGTGCTTTCTAATAGCTGAAGTTGTAGCATAAATCACATTATTTGTTCCTTAATGGGCAGCACCAGTTGACAGGGGAACTGTCAGAACCTTTTAGGCCTTCAGAGAGTGAATTTCTGGGAGCTAAAAAGTAAAGGTTGGTAAGGTTTCTGTTTATGTTAATGCAATAGAATCATCATCATGTAGTAATAATTTCATTGTTAATGTTTGGTTGGAATTTAAAGGGTTAAATTCTTTGAAACTGTAAAAACGGTCAGCTGCCAGAAATGCTGGGGCAGCAGCTCTAAACCAGGTCTCCATGCTGAAAGAGTGATTGTAAAACCACCCAAGGTAGGACATATGTTGATGGTTATTTTAAGTTTAAAAAAAAAACACAAGTCTTCTAATATTTGGAACTAGAACAGACAGAAATTGTATCAATGTGTGCTTAGCACTAGCTAGAAACTGAATAGGAGCATAAGCAGATCATGGTTGACTACTGGACAGATCAACTGCCTAATTAAATACAATGAATAAAAAAAAGTGCTACATTGAATTTGAGAAGCTTGTGACCATTTAAAATCATTTTCAATCATTTAAATATTTTTAATATCTATGAAGAGTTTTAATGTGTAATAGAACAGATGACCATGGTAAAGCTCACATAACAGAGAAACAGCAGTCCTGTATTACTGAAGGGAAAAGTATTTTTATCCCCATGTGTTATACACAAGCACACACACATACAGTATGACTTGTACAGCAGTTTGTTGTAACATAATTAACTGTGGGCATGTAACCAGTGCTACTGTCATCAGACATGAAAGAAGCAAGGTATACAGCTGAGAGAGTGTTTAAAATGCTTGTTATTCTGCAAAAAGTGATCAATAAATTCCCCCTTTAGACAATCAAACTGAAATTGTGCTGAAGGGCCACTGATGGGTGACACTACAGCCTCTACAGACTCCACAGATCATTTATTGATCATATAACAATAAAAATGTGGCAGTGATGGGACTCGTTTCAGTGCACTGTTCAGTATGTATGAAAAAGCCCTTTGTGAGTGTAAAGACCCTTTCATAAATATACAGAACCCTCACAAAATGTAAGTGATACAGGTTAAGGGTTCTTCTGAGAACATAGGGAGGCTCTTACAGGGTTTAAAAGGTTCTTTGCCAGACACCTCACTTACAAAAATGGTTATTTTACAAATTTGAAAGTTTTTTAGGAACCCCAAAATGGCATTTTGTGGAATTATGCTAAGAACCCTTTTTGACATCCTTAGTTGGCACTGTCTGGTCATCTTTGCTGTGAGCCTTGGGTCATTGTCATGTTGAATCCATTGACAATTTTCCAGAAGAGAGCAGCAGGTGACAGTATTTTGTCCCATTAATTTTTCCTTCTGACAAGTGGCCCAGCCAGTACTGCAGAGATACACCCCCACAACAGGACGCTGGCACCTCTGTGCTTTAGTGTAGGTATGACGTTCTTTGGAGGGTGAGCTGTATTGGCTTTCTGCCAGATTTGGACCAAATGGACCATAACACCCTTTTCAAGACTTTATGTGGCTTTTCTTGATTAGTGTCTCTTTTTCTTACAGCCATCCTGATTAATTTGAGATATTGCACTTTCCACTTCTTAATTATAGACTTTACTGTTTCAAATAAGGATTGATAATCCTTTGTATTCTCTGATAACTTGTGCCTGTCTACAACTTTATTTCTGAGATGTTTGACAGTGCCTTGCCACCATTAGTTTGCTTTCAGTTGTGCGACCAAGCACTGGAATGCTCCAGGAATAGCTATTTCTATGCTGTTCTATTCAAAGCAGTTACCTGTCTAAGTTTGTTCTCTTCACTTTTGTTACTGTTACTTTCACTTGGATGTCATAAGATGCACAAGTAATTACACCTGAAAAAATGTGTCTTTATTTGAGCCTGCAAATCAACTAAATGTGAAGGGGGTGATTCTTTTCTCTGCCAAATGTATACTGTCATACATATTGTCAAATTAAGTCCAACATAAATGAAACCCTAAAGGTATGTTTGTGTACAATCAGTGTTTTTAAAGGTTACCTTTATTCACATTTACAGCATTTATCCAAAGCGACTTCCATTCCCTACCCACAGGGGACAGTCTCCCTGGAGCAACTTGGGGTTAAGGGTCTTGCTCAGGGACCCAGTGGTGGTACTGAAGGTAGGATTCGAACCTGTGACCTCTTGGTCCGGAGGCAAGTATCCTACCCACTGAGCTACCTCCACCCACGTTCTACCTTCACGTTCTCAGAGCATTTGTGCCTTTTTAAAATGGAAGTATAAAAAGGTCTAGGTCATCACAAAGTGTATGGAATCGGTGTAACTTATAAAGGTAACTGTGCTATTTACATTTGTATTCATGCTCCCGAAGTAAAGGTATTGGAAATGTGTCCTTGAGGGTGCCAACCCAGAGACTTTGTTTCCTTAAAGATACCATTTTGGAACTCTCTTCTGCTAACCCTCCATGACTGCACATCATTCAAACGCGACCTCAAGACTTTTCTCTTCAATTAATATTTCCCTTCCACCTTGACTATGTAACATGGATTTGTGTGGGAGATTTTTTTGTGTTACCAAATAAATAACACGGAACACATTCCCAGTACAATGAACATATTTATATACTTCATAGCTGAGACGAAGCTGTCATATTGCCTGTGAAAAACAACATTCAGGTGAACTGGCCTGTATAGCTGCAACTCTGCTTCTCCATTTTCCAGCTAGTATGAGTGCAAAAAGAGGAACCTCATATTTCTCATATAATGTCCTCATTTTCAATGAATTATGTAGAGCATGATGGCACATCAAAAAGCAGCGGTAACATATTGAAGCTAGAAAATCTAGAGCATGAGAATTAAGTTTCAATTACCAGTTCCTCCATGAAGCTTCGCTATTTTATCGGAGACTGAAAGAAGGGGTGTTGGATGAAGGTAAGGACTGGAGTGTGTGGGTGGAGGCAACTCTGCAGCGTAGCATATGACAGTGAATGGATTTCAATTATTTATTACGCCTTTTGAAAATGGGATTTTACAGGTTAAGACATGAAAGGTAAGACACCGGCTGCATTACACCATCTGACTTACACTAACCAAGCGTGAGTATATTCATCAGACAGCACCTTTCAGCGACTCAGTCCTGACCCACTTCCACTGGCCTAAACCTCTGCATATTGCAGCACATGCAAGTTCTTTTAGACCGGCCTTTACATCACTTAGCATGTTCACACACTCTCACTGACTCATGTCCCAAAAGGGTGACATTAAAAGTCATTGCTGCTCACATTCAGTGATGTCCATTTCGCTGTAAAAAAGTAAAAAAAATAAGATAAAAATAAATATAAAAGGGGGAAAATATAATCATGTTTCAGTGAATGCTTTGGAAATGTGACGCCATTAGTGAGACTATTTATGGTGGGTATTTTTCATAGATTTGTATTTAGCCAACATGAGTCATCCTCAGATTAGCCACACTCAGGGATTAATATACAGAACCCAATTTTGAACAGCATGGCATCCTTGGGTTTTTTTTTTTTGTTTGTTTGTCTGTTTTTGTGAGTTTCTTTATTTTCAACCATGTACAAAGACTCCCTACCTCCCATGATGCAGCAGTAAATGCTTGAACGTAAGCTTTACAACTGGACTTAGTGCAGTGCATCATTGCTGGGATATCTCCTATGTAATTTGCTGTGTAATTTGCAGGGATGTCGTTTTGACTCAGTACCTGGGTAGCCGAGGACACCTGCAGAGAGTAGATTAGGAAAGATTTATCTGGGGGGCGAAAAAAAAAGCACCAGTTTGCCATTGATTTGCAGTCAATCTATCATTTAATCTTGCTGACTGCAGCTTCCACTGCTGTTGCCTCATTGGGACTAAGGGTGCCTCTTTTCCGCAGGAAGGTTTCGCATGGCCTCAGGCGCCTGTCCAATCAGTCTGGATCTGAACTGCTCCCTGCTCCTTTTTCCAGTGCCTGTACATCAACTTATGCAGCACATGAGCTTCACCCTGTCGAGCCAAGCTTGTCACTTGCAAAAGCCAGCACAGATATTCATGTACAGAACACAGAAATGGTGCGTTTAAAAATACATGAAAGAGTAGGACGGTGTTAATGCATCTGGGTTGGAACTTTGTTGGCTGATACATTCTGTTGAGCACATGGTGTATGCAGATGAACTACAATAGTATATGAAGGCTCATTAATAAAAACTCGCATTGATATTGTTCTGAGCAGCTCCATGCACTCATTTATATCATTTTTCTGTACATAATTTAAAAACAGCAGCTGACCTTTGCTTGGTGTCATAGTTTCATGATGAATGGGCCAAGAGGAATGGACCAGAATTACTTGGAAAAGTAACCTCTATGTTAAAACATGCTTTTTTTGCATTTCCTCCAAAGTTATGTTTTTGCAGATGAAGTTTTTTGTCCATCCGTGACCATACAGCTTCAAATAAACTGTGCATTGGTTTTGAATAATTTATTTTCTTACCTTTCTTTATACTAAAATATATACTAAAAATTTATTTGTGAGCAATTTAATCGGCTTATTCCTCATTAACTTTTTAGTATTTAACATTTGTAATCATTCTTTTGTACAATATAATTACATATTATAGTCCCCATGTTCTGTACAGCACCTGTAGGTCACACTTCTACATGAGCTTTATCGTTTTACTTTAGGATGGGTCAAATAGAACATAATAGAATGAAAAAAGAAGAGAAGAGAAGACAAGCGAAGATGATGGATGTAGTCCTGCTGTACATCTATGTGTTACTCAGATTTTTCAGAATTATGTAAACCATGTCATCCATTGTGGTTTGATATGAAATGTTGCACTGGAGAGAACCTTTCCAACACAGATTTCATTATCAACACAACAGTGGTGATAGTAATTGTCACAAGGCCTATAACACAAATATTGCTATTTATTTTATAACCCAAAATAATAAGTGAGCCAACCAGGTTTTTGAACTATTTTTAATAAAGAACAAAATAGTAATAAATCAGAATTACAAAATGTATTTTAAAAATACTTTGAAGGCCAAAGGTTTATGGAGAAATGATCATAAAATACCTCGTGCATTTATACCAGTTCATGCAATACCTTTCCACAAAGTACCTTTGAGTGGTATTAAACTGCCCAACATTGTACGCAATTTCTCTGAAACTGAGCAAGTAATGTTGTTTATATCATAAATCTTTAAGTATGCAGAACGTTTGGAGATTCCTCCTTTAAATGCTTTTCTGACTTTAGGTTCTTTTTGTAAAGATGGAACAGGGCATGAAGTGTCGAGTGGAACCTAATGAACAGTCCCATCCAGAACACGACTCCAGGTTTTCACTCAGACCAAATAGGCCGAGATCAGGACCACCTGAGTTTTAGTTACAGGAACTATATATATATATCCCCTTCTGCCATTTCTTCCGTGCGAAGTATACTAAGCCCTGCCTAGTTACCAAGCCTTTCCTATTGTGTTTTCTCGCTCATGTTACCGACCTGTTTCAGTTCCTTGGATTTCCCATTTTGATCACGGATTCCTGACTTTTGACCCTTTTGCTCTGGACTTGGTTTTTGCATTTTGCCATACGGATTTTATGTGTGGAATAAACATTGCATTTTTTCTAACTCTGCATTTGGATCCTTTTCTGCAATCATCACAGATGTCTTCACTTTTACTTTTGCATAATACTTTTACATGAGAGTTCATACTATTCCATCTGGTCATCAGAGTAGATTAAGAACATGTCCCCTGATCCAATTGCAGTTTCTAACCCAACTTCATTGGACAGTCTGTGCTCTGAGTATTTAAGCCAGTTGAAACTTCTCTGATGGAATTCTAAGGCAGTGTTGGCCGGCGTGCTGGGGAACAATGTCACTCACCGCTCTCCCCTGAATACTGCACTTTGCTGATATAATACAACTTAGCTGACACAAAGCACCACAAAGACAATAAGCTGCTGTGGACCAGTGGTTAGGGAAATTAACTAATAAGCCAGTGCCTCTATGTCCAACTTGGAGTCGGAGAAAACAGCAGCAACAATGGATTGTTTTAGCACCCGTCCTGAATCTTCCCACAAAACACGCTATTCTGTGCTGATCTGTGCTGGTGCATCTCTAATTCGTTCTGAAATACGCCATCATGCTGATGTGAGGCTCCATTAGGAGTTGTAGCATCAGTTATGAGCCATGAAGGTAGAAAAATACTTCCAGTGACATGATGTCATATTGGACGTGTGAACCTGTGTGCAGGCAATTTATCAAAATATGATTAAACGTGAAGGCAGCTTTAAAGAGCGGCTTATTTAAGCAGCTGTTAAATAGAAACAGATTGAGGTGTTGAGGGGCGAGCTCACTATATAAATTAAAGATGAGCCAGATGAAAGTATAAACAGATGGAAGGTCTGTCATGCAGTGAGTCATAAACCCCTTGAAAAAGAATGGTACCCAATAATGCGTTCCGTTGCCTACCTGAACGCACCCGTGCAGAATGCATAGAACACTTCCATCCTTCTCCATCTGGAATCAACTTCAGCGTGTAATAAGCTCAGATACACACAGCGGAAACATCACAGAGGGATCCCCAACCCTGTAACACCCAATCAAACGTGTCAAGGCAAAAGTCGTCCTTGAGCTGGGCCGTTAGTCATGGCCAATTTAAAGAGTGACAATGGGGATCTGATAAGTAACCACATCACAGCCCATATTCTCCTCTGGCCCTTCCGCAGCACCTCGTTCGCAGCTGTCACGCCATCTGAGAAATGCTCCAAACACAAACACCCCATACTAATCACTACAACACAGGCTTTCAAAGACACAAACAAAGCAACACAGCATGAAGGGTTTGGAAAAGAGACTCCAGAAAATGAGTGACTTTTATACAATGTAAGACATGCAGTCAAAACAAACTAAATCATTTTCACAACTTAAGCCATTCATGTCTGAAACTACATATTTCCTTGCCTTCCTTTCTTTTCCCAGATGATCAAATTTGAAGAAATCAAATGGCAAAAAAAGTTGTTTTAGTGTGTTCCTTTAATTATTACACAATCACATTTAGAAAATTAAGCTACTATTCCAAACTACATTTTTACATAATCTGTATACAGCAGTTTCAAAATTTCATGAAGAATAGATCTGCTGAAAAGGTGGGGGTGGGGTGGGGCGGGGGTGGGGCGGCGGTGGAGGTAGCTCAGTGGGTAGGATACTTGCCTCCAGATCAAGAGGTGGGTTCGAATCCTACCTTCAGCATACCACCACTGAGTCCCTGAGCAAGACCCTAACCCCAAGTTGCTCCAGGGAGACTGCCCCTGTAATTAGGGAATGAAAGTCGCTTTGGATAAAAGCATCTGTGAACACAGCACAGCGGGAAATTCATACTTTAACCCCATTTAACAAAGCAGGGGGCTGCCACGAATGAGGGGCGCCCAGGGAGCAGTGTGTGGGGACTGTACTCAAGGGTACCACATTGGTGTCACTAGCAATCCTAGGATTCAAACCTTCAACCTTCTGATCATAGGGGCCCTAACCACTAGGCCACCCAGCAGCCTTTGAGTCAAACCTTCCAGGGTCTGGCTTTTAGGCTTTGAAAATGTGTTGGTGTTTTAAAATGTGTATGCAAATACAATACAAATCAATCTTTAAAATAATTCTATTTAACAATCATGTTTATAACCATTGTAACTGCTATGATGTAAGTTACGTTATGTCAGATAAGGAGACATATGAGTCCAACTGAATTTTTGCTCGCATAGATAAGACCCGTCATTAAGTGCTATTTTTGTAATGTTGCACCATTTAAGGCAAAGTTTAAGAAGCTATTAGCTGTGCGCTCTGTTGTGTGTAAATGAGTGTCTTCTTCAGTCAAACATTTGATTGTCAAACCAATAGTCTAAATGTGACTTTTGTCTTCCTTTACATATTACGTGGGTTTCCACAAACACGACTGTGAATGCTCTGTTTCCACTGATGTTGAGCAATTAAAGTTGGGTTTTCTCTTCTCATTAGTGATCTGCAAGATCAAAAAGGTTAGACATGGTGATTTCGATCGCATCCACTACAATAACCGTGGCCGTGTTTAATCAAAGGTGACAAGTCCACGTGGAACGTCTGAAATGAAGTTTGTGAAACTAAATCTTCTGAATGACAGGGAGTCTAAAATAGCATCTGTAATGTAATTATCTAAAATAGAACCAATTTCTTTCATTTGAACCGGCTATAAAAACTTCTCCGTCTCTTTATCCGACGCGTACACAAAACACCCCATGACTCATGTGACAAACGATAATGTGTTTAGTTTTAGACTCCACATTAAACAGGTGAATGAAAACCCACCTTTTGTTTGCCATATACATCTATAATATCTTTTACTTTCATAACTGATCTCGCTTCAGTCTTTCATAGAAAAGGAGTTGTGCAGTCGCAGGGGTGAGATGGGTTGGATGTGTTCAGTCTTTTGCTATTTCGGACTATGATTGATCTTTTGCTTCCTACCTTCATGTTTTTGAGTAAATGTTATTACCTCCAGATTTTATGCTCAAATTCTACATTTAAATTCAGTACATTACCTTTTCCAGTGGAGAATAGATAGAGGGAATAGATGTAGCATATATGGAATTTGTTACATCAACATAAAATGTAATTACAGTACATGGTGAACAAGCATCTTAGTTTATTTCTTGATTGTATTTGACTTGCTGAATAGGCTTTGACTGAAAAAGTGGTGCACTGATTCAAATGTCTGCACAGGAAGAATGTGGGCACATTCATTTGCACAGGAATAAAATATTTCGCATCACAAAAATGACTGCCTTTCAGACAGAAACTTGTCAATATTCTACATGTTTTTCAAAGCGGCATCACTGTAATCAAGCACCAGTTGAATCATGTAATTTCGAACCAACGAGGCTTACTGATCCACCGGTCTGTTTTCGACTGAGAAATGAAGCAAGTTGCAGTTTTAACACAACCAATGTCTTTCAGATTACTTCCTTGCACTGGTGTAACCAACTGACACATTTAAGTCATATAAATTCAAAGTACCATCATTTTTATGTAGCATTTTCTGTCATTTCACAGTGGCTAAAACACTCTGCAGTGTCTGTTTTTTCTGGACACCAGAGGTGAATTCTCGCTATGCCATGTCAAATGGGGACTCAATCACATGGGCGTTAGGGTTTAACCTACAGGCCTCTCTATTCCACTCCTGTACCTTCTCCACCATCTACACACCCCAGAGCACACTGAAAGCTATTAATCAGCCTGTCACATGATGCAGACTGACCCCCCGTCCAGTTGAACCTCTCCTAATGGACCATCATACAGTTTCTGCTATGCCCTGTCCACTGCAGTGCACACACTCCAACTATGTGGCCTCAGACAAAGCTCAAGCTCTGCATGAAGATGGATGTGTGCAGAAGTGCATTCTCATTGTGACGGACTAAATGAGCACTACAGAGGAAGTGGGAAGCTCAGTTTGAGTGGAACAAAGCTGAATCTGATTATCATCCTCCCACTGAAGTGAAAGAATCACAAACGTTGCTGTGATAGATGGTAGGTAAGATCATCATTTCCACCCAATCTAGCATTCCCGCTTTTTCTGCATGCTATAGGGAAGGTGTTAGTACACTGTGCAGGTTTAAGCACAAAGTTTGAAGTTTTAAAGTTGAGATTAACCAGTTATTGTCTGAACTACTTACATTTCCTTCAAGGTGTTCATTTTGGCAAAGCTCTGTCAAGACTTAACGTAGCCTTTCTTAAATAGTGGTTTTTTTTCTTGCAACCCTCCTAGACAAACCACATTTGCCATATGCACATAATGAACACCCTTTGCCATAAATTCTTGTAATTGCTTCAAAGTTTCTGGTATGGTATGGCTATATGTGCACACCTTCCAGATCACTCTGAACTATGCAGACTGTGTGTTTACTTTTTATATTCTTTTTACCATATTTCATGCCGACTTTTTAAAACTTTTTTAACCTTATCTGTCAAGGCCGGCTGAGATACTCCAAAGTGCAGATGCGGACAAAGAAACACTGTGGGACTGGTACCAGAATGCAGAATAGACTGATAAAAATAGCCCATCACCACTGCCTACCATTCTTAGCGCAAACTTTCAGTTGCTGGACAACAAGCTGGTTGTGGCGGGGTGGCAGTAGCTCAGTGGGTAGGATACTTGCCTCCGGACCATGGAGTCACAGGTTTGAATCCTACCTTCAGCATACCACCTCTGGGTCCCTGAGCAAGACCCTTAACCACAAGTTGCTCCAGGTCGACTGCCCCCTGTAGTTACAGAATGGAAGTCGCTTTGGATAAAAGCATCTGCTAAATGTCAGAGTATGAGTGATTTTTTTGAGGGACTGCAGCATTCTGCATTTCACTGAGACATAGCTGACCCCTGTAGTGCTGGATCAAGTGTAGACTCAGTCACACTTTTACTCTGTGTTCTGCAGGGATAGAACGGTGAAGTCTAAAAAAATCCAAAAAGTGGGGGAGTCTGTTTCATGGTGAAGACCAAGTGGGGCAAGGCAAAGAGCATTTCTGTTGTCTCTTAATGCTACTTTCCTCATGCTTTTTTTTATCAGGAAGCTTGGGCATGATGTAGGTAAAGCGTTTGTCTGACCAAGCAACTTGGTGACATAAAATGGGATATATTCCACACACAAACAACAAGTTTGCAGAAGAAGTAGATAGTCTTGTTTGCTTGCTAGCTAATTTACATTTACATTTACATTTATGGCATATAGCTGACATAATGACATTATCCCCATGGCAACAGTAAAGACTTTTGCTGACCATAAACCGTTAAAGGGTGGAAGTATCTGTGAGGCAGTGAACACACGTACAACAGCACATAACACTGCTACATATGGCCTACAGGGTGCTGTAAAGGACACAAAACCCAGGTTCCAGGAGCACATGGAGTTGCACCACCAGGTAGACACACTCTAAATGTGGCATGGACTGCACACAACCAAGGACCTAAAAACCAAATCCACCAAGGCATGGACTCTGCATAACTTATATGCTCTTTGCTCAGGCTAATCATGCTAATATTAGCCATGCAGCTAGTGACAGCTGTTGTCAATAGAGCATGGTGATGTCATCACCATTGCAGAGCATGACGTGTGCAGGGCACTACAGACCAGCAGACTGGAATCTCCACCTCCGTCTTCAACAAGTCTCTGGCTGTGGTCCCTACTTCCTTTAAAAGATCCACTATTGTCCCACTATAAAAGAAGAACGAGCTCTCATGTCAGGAGACATGAAGGATTTTGAGAGTTTCATTAAAGACTTCATCGCATCATCTATCATCATCCATGTATCCACAGACCCATTTCAGTTTCCCTACTGTCCCAACAGATCAATAGAGGACGCCATCTACCACATCTTGCACATCACACTCAGCCACGTGGATTAGAAACAAACTATAAGAGTGTTGTTCATTGACTACTGTTCAGCTTTCAATTCAGTTGTTCCCCTTAGACTGTTCGTGAAACGGAAGGATCAGGGACTGACTGGGTTTTCAACTTCCTCACAGGTTGTGAGAGTTTGTGGTTATACCTCCTGCACAGAGGCGGAGTCTTTGAGCTGCTAGTCTTTGAAACAGGGTGTTCATTGTGTTATTTGTACGTAAATTCTGAGAAGGTTTCAACAAGAGGCCAACAGTACATTTTCTTTGTCACAGCACTTCCAGTCAGCCAGTTCACCTTCTCATGCCAGGAGAGCTGAAAAGACCTGTTCTTTATTCCTGATTTTTGCACCAGATCAGTCTTGGGCGTTGGTCTGCCCTGCTGTTCTGAGTCTCTCCTCGTGAGGAAGAATACTAAATGGGTTTGCCAAAAGACGGTTAACAATATTAGCACCATCTACCATTATGCACAGCTTGCTAGCTGGCTAGTTTCCACTTCCACAAGCTTTAATTATATGAATGAACTGACTTTACAATGCCAAAACAAGGAGCAAAGTCAAGAACGTTACATATATTTTTGTTATTTAAAGCATGACTTGTACAAACAAAAATGGTTTATATCAGCAGCAAACAATACAGAGTGCAGCAGTTTGTAGTACAACTTCACCTACAAATCCGCATGGGACTAAAGTCGAATCTCTGTAGTGCTGGTGTATACTTAAAACATGCTGTCAATCAAAATAGGGGTTCCGACCTTTAGACAGTTCCTCCAATCATCATGCGGCAGCCCAGTGTCCTGGCCCACTGCTCCATTCACTCCCAGAGAAGCTGAGCTGCATTTATCCAATCACCGTCCAGCTTTTCTGCAGTGAAAAAAGCTCCACTGTGGACCACAGAGCTCCAGTGAAGCTTCAGGAGGGTTTACTGCACTATGCTGCACGGAAATGTATGACAAGAAAATCGCGTCAAACAATCTACAATAAATACCTGATTCTGAACGAGCTGGTCATGAAGTTGAACGTGTTCTAGCGCACTTCTATTAAAACCAATATAAATACGACAGTGCATATACGAGCATTTATTTTCTGACATAGTAGAGGAAGCGGAGCTTCCCTTGTAGTCTTAGAGCAGCCGCCACTGCTCCAGCACCATTGTGCTCAATACATGAGCACGACACACTATGAAACACAAGGTACTTTAAATGTGCTTTACCCTACCTTTACACCAACCCACTTAATTTGAATTAATTTTACATTAAAATTTAATTTAAGGCACGAGTGTGAAACCCCTTCATCTTAAATTTAAGGCATTAATTCAGGAGGTTCTATTATTTGAGGGGCAAATTTAAGTAAGGTAATTTTAAGGGGTAAATTAAAGCATTTGGTTTGGTAGTGACAAAGCTGTGTGTGCCTTAAACTGAATGCCAGCAAAATCAAGGTGGTGGACACAAGAAGGAGACAGCATTGGTCCTACACCGCCCTCAACATCAACTGGACTGCAGTGGAGAGCGTGTGCGGCTTCAGACATCTGGGTATTAACATTTCTGAGTATTTGACATGTACTGAACATTTCCAAAAAGGCAAAGCAGTGTCTTTATCATCTGAGACAGCTAAGGAAGTTTCGGGTTGCTCCAGGGATGCTAAGGTGCTGTAGAAAATGTCCTGACAGAGATCATCACCACCTGATTTGGGAACAGCTCTGAACAGGACATTAAAGGACTACAGAGATCCAGGCAGGAGAACACTGCACGAGATCAGCTCTACTGTCTAAGCAGGACATTTATACCGGGAGATGCAGGAACAGAGAAACATCAGAGACTCGTCTCACCCAGTAACTGCCTGTTTGACCTGCTTAAATCAGGCAAATGCTTCAGAAGTGCTTTGGCCAGAACAGAAAGGCTCAGGAGGTGCTTCTATCCTCAGGCAATAAGACTTTTTAACAAGGACCTGCCACAACTATAACTGTTCCTTATAACAAAAACTGAACTCACTGTACCTTCCCTGATGTCTGTCACTTAAGTCTATCCATCAATCAGCAAGCTGTCACAAAGATATTGTGTCCTATTATATCTTCGCACTATATAGATCTAATTATGCATCTAATTGTAATGTTTATTGGAAATATACAATTTGTCTATATTTTAATATACTCTTTATTACCTTAGTTTTAGCCTTTTAAAATTTCTCTTTCATTTGAATTATTTGTAAATTTGTAAATCCGCACCACATTTCACTACATGCTGTAATTGTAGAAGTGTATGTGACAAATAAGGAATCTTGAATCTTGAATAAATTAGCATGGTGTGCAATGAAGAAGGTAATTAGTTACACATGACTGAGGAGGGGAGTGATCCTTTACCCATCTCAATGATTCTCTAAACTGTTGCTCTTATACCTTTTATTTGGATGCTATACTGAGCACTGAGTAAATACAATTGGAACATTTATTTTGAAATGTGTTTTATTTCAGGGTGCAAAGTAGCAAAATAGGAATATGCTGAAGGGGTGATTCTTCTCCATACCCACTGTAGGTTGTGAATGTTGTTCATTGGGTGACATTCAATAGAATCTTTAAAATTCAGTGTGATGTTAATGTCATGTCTACCTCTGGGAAGGAGGACACAGATGCAGGAAATACTGTTAACACTGGGGTTTTAATGAGAAACACAAAACAGAGCTCTGTAAGAGCAGCAATACAAAGCAGAAAGAGTCTTTGACCACAGTGTTGAACTCAGGGCTCTTCCTCCAAGCTCCTAGGTGAGGGTCACTCCCTGTTTTGGCCATGAAGGTCTCTCCACCTGATGCATCTGGACCCCAGTCCTGAGAGAAACCGGAACAGAGGCTGCACTATGTGTGGCCCAGAGGCAGCATGGACGGGACGTTATGTTGCATTTAATGGGCATTTATTTAAAGACAGAATATTTTCATTTTCAGTAGAATTTTTATCAAATCACTTTACACTGTGTCTGTATATAAAGTCTATATATACTCGAAAAGTTTCAAATACTAGATGTTGGATGTTCATCAAAGACACCAACACATTTCATTATTATAGTATAATAAAATGTTCCACATACAGTGTTTGCCTGTTTATGCACGAATAAAGGAACCAACCTTTTGGTTTTTCTGTTGAAAACAGATGGAGATTCACTAAATTGTAATTTGCTGTTCATAAAAAAAGATGCTGTGAAATAATTTCCAATAACAGCAAGCATATAAACCTTATGGCAAAATCATTCTGCTATATTTTATCCATGTGTAAATGATGTACACAATTTAATCAAGTCAATTTGTTGCACTAAATAACTAAACTAAAGTTAGGCTTGCGTGTTTTGATGCTGAGTGTGTGAAACCAACCATAGGAAAATAATTTCAAATTAATGCATCATATATATGTGTTATGTACAATCACCATCCATTTTAATAGAACTTTGGTTTTGTAGGCTACTACAAATGAGGTACACCTTGTGTTGGAGTGTAGTTTCATATAGAAGCCCGTCTGTTGCCATGCACATATCAATTTCTTGCTCATTGGTCATTGGTCAGTTTCTGGTAACTGGGCCACTGTTGAGCAGCTGTTATGTGAGTCTCAACACAGTGACATTGACATGGTGTGCTGCTAGTACCAGGCATAACAAACATCGGTCTCAGTGCTAGGCTGACAGCCCCAATTATGATCCCCAAAATATCCAGCCAAGAGTGATTCTGTGGTCAGGAACTGATGAATAGCTTGGGAAAGGTGAACTAAACTGTCCAAGGCAGATGATGGTCTTCAGTCTCAGTGTACACTAAGCATGACCTCCAATGTATTTCTAGTAAAGTTGGCAGTAAGTGTACAAGTGATATAATTGGTGCAGAACATTTTGTGGCATAGAATGTGGAAACTTATTTGGACATTTCAGTTAAATTCACTCCAATTGGTGGTGAGAACACAACTTATTAACACATTGGGATTGAGATGACCATGACCATGACTTACCATATGCAGAAATGAGATATTGAAGTCATGGCATGGGAATTAAATATTTGTTCCCACACCCTATAATATCATGGCCTTGCTTTAGGACAGTCATCACCAACCCTGGTCCTGGAGATCTTCTTTTCTGCCATGTATGGCTCCAACTTGTATCTAGCATTTTGCCCCTCCCCCCTTACTTAACACTAGAGCCAATCAAAGACCTCTAAAATGTTTATTTGCTTGAGCTGATATTGCAGACTGTAGCTAGAACTGGACTTGTCAGGAAGGTAGGTTTGCTGGACTAGGGTTGGCGACCACTGCTTTGGGATCTAATTCCCATGCATTAATAAGTGTGACCAGACATTAATTTCATTTAGAAGGGATATCACTAATACAGCTCTGTATAACCATAGTGCATTAAAGTAAAGTCACGTGTGAACTCACCCCATAGTGTAAACAGTGTAAAATTCTTTCCCTGCCTTTAACCCATTCACCAAATGAAACAGGGGGCTGCCACCAATGAGTTAATATTCTCATGTTCAACTAATGTACACTCTATGAACAAAAGTATTGGGACACATGACAATCACACCAACAGAGACTTTAATATCATTGCATTCTGTTTTTTTCTACTATCCATTCTTTTAACCCACATGTTGTCCACCTGTCTGCACTGAGTAACCTCAATAGCTGCAATTCTTAACCACTCAGTCAGGAGTTTAGCTCCCATCTCAGTGGCGCAACTTTCCTGTCACTCTTCCACCTTTCAAGTTTTACTTCTGACCTTCCCTGATCTGAGATTTCCATGACATCCTACTACTTTCTCTGCTTTAATCTTGTTCGCTTTACTTCTCCATCATCTTCACTTTCCTCTGTGTTCGTCTGTGCACTTTCTTCTGTTTTACTTTGCGGCTCCCGTGAAGTTAGACTTTTGTGAGTTCTTCTTTTCTTTCGTCCTTTGTTAAGATTTTTTTGCTTAATTTTGTTGGTAAATATAATTTTAATTTCTGTCTCTAAGTAAGCTTGCTGCTTTTCTACATGATAATGTGGGTTGATCTCTGGGTTTGCCACTGTCAACAGACAACCCTGTCTACAGCACAGGTTCAATCTCTGAGTCTCCTCCTACTCAACAGACTCTGTGGCTGCTTGTCATGATTTCAATGGCATGACAGTGCCCCTTGTTATTCTGCAATTATGTAGGGATGAGGGAAGCCCTTGCGTATTAAGAATAACTTCAATTATGCCGGAACTCACTTTTGAAATGGCATGCTCACTAATGCCAAGTGATATTGTGACAAATAAATTATCCATTACAAATGTTGGCATATTTTTAAGTTGCATCCCATTATGAAAACAGAAAAATAGCCCACAAATGTGGTTTTATGGATCCAAAATTGCTTTGTATGGTATGTTTAGTAAGGTTAATTAATGAATAAGATTATAAGAAATTTAAAGGTTTGCTCTTAGACTTGAATGATGTTAATGCATTGTTTTATGTTCAGTATTAATGCCCTGGCCTCCTGTAGCATTATCATTCCTCTGTCTATGGCTAGCCCTCTCCCAGAGGAGAAAGGCTGTCAGTGGGCTTGCACTGTCATACTTGATCACACATCTTTTTTTTTTTTCACCGTTAGGTCTCAGTCTGAGATATGCAGCTGTTTCATGCATTTTTGATCACAAGGGTGTGATGTAATGCTTACATGGAGTGGGATGATATTGGAGAAGATCCATCAGCTTCTAACTAATATCATGTTGAAACGGGAATTTTGCCTTATCGACCCAGCTGTACACACCGGCACTTAATAAGTGAGCTGCGATTTTAGTTCTTCTGAAAAAGGAAATACTCAAAGACAAATGAGGAAAGAACACCCTAAATTTGAAGGGACCCGTGTGCACTGAATTGCATCATTTTATTAGGGACATCTAGTGCTGTATCTTCAAATTGCATTCACCTACCATATAGCTGAACAGTCCATTAAATTCTAGTGAATAGATGTGAGGTACAAACTCCAAAGTGCTAGGTAATTCATTTCAGTAACATGAGCTTCAGTAGTTTAACCAAACTATAACCAGTGTTGGGCACATACCTTTAAAAAATTTGTTATAGTTACCAGTTACTTCTCACAAATAGTAACTGAGTTAGTAATTGAGGTACAACATTATAAAAGTAAACAAAGTAACTGTTGTTTTACTTTAAAAATAATCTAATTTAATACAACTATAAAATAAATATAAAACATTGTACACTAATCTACACTATTTTAATGTTGTTGTGGGA
>JBBPDC010000032.1:2669009-2680364 GCA_037974485.1 Hemigrammopetersius urotaenia | reverse complement strand
TCTCCCGGAGGGGACTGCCTGCCTGCCGGCCTGCCTGCCTGCGCGGGTTCCGTGGAGGGACCCGATCAGCCTCCCGTTGGGGGCTGCCTGCCGAGCCACGTGGGGTGCTCAGAGCCGCTCTGTTTCCAGAGCCTGGACTCATGGACGACGAGTGCCTTACTGGCCGAAGGCCTGCCAGGTGGTGGTGACACCACCAGTGACATTGTGGGTACCCAAGGTGAGGGACCGGGACCGCTGGACAGGGGCAACGCCCTGCGGTCCACACACGCGTCGCCCAGACTAACGGGGAGTCGGTTCCACCACAGAGACAGTGGAGGGGGTGACGTGGAAGGGGAACGGGGGGGCGTTGTCCGTGCCGCCGCCTCCGCCCTCCCGCCCTTCCGCCCTTCCGCCCTTTCGGTGTTTGGGGTGGGTTGTGTTTTTTGTTTGTTTTGATGGGACTTGGGCCGCCCCAGGAGTGGCGGCTGCTTTAGTGGGGGGGTACTGTTACGGTCTGGTCAGCGGCCGGTAGGGGTCGTTGCTTTTCAGTTTGTTTCTTTTCAGTTCTTGGTCTGTTGGACTTTTATTTTGATGGTTTCCGTGTAGTTCTTGTTATGTGTGTTTGCCCTCACCTGTTTCCTATTTGTGTTCCCCAGGTGCCTCGTGTTTTCCCCAGTCCGGTCTGTGTATTTAAGTTCCGCTTGTGTTACTGTCGGTGTTATTGTCGGTCATTGTCCTCATTTGTCCTCATTTTTGTCTGAAGCCAGTTTTCGAGTGTAGCCCTAGTAACGGCCACCATGCCCTGTTTTTCTTTGTTTTGTTCACGAATAAACCTGTACTCGTACTCTCCTGTCTGTTTCCTCCCAAGAGGCAGTTCGTGGGGGTTTAGTCCCTCCGGCCATGACACTCCCATGGCAGATAATGCATCCTTCTGACAAACAGGTCTATTATGTGTCTAACGCTTCCTTCAATATAACGAGGTTTGTTGAGAGACAATGTTTATTTTGGAATGGTGGTTTGTGGTGGTCAAAACAGTTGGGGGCATTAATGTTGCTGCCTTCTTCACTTGTTTGCAAACAGCTCTCACAACGCTGCACGATGCGCATAAAATGAAAAAATGTCAGACACAATTATGATCCAAAGGCAATTGGGAGTTTGAGAATGCCTCTTCAAATTCTTGTTAAGTTGCGGGCTACACCAGAAGCATGGGCATTAATACATTTGTGGGACAGCAGGTGAAAAAATGGCAATACTGTGTAATCAAAGACAACAAATAGACCTCAACAAGAATGCAGGCTTAGCATATACCCAACCAACCTTACAACACTGTTCCCTACAGCTGACAAAGGGTGTAATGAGTTACAAGTGGTTGCATGAGATGTACGTACAAAAACAAGGAGAACAGCACAACAATACAGAAAGCAGAAAAACAATACAAGATCGAATTAATGGATGTTTGTTAAATGGCACATTTGTGTTTGCCTTTGAAAATATGTTACAAATGTGCACTTGTTCTTAAGCTTCAAATGCATCCATTGGATTTGTTTGCATACTAAGCAGTGATTGGACTAGAAAACAAATCAAATATCAAATAAACAAATCAAAAAGCATTTATCAGCTTTTGATGGGTAGGTCTGGGGAACAGTAATGGAACACAACAGGAATGAAACACAATAGAAAAACATGAGTTGACCAGTCATCAAAGGATAATTTCTGTTCCTGAACATTTTAGAATGCTTCCATTTTTAGTATTGCAATAACAAAACGTTCAAAATACTGTGCACAGGTTACCAGTTAAATCCCTTTTCAAGAACCACATGTCCAAGCCAAGGACCATTTAAGGACCTCTTATTTTTAGTTTGTAATTTTCATATTGAATTGAGTGCTTTTTCATTTTTGGCTGAGAATGCTAAATGTATTTTGCATTAAAATGTTGTTTTGAAAGCAACAGTCAGGGAGCTCCACCAGCCCATCTGTTTACACTCTTTTTACAGGGCAATCACCATTGCAAATGGCTTCTTGAGACCATGTGGAGAGAATACTGGCGGATCCTTGGTTAGCTGGCTTTAATGTGTCAATGTATTCCTTTAAATCTAATCATGAGTTGAAACTTCCACCTGGAAACTTCTGGTGACACTGACAGTCTCCTTACTTAGTCTAAAGATGTTTGATTCATCCATGGAATGAATAATTTTTATCTTCCTGACAGAGATGTACAGCCAGAGCATACGGAGCCTTTCCACTTCTCAGTGATTTAAGAGCACGATTTTGTTTGCAGGTGCTAATTAAATCCAATGTATCACCCATAGAGAGATTAAGCTGTATTTTCCATTGGTTATGGCATGCAAAAATGAACACAGAGATGTATACATGACGATCAAAAGTGGCAAACAGAGTATTTATCTCGACTAAAAGTCAAACTGTGCTCTGACTCATCAGTTGCATACAAATAGCAGCTTGCAGTGGCTGTGTGTAATATGCTTCTGAATGACATAAACTGAGTTTCGGGGTTATGTCTTCACTATGGGAAGGTGTTCTGTAGTCACCAAACGTAGAGTCAAATCCAAAAACAATTACATGCATGGATAGCCCATAATGCATTAATTCATAATTCAGGATAATTACATTAGCCCCTTTTTAAATGATTTCACACTTCATTGTCCAGCATTATAAGATAACAGTTCCAGCTTTCAACAGCACTCTCCTCACTCCCCTGTTACTACCACGTTTGTACTGTACATGTATTATTAACAATAACTGCATTATCCCACTGGCTATTACTTTATCGTTAAATCGTTTGAACTTGTCACTTAACTTGCACTTGCACAGGCCATATTGATTTCTCATTAAGTGTTCCCTATGATAAACTCTTTGTTTAACGACATAATAAAGTGCAAAAGAGTGTGAATCATTGCTGACAAGCCCCACCATGGCAGCTGCGATGTTTCTTTAATGGCTTCTCTTTCAAGTATTCTTTCCCGCTGCAGGTTTGGGTAGATAACGTTAAATCTTCCCTCAAATTTTGGAAGCCCCATGCTGGATTCACTGCCCTTTGGTGCCCATTATTCTAAATACTCTCAGCAGCTTCAGTCCCAGATTAGTATCTGTTGGTGGCACTTTCAGACAATGACAGATTAAAGCTTCCCTATCGGAACAACCGAAGGAGCTTCCTGGGGTGAAGTTTCTACCCAGGTCTGATAGACACTTTCATTAAGTCCACATCCATACATCTTGTGTCAGTGGAGGACAATGATGGAGAGCCGAACTGATACAATATTCTCTTTTCTATTTCTGTCCCTGCCAGGGAAACAACATAAGTCAATGTTCCATCCAGTCATCAATTTTCTAATATCCTGTGCATTAAAGTCTGAAATGAGCGTAGGGTGAGTTGCCCTAATGTGGGTTTATTTTTTGTATTTTGGACTTCTGTAATGTATTACAACGTTAAGCCAACATAGTAAATCCACACCCAATAATCAAACTGAAAGAGAAAATCTAGATAAAGTGTTCAGAGAATAAATGCCACACTTACTAGTGCTCTTAGTTACAAACTGTCAGACGGAGGATGCATCATCCTAACATGGGACAGTTTGTTTCCTAATGTGGGACACTGTGAGGTCCATGAAAAAGGCCTACACCACATTATAATATATGTTAGTCAGTCACTTTTTTGTATTTATTTAGTTATATCATGTATTTAACTAACAAATTGCAATGATGATCCTCTTAAACTTGTGCACCATTCTCTTCTCACTGCACATTTTTTTCTGCCTCTTTCTCTGTGTCTTACCATCCCTCCCTGTCTCTCTTGCCTTTGCCATGTCACTTGAAATACAGTGAATTGAACACTGAATACAATAAAATGGAAGGTCTTACTTAAGGTAATTTAAGACTATGCAGGGATGTGCGCTGACACATACACTGACTCCAACTGATATCCCTAAACTTTAAATAGAAGCACAAATGTTGTACAAATCATGTCCCAATATACATTTTTAACTGACTAGCTAATTTACAACTGTCCCACATTAGGCTAATCGTACTGTCCCACAATAACATAACAGGTTAAAAATCAAATATAGAGAATCTACACAGCTTCGTAAACATATTAAAAGAAAACAGCTAAATTTTTGATGGTAATTAATTTATACCCTTAAGATCAATTTTGTCCAAACTCTATGTCACTGACCTCTGGTTTGTCTTCAATCAATGTACTTCCGGTTCGATGAATGCTCCAAACTGATTTATGACTGTACAGATATTAGGTCATGTGACTTTGGTCATAGGGAAGTACAGCTTTCATTTGATAGTAATATCACTGACATTCATTAGTTTGGGGGAGAGCCACACCCACTGAAGCTTAAGTGTCCCACATTAGGGCAACTCACTCTATATACTATAGTATAATTCAGTCTCTCAAGAATGATATGGGGATTTATTTTGGTCCATTTTCACTTAATGTAGTATTTGTGTTTCTTTAATGAGCACATTTTATGAAGAAGTGAATGCTATTTAGTATGCCCTTAAATAATACTACCTACACACATTTCAGATTTTATTGTCATCATTATGACTAATGATATGCAGTAGTGTGTAGACTGCATAAACAAATTACATGAGAATGATAAAAAACTCATCCGCTCCCAAAGAGTTTAGTTTAGTGTAGTTTAGTGAATTTTTATTTCAAACAAACATGTGCATTCATCATAATTACATATTATCATTCAGGAGTAGGCAGAAGCATACATTTATTTGGCCCTACCCCCCACAAATTTTACATTTCATTCATAAACAATAACAGAATAGTTTCTTTCATATAAATAACAGACAGAATATATAAATTTGCAGGTTCACAAATACTGAAACACATGAACCAAAACATCAAATTTACCGGCCTGGGTAAACCCCGTTTTCTTCATTCTTATATTTGTTTAATTTTTTTTTTTTATATTTTCTTTTAAACTGGTTTATGTTGTTACTTTCTTTTATTTCTTCTGTTAGACTATTCCATAATTTAACTCCTGCTATTGAGATCGACATCCTTTTTAATGTTGTTCTAGCATTTTGTATTTTTAAATTCCATTTCCCTCTTAAGTTATATCCCCCTTCTCTTTCTCTAAAGAGTATATTGTTGTAGTCATAACAAAATATTTTATATACTCCTCAGTTTCCAACACCACCTCCTAGCTATGATTCCAACAACCACAGAATACTACCCATCCTGAGAGGCTGAAATGTGTTTCCTCCAAGTCATATCAAGCTTCACTGCATCTTCTAGAACTGCAGCCAACACAATGTGATTGCACACCTCAACATGCTTAAAGGAGAAAACTAATGTCCATTTCTGTTATATCAGTTAACAGATGCCTGTGCTTGCTAGCACTGTAATAATTCATGAGGAGGAGTATGGGCCGTGCTATGCACCCAGGGACCATGGCCAATTATGCTCTCCTAGCCCCATATAGCTGTGGCATCACTGGGGATTACATCATTCAATGTAAAGATAAAAATTTTGTTTTAAAAACTCATTTTTGATATGATTGATGCTTTCAATACACTTTCCATTTTTACGCTGCATTTAAAAAAACACTTGGATTTGATGCAATTAGATTCTTATAGATTCGTTTGCTTTCAGAAGACTGGATTAATCATGGTTCCCATGCACAAACTCACCGCTCGGGGTTTAAACACACAGTTAAGGTTAATGACAGTCTTGATTACCTATTACTGTTGTGTTTTCTGACAGACACAAAAGCAATGTGATTAGACTGATTAACTAGAGAACATGGTCCATAATTAGGCTCTGCATGACCATGAATATCTGATGAACAGTATTCTAACAGTGTTGGAGCACAATGCAAAGTGGGCATTTGCTGTGAAGGGAGTTCAGGGTGGAATTCCTTGTTAAATTAACTGCTGTTCACCCCAGGATTTCTTTGGGTTTATCATTATGCCCAAAACCTTAATTTAGAGAGTGTATCTCTATATCCCTATTCATGAATCTCTATGCATGCTTCAAAAAATACTGCAAAAGAATTTGGGAAATTACAAAGCGTAGGAGTACATCTAGCGCAAAGAAGCAGAATGGTGTTCTGCACACTGCTTATGTATATAATAGCAATGCTGTACAGGGCTGAAGATACTGCCTGTTATTTCCTCTCGCTGGATTCTGCATGTTAAAAGACTCTCCACAGTGTCTATGCCTTACATCTCAGAGAGGAGAAAAAAAAGACAACCAGTTTACTGCAGCACAACTCTCCCCATTCCCAAAACATCCGTCAAAACACCAATTCGACTTTTTTATGGAATTTTAATTTAATAAGATGAATCGCATAGACAAAATGAATTAGCTGTTTTATTTATGTAATACTCTCCAGAGGCAAGACCAATCTTGAGTTGATTGATTTTCATTAGTAAAGTGACTTCAATCCGACATTCCAGGCTAGGTGGATCAATAAAGCAAGCTATAGAAAGGCCTCATCGATTCTCCCACAATCCAAAACAACATCTTCCCAATCAAAACTACTCTAATACTAAATATACTGCCCCCTCTTTTATAGCACTTAACCTTGGCTCCCTGGGACATGTTCCAGAAGTGCAGTAACAGGGAGGTGTAGGGAATTTGTTGCTAGATTTTATTATAACCACAGTCTAAACAAAGTTTTTAATACTAGGGCCTGGTCAGTAGTAAACTACTGTGTTTGAGTGGTGATGACCATGTTTTACCCCATCTGGTCTTTTCAAACAGATCCCATTTGATGCACCTGACACAATTCAGTCATGTGCACCATTCCTGATACAGTGATGAGTGTGGGGATTACTGCTGATAGTCTGATATTTTTGAAGCCAGGATTTCTTGTTGTTATACTTGTTTTTAGATGTTTCACCCAAGATACAAACCGCCCAATTACCCCTCCCATACACCCATGGCAACCCAGAGATCACAGAGCCTCCCTCACATAGCAAATACCAATTTAACCCCTTACCCTACTGCTTACTATCCCTTCCAAACTGTTACCGGGTTTTCAATCCAGTCCTTGGGAGGCACATATTATTGTGTTCCATTTCCTACCACCTATCATGAGTCATTGTACAGTCCTTGATTGACCAATCCATCAGTCTCTCAATCTATCTACTTACCTACCTACCTGTCTATCTGTCTATCTGAAAATGGGGGTTTGCTGGGCGTCCCCAAGGACAGAAAGCTGAAAACTCAAGCTGAAAGAGGTACAGCATTTTAGAGAAAATCAAGATGAGCTGCAACCAAGACTTTCAACAGCAGAAAAGTGGCTAGATACTGTTTTTGACACCACAACCAATGACAATTCTCACATATCAAAACCTGAGGTTCCAAGCCATTAAACATCCACCTGGAGGCAAAAGACCAATATCCACTTCATGCTGGGGCTCTGCTCTCAGGCTATTTCTCCACTGCATCGAGTGACCCAAAGAACAGGAAGCAGCGACTACACTTGTTTCCAGTCCATTAAGAATTTGTCCTAAGGGTTGGCTCAGAGATTAAACTTTGCCACTCATGCCCCGATGAGAGGTCTTGCATTGGGTAAGCGGTGGCACGGTGGCTCACACTGCAAAGCTAAGTGGGTGAAATGACAGTGAACTGACAGCTCATTTGGAGCATTACATTGTGTTCACATCTCATTCATTACACTAGAGACCCTGCTCTCAGTGTGCGTGCTAATAGAGCAAGACAGGCGTCAACAGTGTGAATGTTCTCTACCTCCTTTGTAGTCCCCTCAGAGACTAATGTCTGTGTTGCCAGAGATAAAGAGGAATGAACTCTCCACCTGGGAGAATGCTTAAATGACGTTTGACAGATCCGTGCAGATGCATTCTTGGCAACAAATAACGATTACGGATCCTCACGGCACCAGCAGGTTCGTTTTCCTTAATGTGGCGTGACACTGTTTTAATAAATCACATCGGATGCCTGTTTGTAGTCAGACTAAAGCCTTAAAACACAGCCTGAGCTGGCTAAACGGCTTTACTCTAACAGGCTTTGAGGCCAGCAAGGTCCAGGTGGTCATCTCTTTTAGCTTCTTAGATTTGCAGAGCCCTAGATTATTGGCGAAGATTTATCAGTTACCCCAGCTGCATGGGGCAGGCCTTCCTGAGTGGACTTAACAGTTAGCTCCTGCTTGTCTGTTTGTACTTTTTTTTTGGACTGACAGTGCAATAGTTATTAACCAGCAAATGGTAACTTTCCACTCTGTACTAATGTCATTCTTCTGTCTGAGCGTAAGCAAAAAAGTAGTGATTGATCTGTAATTTAGCATTTTAGTAATGGATGTCAGCACTATGAATTCAACTGGAAAGCAATCGATTAGCAGACACGGCCCAGTCAGCCTGGCAAAAAATAAGCAATTTGCCATGTGGGAGCAGTCCGCAGTGTCAGACAAACAGTGGGAGGCTCAGGAGACTGAAGGCAAATGAAAATACTCCAGTACATCTAAGCCATTAGCCTGCAGTGCTCTACTGCTATATGATTTATTGCCCTGCAAGACAGATGCTTGAATCATTTTCAGCTTTAGCAACACCTGCAACATAGGCACTCTGGTCAGAGATGAATTGCCGGCCATTGACTGCTGTTACTGGACTCAGTGTTTCGGATTCCTAAGTCTTTAAGTGAGTTTGTTTCCTTGAATGAGGTTGAAGAACAGGAACAGATTTCATCCAGATGAAAGATGAAATTATAGCCCATTACAAGTAACATCTTCTGGTGTTTGACTCTGCCTAACCAACTGATTTTGAACCCGTGGGTGTAAAGCACTAATTGCTTGATAAAAACAAGTATTGGATTTTATGAAAATAAATGCACAGTGAAAAAAATGGCCGCCAAATTTCAAATTGCTGCCATTTACAAAGTGAATGGACTTTAGTGTCATGGTATAAATGTATTCGGTTATGTTCGGAACAGACAACAAACTACCCTAGTTTGAAGAGTCCTATTACTGTTCTCATAAAATACATGGTTGGTGTCCCTGCTTTTGGTGCAGTGTCAGTTAGAGACAGTAATCAGGTACTTATTTGTACTAACTGTGATTACAACAGCACCATGAACATACTATTATGGTCAGATTTCAGTGTAGCCCAAAGATATATGGAAACAATGCACCTTAATCAAGCCATGAAACTTTAAATGAGTGCAGAGAGAAAGCACTACAATTTACTTGGTAATGCAACATAAGCAGCACTTCCTTTCATTTCTAATGGCCTCAGCTGTCCAAATCAAATTCCTGAAGGCACGGCTGTCCCCCACAGGGATATTCTGCCCCAAAATGAGGCATTAGTGATTCTGAATGAATGCACAAGGTTGCATCAGCAGTATTAGGCTGAGTAAAAGCAGCGTCCTGGGATTTCACACTGTGCTTCAGACTCATGGGGACTGGAATCCAAATACAGTTAATAAGAATGTGCTATAATGAGCATGAGAGAGAGCCCCTGTCCATCTAGAGTTCTTTTAACATAGTCAGTAATTATCTTGAATTACTGGATCTCAGCTCCTCACACAGGACATCAGTCGAAAGGTCTTAATTCAGCAGGGTTCAGACACAACTACTGGCAGCTATTAATTAAATTATTCCACACTGCGATTCCTACAGTCCTTCCACCGTTATAGATGTGAATATCCTCAAATTAAAGCTGATGTTGTGCACTTCGACCTCACAGCCATCATGTCACTGTCCAATTACTTGGCTGATTACATAGAACAGGAATAGAAATAGGAAGCTTCCCCACATGATTGACCAGATCAAGTTCAGTGATGATCAAGCTCCAACAAAATCGTACTTTTTAATGTTAATTCCTATGCAGATTAGGCTGAAACCCTTTGATAATGTAAGGGTCCTATGTCTATTTAATGTCAATTCCTTTAGAGAATAGCTCCCCTATCTTTGATGATTTTAGGGCTTATCCATGGTAGCATCATGTAACGTGGGAGTTCTCAGTCAAGGACCCCTTCCAGAGTGAACACAGTTCCATGGTCCCCTACACTCCAAACAGCCAAACTTTATAGTACACTGGCTCAGAAAAAGACTGGTGTAAGTGATGGGCGACCTTTATTTTGGATGTAATGTGGCAGAAACCCTTCAAGGCATAACATCGCACAGGTCTTGGGGCAACAAGTTAATGGTGATTAAAGATTATATATATATGTATATTAGTGCTGGGCCGTTAACGGCGGTAACGCGTGAGATTCTTATGGCGCGCTAAAAAAAATATCGCGGGTAACGAGTCACAGTGACCCAAAATTCTAAATTGAGGTTTTGGGATCATTAAAAAGATGAGAAAATAAGCTTTAAAATGATATATTGGTAAAAGCTGTATTATAAGCTGTAATAAGCTGAATTGGTAGTGCAGCACGATTTTCCAACTGAAAAACCAGACATTTAAAGTTTTTGTCAGTTTTTTGTTGTTATCTTTAACAAACCATAGCATTCAAAGAGAGCTGAGATCGTGAGAATAGGCGAAAACAGCACTTATTTTTGACATTCTTTTGCAATTATTTCTATGATGAAACTTTGTGAGATCAATTTTGAAGACCTTTTCTTTCATATAAGACCAAAAAAGAAAAATCTATATTTATGAGGTTTTTCAACATAATCAGCCCATTATCAATAAATAGAACGCTGACTTCTGACTCATTACGGCAGATATGGCATATGATATACTGTATATATCATTTTTATACTTTTATATTCGATCGATAACTAATTCCCACAAAACAAGGATATGACGAATCCTTTCTGATCTACTTGACCTGATTTGTCTTCATCTGTAGCCCATGGCTTCCCTAAATATATTGGTTGGGCTGACTAGTGATGTGCAGAGGACAACAGATGCAACCAAGACCGATGTAGCAGATGTGAATGTTACTTGCTGTTTGTCGTGCAATGCTGTATAACAAGTCCTGTCATTTTGCTCGACTCTTGGGCATACTTTACATGCATAAAAGCAAAACCAGCAAATGACACTGTCAAGCTGTTGTTTTGGTTACACACCTTTGTAAACCATCTTTATGGAGTATTTATCTTCCCCCTTATTTATTCATAACTTATATAGCATTGTAATCTTAGCAACCAAAACTCAACGAATGTCATCTTGTCAAATGAGTCTCAAGTCAAACAAGTGACACTCTTACTGATGAGGAGACGTTTACATAATTAGCATCTTTATTTTTAAAAATGGAGAGATGTTTGACAGGTTCTGGGTGCTGTCTGTATTGCCATTGGCCTAAAACTGCTGTTCAAACACAGTACAATTGTCACGGTCTGGTCAGTGGCCGGTTAGGGCCACTGCTTTTTTGTTCATGGTCTGGTTTTTTTCTGTTCATGTTTTGAGGCTTTTATTTTGATGTTT
>JBBPDC010000032.1:2612533-2632227 GCA_037974485.1 Hemigrammopetersius urotaenia | reverse complement strand
AGGTGCAAGTATTCAATTGAATAGCTTTGCTACTACTGACATTATTTCTCCTAATTTCCAAATAAAAATATTGTTCTTTAAAGCATAATTTTAAAGGAAATGACAAAACCTCAAAATAAGAGAAATTATGCAGCGTTTACAGAACCTGAATAATTCAAAGAAAACAAATCGCTCTTAAACCAAATGGCAATAATTACCTTTGACAGACTTCTAGTAGTGTTTTGCAATCCAACTCTCACCACATTGTGAGAGAAGAGAGTTGATTACAGCAGTGTTTTTATACCTTTCCTCGTTAAATTCAGCTGATCACTAATCAGTCCCTCATAAAGCAGAACGAGGTGTTTGTGTAGGAGTTTAACAGACAACCCCATATAGATGCTGATTAAATAAATATAATCAGGAACAGTGATTCAAATTCTGAGATTTTCTTGTACCTGTAAAGTATATGTAAGTGGCTGAGGTGCGGTCAGGGTCCTTCTCACACTCCTCACCGTCACAGAGCACCACCCAGCAGCTGTACTCTCCTGTGTCAGCAGCAGAGGGCGATGTCAGGGTCAACTGCCCAAACTTCTCATGCTGCTTAATGCTGGCACAAACACAAAAAAGAAGACATTCCGTGAGTATAAAATGCACAGCCCAGATGCTCCAACACCTGTGCACTCTTCTCAGTTGGCAGAATTCATGGGAATCTCTATCAACACAAGACAAGGTAAATGAGATTTTGAAGGAGAAGTCCATCATTTACTAAAATGTTTATATAAATTCAATCATTAAGTTGGAAGCGAAGTCATTCAGCATGTTTTGATGTGAAATGGTTCACTGTAGAGAAACTAACACTGATTTTTTGTTTACAATGTTAAGAGAAACCAGGGCTCGCAAATCACAAATGCAATGTCTTTTATCCATTAGCCAGAAGTTCACCATGTTAATAGCAGGAAAGGAGTATAGTAATGCCCTGCATGTATATTACATATATAGAGGCCAATATCTATCTATTGTGAATCAATATCTCAGACAGAAAGCATATTTATAACCATTTCATCTAATGACTTTCTGTGAGGTAGCTTTAAGAGGCAATAAACAGTTGGCATGTCTGCTTCCTTTTGCCACCTCTGTGAACAAATGGGTACATTTCCCTAGAATGGGACATTTTACATCCCACAACGATGAATGATGAAAACTAAAAACAGTGTAATTTCCCTTTAAAATGGAATTGATGTCTCATAGTGAAGTACCTGAGGCGAGAGTCATTAAAAGTGTCCAGGTAAGACGGGTATGCCCAGCCAATCTTGGTCCCTTTACATCTTAATTCCAATGTTTTCCCTGGGTTTAAGGTTAGAGTATCACCGAGACGTAGGAACCGGCCCTTGTCCAGGACTTGAGTGAGAATGGACTGCGCCTTTACTCCAACCTCTTTCTCTTTCACTTTGGGGAAGCGCACTTTGACCCTCTTTCGACCTGGTTTGGCCTCTTTCTGGCGCTTGACATGTTGACTCGCACCTAGGACAGCATAAAACAGATGTGTGAACCAAAGCCACTAGCAGCCATTTCTTAGTCATTGCTTTTTTTGTTCTATGTTGCCAACCATCTGCATTAAATGTGTTGGTTATGCAGAAGGTTCATGAAACTGGGGAATATTTTGGATGACAAGAATCCAGGTTAGAATATCAGCTTTAGGAATCCCTCTTTCTGTCCTTTAATTAAGAAATGGACAATAGCTTGCCATTTAACCAGCAAAGCATAACTGCTTTCCTTACGAGTTTCATCTCTCCGGTCCAGTAGCAGAGCCAGAGAGTTGAGAAAGAGAACAGATTGTTGGAACTCGCATCTGGAAAGCTACTCCATTTCATGTTTCCAACCCACAGCTGTATAAACAGCAATGCAGGAAATATGCCTTTCTGTTCTTTATACCAATGCATAGTGTCCAAAGAGAGATCAGATCATTTTAACACGTTTATTTGTCCGTCGCACAAAACCAAGTCATACAGACAACATACATTTTTTGAATATTGATACTTGGATCTTTATAAAAGATCTAGATTGGACTTTTGGAGGAATAATAGTAATACAGCTCCTGGTGAACAAGCCTAGTCCCATATGACTTTTGTGTCTAAAAGTTAAAGATATCTTATACATCAGTCTAAATTGCCATGGTCAGGAGACTGTACATACATGCAGTATTCATGTAGGAAGGAAATACGAGATGCCACTGTGAATAAGGAGGGTTAAGAGGTTTGATACCAAATAAGAAGTATTTTTCTTCAAAGTAGATCTTGCTTTTCTCCCCAATTTCACTCCCTGAGTCTGGAATCTTCATCCCTTCCTGCAGCAGTGTCACCGCTGGCAAACTCCACAAGCCACACGCCCACAATTACTGTCAGAATTACAGCTGTGGATGTTCATGACAGGCGAACAACAGCAGAAGAATGAAAAAGACAGATAGGCTCACCATTCTGGAGCTCCAGCAAGAGCATGGTTAGTGTGAGCAGCACCCAGAGCTTCATGATAAAGGAGTGGATGGTTCCTGAGGCGCAAGGGCTTCTTTCAGCTTGCACAGAGGGCCCAGGCAGCAGAACTTTCTCTGCAAACCCCAACTGACCTGTTTACACTGTGGGCTTCATCCTCTTCAAGAAGAATGGAATGCCTTCAACCCCGCAGCTCCTCCACCAATCCCCAAAAAGTCTGTGAAACGTTCATCCTGTGGTGCCCTCTGGTGGCCCAACGAACACTTTGTCCTAAAACAGCATGGTTTATGGAATAAACCTGGACTTACTGCTCAATGGGATGCCAATTTATGTTTATTAAAGATCAAAAGCTAAAAAAAAAAACAAGCTTTGGCACTCAGTGGGAAGTGTTGAAACAAAGGCCTTTGGTTTCAACAATAAAAGCTTTGTTAAGGCACAGATATTTCATCTGATACTGCACTTACATAACCTTACTTGCAATTTTCTTCTTTATTAGACCTTGAGAGCTTTATCGCTGAGGTGTTTGGTGCTTCTCTGTGTCCAACACTCTTGATTAAACCCACACTTGAGTGTTTGTATGGAGCTACGTGAAAGGAAAAGCAATGAACTAAAGTGATGTGACTAGGAGTGAAGAACTCCCATTGGTTAACCCTTCAAAAATGGGTTGGAAGGCCTATAATGTGAGTTTAGCAACCAACATAATTAAGAACCAAGAAAGGAATCAGCCATTCCCCTTTTTTATTGAAAACTGAAGTATCAGAAAATGAACTGCAACAGCTCTCTGCACTAAAGACATCACTCTCAAAATGCTAAATGCAAGCTGAAAGTGTCATGTGTTAGTATATGTCTTGTCTTTTGCGAGCTTCAGATGTCCCTGTTAGGTATTTTCACAGAGATGTTTTCCCAATATTTGATGCTTTGATGATTATGGACCTACCTGAAGGCGCAGTCATAATTCAACAGTGTATAATAGAGTGTATAATGTTTTGCACGAACCCAACATGCTTACTTGTTACCTGACTTTACTATATCAGCTAAATGCTCTACATCAGCCTTAAAACACGTTTTGGACACCAAACATGTCTCAGGAATATGAATGACTTTTCCTGGAAAAGCAATTTTTTTTTATGAAAATTGCTTGAATTTTATTTTTAAAAAAATCACAGGGCAAATCACTCACATGTTTTTAAGACTAATGTTTTATTTGAAAAGGCACTGTACAAGTTCTTACAGAAGACAATCAGAGGATTTACTCTGGCAAATGATACAAAACCAATAGCATTTGAGCAGAAATATTCTGAATGACTTTGGGGTCAAGCTCCTTTAGGGTCTCTCAGATCTAGCCGACATCCTGTCATTTAAGTCTCACAGCAGTAGTGAAGCCTAAGCACTGCTGGTCATAAATATTGGTCACCTTGGCCATTCGACTCTAAAAATAGAACTTCATTGAATTTTCATTGAATGAATAGACTGCACTGCCAAAATGAATAGAGACACAACATATTTGAATATTGTGGAATATAAGTACATTTGTAAAGTAAAATTCCATTTTTCAGAGCCATTGATATTAAAATATCAGTCGACACACATGGATCAGTAGATCACACTGTAAAAGACTCAAAGTAGTAGGGATTCACAGCAGTATGGCACACAGAGCACATTTGGAGTGCCAGTCTGTAGGGGTGAAAGCATTTAAACACAAACTCAATCCATATAATCCATAAGAAAAGACCATATTATTCACACCCATAGAACATGAGCAAAAAAAGCTGGTGCTTTAATACCAATGAAGACACTTTATCAAAGAGCAGTTTCATTCTTGTTCTAAAATATTTACACTTGTATATATGTCTATACATTTCTAACAAAGAGGGGCAAATAGGCATTTAAAAGCACAACTGATTACAAAACACTTACAAATGTACGTCCTCTGTACTCTGGAAAAGCATCCTTGATTGTTTTTTGCGGTTTTTGTGAAGGACCTGCCTGTATACGATGACAGCCCAAAATTTGAGCAAGGAATGTAACCTTTGACTACCGAAACAAGTGCATATACACTGGCAGGCCATTTTATTTCACATATTGTCCATTGCATTGGGTCCACTAACCAAATAGATGTACTTTGTACCCTGTAGATGCCCCCATATAATAGCCAATCAAAAGTGGTCTGGTGGGGATCCTGAACCGTTGACGAACAAAATAAAGGGAGCTGATAAATGATCCAGAGAAACCAGTAAACTACAGTCTGAAAATGTAAACCACAGAGTACAGCTATATGGTGAGTGTGAGGGTGTGAGGGTGTGAGGGTGGTGGTAGCTCAGTGGGTAGGATACTTGCCTCCAGATCAAGAAGTCATGGGTTCAAATCCTACCTTCAGCATACCACCACTGGGTCCCTGAGCAAGACCCTTAACCCCAAGTTGCTCCAGGGAGACTGTCCCCTGTAGTTAGGGAATGAAAATCGCTTTGGATAAAAGCGTCTGCTAAATGCTGTAAATGTAATGTAAATGAGTGGAGCTGATCGACTATTACTGTAGAGACAAGCTACCAAATAATGTGGCTTTCTACTGTATTCTAACTTTGCTGAAAAAAAGTGACACCATTAACACTGTAGACATAGTATAGATGCAGGAACACTCGCTTGAAGAGGAAATTTTACATGATCTTATTATAGGCACTTTTATAGGAAAGGTAAACGTTTCTTGTTTTTGTTATCTTTAAAAAAAAAAAAGAGTTAAGGGAAAAACGCAAAGCAAATAAAAATGAAACTAAGTTAATATATATATTTTTTTCAGTAGAAATAGTTGAAATACTGGTCACAGTCAGTAGATTTAAAAAAAAGTAAGTCATTCAGAGTAACTTTATATGTAAGTTCAAGGGAAATAGTACGATATTCACCAGTAAACTTTGACAGCACTATTGTATATTACTGGTGAAAGCTATCTATTCACCAATTAAAATACCCTTTTCAGTCTAATGTTTATGTGTCTGTAGCACACAGTGATTATGTGAACTATAATGGAAACCTGGGCTCCTAGTAGAAGTCAATGAGTCAGTGGGTTTCCCATCCTTTTTTAAGAACAAGGGAATTACTGTCTATGGCATTTGACAGTATGCTATAGATTTGTGAGCTAGAGATCGAAAAATATGAAGTATTCATCTAAAGCCGTTGTGTATGAACACAGTAAAGCTGAGGTAACAGTATGTTAGTTACTGTGTAAAACACAACACTCATTCTAAGACACTCTTCCTCACTCTCCTGCACAGTGCTGACTGAGAGCTACATTCATATTTCATAGATTGTGCATTATAAGAATATTCCCACATCACAGCGTTCCTAAGGAGATTAACCTTCAGCAGGGTGCCCAACCCCAGTCTAGTAGGGGCTCTCGAGCTGAGCTGAACTGTCCGCTGGTGGAGCTCAGCGGCTGATGAGAGGAAGAGTCTTAAGGCTGAAGTTCCTTAAAACTGACCGGTCTTCTCTGGATGGAGGATTTTTTCCACACTGCCATCCTTTTCATACATCACCTTTTTAACTGGCGCAGCACTGGCTCTCTGCCGCTGCCTCTGGTGCTCGCTGCTGTGCCACATTCCATAACCGAAATAAATAAGGAAACCTGTCGAAGTTTAAGAATAAATCACATAAGTTGATGTATTTATGCCGTATATCTGTAGTTCAGTCCACCAACATCATTCTCTGATGTCTACAGATTTTATAAAGGGGATTCTGCCTGTGAGGGATAACATATAATAATAACAAGGGCAAATTACTCACATGTTTTTAAGACTAATGTTTTATTTGAAAAGGCACTGTACAAGTTCTTACACAAAACCAATAGCATTATAATAAAAAGTATTTCTTTTTAATGAAAAAGATTATGTGAAAATTATTTTAAATGATGCTGGAGCTATTATTGTCCAGTGTTAAGACAGAAACTATTATATTTTTGCCCTTATATATTATATAATAGCCCTTATTTTTAAAGCCCATTTCCTACTATTCACATTTTATTTTGTGTAACAGTTATTGTTATTACATGAACATGTACCCTCTTTATCCCTAAGATTTAAACAGGCTGTTTTTGTCACTGTGCTTTTAAGACTGGTATGTATTTTTTTTTTACCAGGTTCTACTATATTTATGCATGATCTGCTATTTCTTCTGTATCTTCAGTCATGCTTAAATAAGGTGCTAAATGCTTGTTGTGTTTGTTGTGGGGGGAGAAAGAGAGGGAGAGGAGAAATAGAGAGAGAGAGAGAGAGACAGACAGACAGAGAGAGAGAGAGAGAGGAGGAGAGAGAGAGAGACAGACACAGAGAGACAGAGTGTGAGAGAGAGAGAGACAGAGAGAGAGAGAAAGACAGAGAGTACTTACCCACAGCCATCCAGACAGAAAAACGGATCCACGTGTCTCCACTCAGCTGCACCATGAGATAAACATTGACAAATATACTCAGAATGGGCAGAAAGGGTAACAGGGGAACCTGTAGAGCAAATAAACCCACTGTTAAATACACAGATACACTAACTGAACCATGTTTTGTGCATCAGACAAACAAAATTAGTCTGAATTACTGCATCACGTTGCTTTTGGCTGGCGCTTGAATAAAATATAACAGAGCATATGTTATCATTTTTTTGTGAGCCGAACTTTTTCAGCTTCAGCTGCTCCCATCTCAACTCTGTTTTACCATTTCTCTTCATCACTACAAACTTCAAATAGCAAGTATCACCAAATGTGTCTTTACTTTTCCTCCTATGTCTTCACCTGTTAATCTGTTACTGAGAGAATATTCTCAGTCATATATGTGTAATTGCAGTACCTTTCTTTTGTAGTTTTAGAGATGGTATGATGAACTATTATCTCTAAAACTGGATTAAATATATTGCTTAGCAAATCACAGTAGTAGTTTCTGAGATAACAATATGTTGTGGAGATAAAAAATAGACAAGTCTGTTGAGAATGGGACGTGTGTGATCATGTATGTGTGCAGTTTGGAAAGTGGTTAAGAACTGGCTTATCAGCGTTCATTATTATTACCAACATTAGCCTTGTAGTCCAAGTACAAGACCAAAGGCCAAGCTACATACCATGAAAGACACCTTCTTGCTGGTCTGTGGCTGTCTACACACCAAGACAATGCAGAGGAAAAAGACAGCGAAGGATGTTGCTAGTGTTGCTAGGACCCAGGGTACCATCACAAGAATGGCCTCTCCATAATGAGTAGTGATGGCACTTATCACACACACTATGATGACTGTAGAGAGAAAAACAAGAGGTTCAGTCTGAGCTATGCCATAGTGAGTGCCATCTTACATTTACATTTACGGCATTTATCAGACGCTTTTATCCAAAGCGACTTCCATTCCCTACCTACAGGGGGCTGTCTCTCCCTGGAGCAACTTGGGGTTAAGGGTCTTGCTCAGGAACCCATTGGTGGGGTGCTGAAGGTAGGATTCGAACCCATGACCTATTGATATGGGGCAAGTATCCTACCACTCGGCCATCACCACCCCATTTTTTGTACAACAGTTCAACATTTGGGAATATTGAGTCATTTCAATTCAATTTTATTTTATTCAATAGTAACTTAAGCTGATCAGTAACATATGCAGAAAGTTGATTTATTATTTAGTTATTAACTGGTAATAATAATAAACTGTTTCCATTATCATTTATAGTAACTTTCTATCAGGTTGTTAATCACTGTCAAGTATGAGGTTTAGTATTGGATCTAATCCTCTCAACAAAGTTAGTTTCACTAAATCCTCTTCACTATGGCACTAAGGCATGATACTCACCTATGACCCCGACAGCCATGTTGACGACCGCGGAGGAGCTTTTAGTGGGCTGCAGAGAGGGGTTGAGGATAGAGTGAAGCGTGATCTCTCCATCCTTTAACCTGTTGAGGTGAGACTCGGACTCAGTCAGCTCCGACTCCTCTCCCTCTTTATTCATCCTGTTGCTCTCAAATGCGGAGTCTGGGCGATACCTGAAATCATATCATACAGTCAGTCATATAAATATAGTGTAGTTGGTGGCTATTCAAATGGGACCCCTGAATCTTGGACCCACAGAGACAAAATATTCTAACAATAACCAAGAGATCAATTCAAAATATTCAGTTTCTCAGGTTTTATATTTTATAGCTGCAAGGATTGAACTGAACAGCTTTGCCTTAGTTCTTAAGAACGGCTGACAATAATTCGCCTCATTTCCAAATAAAAATATTGTTCTTTAAAGCATAATTTTAAGGGAAATGACGATACATCAAAATAAGCGCAATGAAGCAGTGCTTACAGAACTCGGAAGAATTCAAGAAAAATAAGTCTCTTTTTCACAGATTACCTTTGACGTAGTAATATTTTGCCATCCAACTGGTGACATTGTGAGAGGAGAGTGTTTATTACAGCAGTGTTTTTATACTTTTCCTCATTAAATAAGATTTGATTCAAGTGAACACTAATTAGTACCTCATAAAGCAGAATGAGGGTTCTTGTGTATGAATTTGACAGACACTGGACTGGAATGGTAGTCATACTCATAGAGATGCTGATTTAAAAAATAAATTGCAGCTGTCGCTTATTTTTTTCCAGAGAAGTATATCAATACTGAGGGAAAACAAATACTCAGACATTGTTTTTATTATTTGATATACCTCCACAACATACATCCACTTCACAATTACGCACACACTGCAAATAACAAAAATAGTGTGAAATATGAAGGGGATACATGCAGAGGAAGTATATTAAACACAGACCAAAGGAACAAATTTGTGAATATCACTAACTGAAAGCTATAATAAAAGCGTATGATTGTAAAGGTATATTTGGTTCAAATTACATGTATATCATATTTCCCTGTCAATCAAGCTGACCAAAGCATGTTATGCTGTCAAAGATTTTCAATTGGAACACCAATTTTAACGTAACAAGTACAAGAAATGTATACCCTATCATTTAATATTGTACTTTACTTGTTAGCTACTAAAGCAGGTCTTTTGGGGAAATTTAGTACAATTGTTTGCTGTTACAGTCAACTTATTAGCATTAAAATCATAATGTGGGGAATTCATTCTAAATATATTATTTTTACTGAAAGAACGCAAAAAATGATATTTACTGCTACATTTAAAGTGATCTCTTATAGGGTATATTGTTGATACTGAATAGAAATAGACTTCTGCATGCATCACTGATTAATTCATAACGTAATAATGTAATAACATAATGTAATAAAACTGAAGTAATTATATTTTACTGATTAAAATAATAGTAAACAGAACAACTTGAACAGCAAAACAAGTTTTGCTCCGAATGCCTCGTTCTTGCCCGCAATAAACTCAGGCACACACAAACGTTTGTTGTTGTTTCTGGGATGTTGTGCCATGACTATATTAGTGAGCACAGTTTTATGTTTAGAACATTACCCTCGCATACCTTCTGATAGCCTCTCTAGGTCTGCATGCCCTCCTCCCCGCAAGTAAGAGCTGAAAGAGCTTTTGGTGTAACTGGGATAGAGGTGAGTGTTTTTTGGTCAACACCTCACAGATTCTTAAAATTCCAAAATTTTTTTGGAGGCATTTTTAGGGGGCGTTTTATGAGTTTGGGAAATGTGACTGGAAGCCCTTTGAGGTGAGCCTGACTGAGAAAACAAGGCTGAATAAACAAATCCACGAACTACAGAAGCCACAGAGTCTTGCACAATAGTTGTATTCAGTAAATTACATCATAGGCCTAATCCAATAGCGTTCGCTGCATCGTTTGGGCGTATCTTCGTGTTTAACTGTGCTGTGTTTAACTGCTTGCAGGTTTATTTAGTAGGCCTGTTCTGCACTGCATGGTTCATTTGTGGAGTGAAAGCATGAGCACTAACCTGAGAATAAGAACACAAGCAGCAACCAGAGAGTAGGCCAGCAAGGTCCCGATAGACATCATGTCCACTAAGGCTTTTAGGTCAAAAATGCAAGCCATGATAGCTGTGATGTTGATAAAAAAAAAAATCAATACAGATTAGGTAGATACAGATGGCAGTTCACACAGTGCATTCTTTGTAAAGATCACGTTACAGGAATAGATTGGTTCATTTACACAACTTTATACTTACCTGAAATCACAAGCAGGAAATTAAACAAATAATACAAACTATTTGCAATTTGCATTATATAGAATACATGTCTAAATCATCCCACACTGTGATTAAATACACTTCCTTATGTGGTGCCTGATGCTTTATGACATATAGTGAAAAACAGTAGTAGCAGTGATCTAAAAGCCTGAATTGATCTGTATATTTCTGTAGATGTGGAATGACGTAGTTATGGGCTTGGTATGAAATAAATTACCTTATTATTGAAATAGTATGGATTCCTTGTAAGCATGTCGCAAATAACAAAACACTCCACACAATACAGATAAGTACAGATCCATTGCTCAGACGAACGCATTTACCACAATGTATTTAGCATATTTGTCAAAAACGTTTAGCCAGTTTGAATGTGGAAATAATCTTCACACGACTGAAAGGAAGTGTAGTGTGTTTTATTCATGAGTAAAGATGTACTTCTTCCAGTCAAGTCAATTCAGTGCATCAGATTTTTTTCAGTGCAGCAGTTATTAAGTAAAAGCCACAGTGAAGTATTGCACAATATCACCAACTTTCAACATATTATTAATACATTCTGAAGCAATACGTTGTCAACATGTCGTGTGCAATAATTATAGAATTCTACACCAGAGGCAGAAATCAGTTCCAGGCATGCCCCATGACTCCAGTGCATTGATCCAGGTGCCCAAACCTCCACCCAGCAGGCCTACACTGTACACTAATAAACTTGAACTGCTTCAGTATGGATTTAACTCATGACAATCACAGGGGCCTCCCAAGCCAAAGTGGGACCCCCTGAACCCCTCTGCATTACTCTTTCCTTTCTGCTTGATCCAGCTGTGTACAGGCTTTGAATATCCACTGAACTCTCCCCTGCTAGCATCAAAGTCTTAAGACCTCCATTGTTCTCTCTGAGAATCTCGCTACAGCTGGTGCTACAGAGGACTGCACCCAGTACATAAGTTCAACACGGGCATGTAAAACAGATTTAGCTCTGTAAGAATAAGAGGCCAGCTTTGCATGAGCCTGCAGAGTTTTGTCAGTTCAGCAGTATGCTGTATTCATACATTTCATATTTTGCATTAGAAAAAACATCTTTAAAGAAGACAAAACTGACTTGAAATCCGTGGAAAAGCTTTTTGTTTTTTTGTTTTTTTTGTTTTTGTTTTACCGTTTACCGTACAAGTCATTGTTTTAGCTCGTCATTGCTAACTTGCTCTCTGGATCAACCTACACCAGTATTCCCTACTCAGGGTCTGTCATTCACCACAAATTCATGTTACAACAGGAACTCATCTTTCTGAAATGGACACTTTATAAAATAACCAAAAAGTTATTCTAAAAGGAATAGCCTGAATGTGGATATGACAATCTATGTATGGAAACTAGCAGCTACCAATTAGCATGATGCCAATGCTAATTAGTGAATATTTGCTTTCATTCATTGTTGGAAGTGTTCCTTTACTGTGATAAAATCTGTTCCTTTACTGCAATAAGATTTTATCCCAGTGATCTAACATTAATGGATCCTTTCTACTGATCCAAAAATCATGAATTCTTTACACTATGTAAAGTAGGGCTGCTGCAATTATTAGATTACTGTATTAAAAGAAGTCAGGAATTAAAATGAATGAATCAGTATAGCGATTACTTTTCAATTTGACTGAATCTACTGGCCATTATAAAGTGTTTATCAGTCTTGAAATTCTTCACAAGGTGGAGAATATTAGCTCAAGTCACTTTTGTGTGCATAAGTGTGGAAACCCACACCACAAATACCTGTATATTTCTAGACATAAGTTTAATGGATGAAGTGTCTGCTGTTAGAAATTGTGTGTTTATGATTACTTGATTAATTATCACTAATATAATAAACAGCCCTAATGTAAAGAGCATCATGAGTTTCATCTTGAGTATGGACTTAATGGAGTTTTGATAGTACAGCAACTAAATACATTTGAATCAGCCAGCTCAGCTAATTACTGAGCCCTGAATCAAATAACAGCAAGAAATAAGCAACCATATGCAGCAGAGGGTTCCCAACATCTACAACATGAAGAGACATGGATAATTTAGATATTTGTCACCTTTACCACCACCAGACTAAGAGCATGCACCTACCACCACTGCAAAGCCAAGCATGCACTCACGGCACCAACACCACCACCACCACCACCAGCAGCACCCAGGGTGACACAACGAGACAGCAGGCCTGCCAGGCCTCTCTCCATTGGAGCTTACCCGCAGTGGTGCCTGCCGCCATGGTGGCAGCCACTGGTGACTGACGCTTACTCACTTTGGAAAGAAATCTGAATAGTATGCCATCTCGGGCCATGGCAAACAGAATGCGTGGCAGAGGAAACATGGAGCCCAACAGGCTAGGGACAAAAAAGGGGTCATGGTTTAAACACAAAGCATTCTTGACATTCATGAACATATGTAACACCACAGGGCAACCGTGAATGAGCTAAGAATAGCCAAGCTCAGTGTTTAGTTGTATACTTTTCTTTACTCTGAAATGTCCGTTCTGTTTACAATTTTTGACACGATTAGACATATTTTCTACTGAGCTTTGTCACTTTTGCCTGGTGGTGCATGTTGCCAATTTTACACAGCAAGTTTTACCCCCAGGTCTCACCTGCAACTATACCGGAGGTCATTGTGGCAATTAGTGGGGTCTTCGTCTTAGGATTGATTCGGGCTAACCCTTTGAAAAGCACCCCATCCTCTGCCATTGCATAGATTACACGTGGCATTGGGAATATGGAGCCCAGAAGACTGCATATAGAGCAGAAACATGCATAGGACCAACACGTTAGTCAGGCAACTCCCTCACACCAGCCACACTGCACCATAGCCACAGAGCATTACAATTACATGCTAAAGACCAGATCCCCAAAAGCTCCTCTCATATTTTATACAATGGTCAAGACAGTTTTTTGTTTGTTTCAATGTGAACTCTACATTGCACTGAATGAGAATTTAGGGATGTGGTCAAATCTCTTAACTTTGATGTCTTTATTTTTTCCTGTGTCATTTTCAAAGGCCCTGCCATAAAACATCATAAAATTAGGTGTCTCTATATCAGTTGTGTTCTTTAAAGAACAGACAAGGCCATGGTAACTCGTTAAAATAGCAGAATGCTTTTTATTTTATTGTTATTTTATGATAACACTGTCACTGTATGTACACTGTACATAGATTTCAGATTACTTTTGGAGAGTATGAGCAGCCAATTCTTCTGCAGTGGAGTCTTCACCCTGCACAAAAAAACTGCAGCTCTACTATAAAACAAACATGGTGAACCTTAACCTGCATCTAGAGTGGGTCACTCATTTCACTCAGCAGGAAAAAAGAAAGACACCAGGCACACTTAGGTTTTGTCTTGAAAGAGTGCAACAACAAAGTTGAGATTGGATATTCGTGCAAAGGCTATCTTTGTTTGCCTCTCTTTCACACAAACCACCACCAAAGAGTCATTAGAGGTCTTAAGAAATCAATCCACAATAGACCCAATTAGGCACATGACATGGCACAGACAATAACAGTTTTTTGTCATTAGTTGCACCTCACCTTTGTAAACAGCCTGCCTTATGACAGGCCCTTGAAATACATTTAAAATGCACATTTCTAAAAGCCTTTGACTAAAAGCGAGCAAGAAGGAATGATGATTACCTTGTTGATAGTGCACACAGTGAGCCTGCTGCAACCACATATTTAGCAGGTCCCCAGCCAACATATTCAAAGGCCATGGGCAGCGGGCTCTTCTCATCCAGAAGATAGTAAGGCATCATGAGGGTCAGGGCAGCAGACACACCAAAGTAAGCCAAGAAGCAAATCAGCAGGGAGGAAACAATTCCGATGGGAATCGCCCTCTGGGGATTCTTTACCTCCTCACCTGAGCAATAGAACATATGAAACACTCTTTACAATGTTCCTATGATTCATTAATAAAAACAATGATATATAATTATGTGTGGGGTATCAGTATTGTTATGTTTGTACCTGTAGTTGCAATGCAGTCAAATCCTACAAATGCATAGAAGCACGTGGCTGCACCAGAAAGGGTTCCTCCAAAGCCATAAGGCAAAAATCCTCCAGCTCCATAATCACTAGTGACATTTTCGATGCAAGAAAGATTCCTGTTGCACAAAAGAAGCATAAGTGAAAGTCATTTTTACATATGGAAAATGTATTTGCACACCATCCACATGAAACATGGTGCATGGTGCACAAAGTGATGGTATTTCTCACCTTGTCACAATAGTGACATTTATGAGAGACTCCTCTGATATGTTCCAGTTGAGGAAATCTCCCTTGACGAACCCAGAAATAATGACGAACATCAGCACGAGCACATTTACAGCTGTGAAAATTTTGTTGACCCACGCTGATTCTTTTACGCCAAAGGAAAGGAGACCTGGGGAAGTAAAGAGAGTGGTCAACGTATTTCTGTGGTGTTCCACAAGGCTCAATCCTCAGTCTCCCTTTTTATTTGGGAGGGAAAATACAAATAATATTACATGCACACTGTGGACAGGCAACACTAAATAAAACAGCTCTAATGCTCATATATTCCATCCCTGGGGTTCTCACATTCAACATAGCGTTCTTATTTCATGTAATATGGCTGCCGAAAAAAATCTCAAATTTTGTTAATTTTGCGTAACTGGGATTAAAAAAAAACATGACATAAAGGAAAGCTCTTTGCACATTAACCTCCATATTAAGCAAAGATGGTTTGGTAAAAAAGTTGCCATTTAGGAGATTAGATTTTTTGTTCTGACAGCAATAAAACCATTATCTCAGCATGGGTCATGGAGAAATGGAACAAAAAATCAAGTCGGAAACTATTTCTAAGTTAAAAAATAGTCAGAGTCAGATCTTTGAATGCTGTAATCTTTGAATAAAACAGCAACGTCGTTTCCATCTGACTCTGACTGATTGTGGGTGCTGCCTGAGTTCTTATATCTAATACATCCCACTGATCGATTTTTTACCAACAAAGTTGTGTCCTTGAAAGTCCACCTTTCTTTGTTCCTGCTTATAAAATTCTATCACCTGATTTGCTTAACTCCACCTCTTTGTTTCAACCGATAATTACAGGATTAGTTTATCTTATACTTAATATTCAGTTGACAGCTTCAGTCTGCCTATTATTTACCTTATTTGCTTAACCTCAACCTCTTGGCGCCTTCAGTCTGACCTGCAAAGATACTTGTTGCATCCAGCCTGTCCTTCAAGGCCATCTTATAGAGTAAGCCATTGTTTTATTTTTACTTTAATGCCCCCCAGCCCCTTTCCAGCTTGTGAGGGAGAGAGTTTACTGAGCTCAAACTGTATTGTACAGACTTTGGTCAGTTTAAACTTATTTGTAGGGGATTTTTAAGTTAAAACCCATAGAATTTTGCCAAGCCAATCACCATCCATTTATTAAAATACCTCTTCTTAAAAAAGAGCACTTCAAAAAAGAGTCCTTAACAACTTCTCCATTAAATAAAATGAGAAATGCCTTGTTTGCATTGACAGAGTTCTCTTGCAACACCATGCTCAGTCAATTCCAGCATCTGTGTTTTTGGAATGGTAGGGGCAGAAAGTGACACCAAGCCACATGCTCAGAGCCACAAAAGCCCCTTACATGTTCAGTTCACCATGTGAGAGTGGCTCCTTCTATGCCAATATTACATCCCTGATTAGTTTTGAGAAAACATTTGCCCACATCAGGAGGAACATGTCCAAGCTTGTCTGCTGGGATGAAAACCTTTTAACACCACAGTCACAGCATTTAGACACTCACTCTGTTTCTTAGCAGTTCCAATTTCACTATTATGATCTATTTATAGGCCACTGATGATATGCAGTTAACAAAGCAATGAAAGTAATATATAATCACAGATATAACTTGGATATATATTTCTTTATCTACAGATCTACCATCTTGATCTACCATGACACTGAAATGAGGAAATACCTGCAAGCAAAAGTATGAGGCAAACTGCAAAGAAGTCTGGGTATTCTGCTAGGCCAGGCAAGCTCATCCTGAAGTATGTCTTGCAAAAGTCCTCTATATGTCCCCCTATGAGGTCATCAAAGGTTCCACTCCAAGCTCTGGCAACACTTGAAGTCCCTGCATCAAAAGATTATGTGTTTGTGATGAAAACTGGATACAACAGAGTGCTTTCACTTAGTTTTGAGTAGATCCCATATGTTCATATGCTGGACTTCAGGATAAAATGGGTAAAAAGGAGATCAAACCCAGTGGTACAAGAAGTTGTTGTGCTCACCTATGACATAGGAGAGGATGAGGTTCCATCCAGTGATGAAGGCCAAGAGTTCCCCTACAGTCACATAGCTGTACAGGTAAGCCGAGCCTGTCTTGGGCACCCGGGCTCCAAACTCAGCGTAGCACAAGCCCGCCATTACTGAAGCCAGGGCAGCAATGAGGAAAGACACCACAATGCTGGGCCCAGAGTTGCCCTTAGCAACTTCTCCAGCAAGTACATAGACTCCAGCCCCCAGCGTGCTGCCCACTCCCAGGGCGATGAGGTCCACCGTGGAGAGGCAGCGGCACAGCTTGGAATCCTCCAAACAGTCCACATTCTTCCTTCTCACCAAGGAGCGGCCGAACGACAGTAAGTGGGCCAGCATTCTTTCAATTAACACTAGAAAAAAAGAGAGAGCTATAATTTATATCTGAAATTTCCCATTTGCATTGTTTCATAGGTTCTCCAAGCTTGCCTGAGCACAAATGTTCAGATCCATAAACTAATATTTTTATTACTAAGGTTTTTATTAGTTTCATTTTAAATATTTTAGTCAAAACAATTTTAACAAAACAATAGAAAAACTCAAATGTGATTGTGAATGAAATGCAAAAAAAGGCAAAATTAGAGATTCAAATGGGTGCTGTTGGATGTTTGTCCAAGTTGTGACTATACAAAATCTCACCACTTTGATCAGTCAGACCAAGCTGTGCTTATCATATTATATTACAACATTCTTAGTTTACCATGGAGTCTGTAAGAAAAACCCAGTGAATAGTAAAAAATAAGAAAACACCCAGTGAAATGTAAAAAAAATAGTAAATTCATTGTTTTTCCTAAAAGAAAATTATAATGTGTCTCTATGGTTTTACCAGGGCATTTTACCCAGTCTAAAGCATGATGCATCACTGAAAAGCACTGCACCAAGCTATTTGTGGGACCAAAAAGGCACGTATTAAAGCTCAAGACTGCATTTTGCAGGCGCATGAACTTAACACTCAAGGGACTAATAAGAGTGTCTCAAGAGTGTCGCTTTTAGGCCATAATCAGACACTGACAAGAATCAGTTTATATTGTACTGTACATTTCATAAACAAATGAAACAGTGAAACAGTTGCTTTGAACGCTGTTTTGGCACATATCTGCACGTCGGGCAGGCCCTGCAAAAGTATGCTTCATGAAAAAAAAAAAGGAAAGAAAAGCCTTGAGCAAGTATTACATAATATAATGTGTAAAGACATCATTTTGACAGCTGTGGGCCGATAAAGGCAGAGTATATGTGAACTGTGCTGTGAATGTGCCAAGGGAGCGTTCCACTTGTGGGTCAGCGGTCATTGCAGGACAGTCTCATTACCAACACATTAAGAACTGTTTTCTGATTTATTTCGCTGTTTTACCTGTGTGTGACATCAAATGTGCTTATACACAGAAGGGACAATGTATTTCAGTACACTATACTTCAGGACACTATACTTATATTGCTAAAAAATCCAGCTTCCATCTGTCATTACCCTATTAATCATGTTTGCTGTTTTGCACTGGGATGTCAAGAAACTGAGCCTTTCTTTACTTGCATTTTGGCAGCTTGCCATTTCGACATGTTCTTGCACAGGTTAACGAACCAGTCTTTGGGATTGCGCCATAAAAAAGGCCTGTGTGAAACACCTCTAGTGAGAACCATCGCTACACAAAATATGCTCTTTGTTAAAGGCTTAGGAATTCCCTGGTACATGTGAAAGACAATTAGCACAATAATGCAAGCTTGCAAAAAGCCTGTGAAAAGGGCAATTGCCAACCTCTTTCTTGCTCTGTTACTCAGAAGGACTTCCAGGAACAGCCCTGAGGGCACATCAGTCTACAATGTGTGCTACCTGAATCACCAATCTCCAATCAATTGTAACAGAACAGAGTAGCCACTGTAGATTAGTAGAGTTACATTACATGTATAGTACATGTACTATACTGTACAATACTATGTCTAGTATAATTTACACTACTACTAAATGCTAAAAGATTGAATTTCATTTGACATGGGAAACTGATACAGTACTGCTCTGTCACAGTCCCATGAGTCTTCACAAGTTAAACAGTACAGATTAGATAAGGTATACATTTTACTGAAAGAAAATGTAAACAATTTTACCATTTTTGCATTTACAATTGCACAAATAATACATTGAAGAATAGCTTAACCGGCCAAGCAAAATCATCACAGCAGCCTACTTACCTGTAAATGACGTGAACCCAACCAGAAAGTCACAGGACAGCTTTAGTTCTAAAGGAAATTCTTACAGCACCCACACACTTCTTAGGGAATCCTGCCTTTGATTGCTTTAAAGGCAGGAGAGTAGTGGTTCTATCTATAAAGCCCTGTCTCAAGTTTAACACTTCCTCCCTTCAAGCTCAAGCCCTCCTTACTGACATGTGAACCCCTGACTCTTCTATTTTTACTCCTCCCTTCATTCTATCCCAGTTGAGTCTTAACTTGCACTGCCTTGGTGCTGCTGCTTGGACTCCAGGGGACTGGTCTGACATCTGTCCCGCCCCAAGAGGAGGGGAGAAGAAGAATGGCAATGATTTTGCCTTTTTGCATGAACGAAGGGAGGCAATGTTGCTCTTTAAAGTATGCAGTAGTGGGTCATCTAGTGTCTAGAGGAAGCAATGCAGACCATGTGTGCATGTGTGTGTGTGTGTGTGTGTGTGTGAGGGAGAGGGAGAGAAAGAGAGTGAGAAAGAGAGAGAGAGAGAGAAAGTGTGTATGTGTGTGTGAGGGAGAGAACGAGAGAGTGAGAGAGAGAGAGAGAGAGAGAGAAAGAGAGAAAGTGTGTGTGTGTGTATATATATACTTGTGTGTGT
>JBBPDC010000032.1:2587998-2605414 GCA_037974485.1 Hemigrammopetersius urotaenia | reverse complement strand
AAAGATAAGGAGTAAATACACACAATAAGGTGTAATATGTATATACACATAATACATAAAAAATTCAGTTGTAAATGATCAAAGGATCTAAACTGGTCAATATAAAGCCGGGTATGACAGTATTAACCCTCACTGCTTATCAAATGGAAAAAGTCAGACAGGCAAGCTGCAGTCCTTGACACACTTATCTTTCCCAATGCTGATCTCGTATGTACTTAACAGTATGTACCAATGGTCAACTGCTTCAAAAAACTGACTGAGACCCGAAGAACTGTATGTCGCTATGCATTTATTTCCCGTTGATCATGTCTTGTACAATATTATGGATAAATATAAAGATCTATTCTGAAATGTCTCTGATTCATTCTTCTAGTTATAAAATGCATTTTTATAATGTGTGTGACCTTTAAAAATGTGAGTCACGGAAAGAAGTAAATAGGAAGGCGATGTTAGAGCTGGAAAAAAATACACTCTTACTCTTATTTTGTCACACACATTCAGTGGCACACAGAAGCAAACTCTTTGAAAAGAATTGGCTTTAGATTGATTAGTAAAAAAGTCCGTCCTAATGCCACAGGTAATAACTGACGTTTCCTTTGGTTTCTGAATGAACAAGCAGAAAAACAGGCTGCGAAGCTAAACCACTTCTGCCTGATTTACCTGAACAGGAGCAAACTAAAAATAAATGTCTTCATTTCAGCGATCTTGTGGCCTACTGGGCTGTTTTGTATATTTATTTATAAATGGATCATAGACAGCCCTATCATTTTGCCACCCTGGGAAAGTTGGATCCACGTAGGAGCTCAGGAAATATGTGACTTCCTGTCTTGTTGAGAAAAAAAACATTAATGAAATGAGACACAAGTGTGTTGACCCTTAGTCAATCATTCTAAACCTGCCAATATCAACTATTACTGTAAAGCAGTAGCTGAGAAGTTTAAAACACTTTATTTTACTGCTCTCACAAGATCACAGTATTCAGCCATCACTGGTGGAGATTTGTAGAAGATAGTCGCATTTTAGGGTCACAAGTTTTCAAAACTACTCCTCCAAGTGCAAATTTGTCACACATGAACAGCAGCAAATTCTTTCTGAGCATTTAACACATTCACTTCAGAGAAGGGAGCAGTGTGTGGGGACGGTACCTCGTTCAAGGGAAACCTCAGTGGTGCATCTAACAGTCCTGGGATTCAAACCCAAGGCCTTCTGATCACAGGGGTAACTCCCTAACCACTAGGCCAGCGGTCCCCAACACAGACTTTTTTTGTGCCACGGACAATTTCATGTAAAACAATTTTCACGGACTGGTATAGAAACAACTAAAAACAAACTTCTAACGTATGGGCTACATTTTTTGAGTATCACGTAACCAAGATGATCGTTTTTTTAATTAAAAGATTTTTTGGACTCTGATAATCAATAAAATATTTTGTCTTTCTGTGACACTGGTCCACGGCCTGGTGGTGGAGGACCTCTGTACTAGGCCACCTGCTGCCCCCAGCAGGTTATATGGAGAAGAATCCCCTCCTCACTGTTAAGTAGAGTGGGGAATCTGTGATGGTTTGGAGCTGTTTTCCTCCAAATACCTTTGGAAACTTGTAAAGATACACAGACACATCATGATGTACAAGAATGTACATGACACTCCGGCTGCCTCTGCCCAAAGAGTTAAAACTGGGTCATGGTTAGATCTTCCAGGAGGACAGTGATCCAACACTTACAACCAAATCCGCACAAAATGGCCACAAAATTAAATCTTTGACGTAACATTCCTAGTGCCCTGACCTAAATTCCATTGAAAACCTGCAGGGTGAGCTGAAAAGAAGCATCCAGAGAAGAGGAGCTAGGACCCTGGAGCATATGGAGAGATTCCGCACTAAGGAGTGGTCTCGGATTCCTTTCTCTGTCTGCTTTACAGGAGAAGATTAATGCTGTTATGTTGGCAAAGGAAGGTTTCACATAGCACTAAATGCCAGAATACCATAATTGTGACCCTTTGATGTTTTTCATTTACTTAAGCTGAAGTTTCATATTTTAGTGTAAATGTTATTAACAACAAAGACATGTTTTAATAAAGGTGGAATAGTGTTAATTGTTTCATCTCACTCTATACATGTTTATAGCTGAGATGACAATACTGCTTGCTTTGACTTGTCTTTGACCATGTTAGTATAATTAGAATTAGTGCAGTGCATGATGCTGTATTGTAATACTCATTATTTGGCTATAAATAGACATTTATAGGAAAATTGCTCAATTTGTAAGAAAACCCAAAATAGACTAGCAGTGTTCCAAAACAGCCTCAATCTATCCAGAAGGGAAATATTAGCTTGTTAGTGGTCACATGGTCTCTTTGATAGAATGGATGAACTACACTAGCAGTAGTTTTCACAGACGTGTGTGTGTGTGTGTGTGTGTGTGTGTTTGTCTGTGTGTGTCTGTTTGTGTATGTTTTAACCATTGCTGTATAGGTATATTTGGTGTTTAGGCATACACACACACACACACACACACTAAATAAAAATGTTTAATTATCGTTTGTTACCAACGATACATTTTGTAACTTTTAGCGCTATTTGACAATTAGAGTCAGTCAGAGATATTGTATTAACTTGATGTGTATATCTTTTCCAATTTGTTTATTTAATAATAAATAAAAATGTTCTGATGAACTATCAACCTTGTTCCCTATTATAGCTTTGTTTATTAAACCATGTCCATCCTTCTCCATGTTATGAAGCACGAGGAAATAAATCATATTATAGAAAATCTAATGTAATTTTTGTCACTGACAATCAATGTGTGTTCCATCTAAAAAATAGATAAGGTGGAAAACCCTTCATTAGAAGTACACTGTATGGACAAATGTATTTGGAAGCCTGACGATTACACCAACAAAGTTTATTAATGACAAACACATAGACTTTAATATTGAGCTGATCCCCTCTTTGCAGCAATAACAGCTTCCACTTTTCTTGGAAGGCCTTCCACTAGCTTTGGGAGTTTCTGTGGAAATTTGTGTCTATTCATTCTGTAGAGCATTTATGAGGTCTAGAACTGATGTTGGACAAGAAGTTCTGGCTCGCAATCTCTGTGCCAGTTCATCCCCAAGTTGTTGGATGGGGTTGAGGTCGGTGCTGATACAAACCTTTCTGTATGGAACATCCTGCAGTAGAAAACCTTAGCCAAACTGTGCCCACAAAGTTGAAAGCATGGAGTTGTCCATTGTGTAATTATACATGAACAGCTCTACTGTCTCTAATGTATGTAAGAAATAATGTATTATATTCCCCGCCTTCAGTTTTGGACACTTAAACCGGTGGGTTTTAGGACCCTGCACGGCGCCTGGAAACGACTGGTGATTCACCACTACTGGCTGGAGGAACCATGTCCCCATCTGCTAGCATTCATGGCAATTTAACGATTTATTTTACATCTGTATCGGTTTTTTAGTTCAAAATATAGTGAAAGAGTGATGAAGAAAATGCCTTTTTAACACACATGCTCTTCTGGAAGCTTGATATTAGTTTTATCTGTCCAGTGACTTGAGTGAATGATGGAGCACATCAGATTGCCAAAGGTAAATACAGTACAATGCAATAGCTGCTATTCCCATGCTATGGATCTGCTTGTACTGAACAGGATTTCTTTGCATTTTTTGTGTGCCGTACCTGTTAATTAACGCGATGCATTTATGTCATTGAACTGGTAAAATTCTGGAGCCTCAAACCAGTAGTTCACAGTGTGGATGATGTAAGGATGTGGTGTAAGACATAAGAACACAGTCCTCTTTAGTCCTGTCCACCACTACCAGCCCTTAACAGCCTTATAAAGAACTATCATGAGAATATCCCAAGCTTGTGCTGATAATAAATGACCATATTTCCCGAATTGCTTTTTTATTTATGACAGAATCTTAGTCATTAAATCATTAAATCATATTAAAATCACATGACAGAAGTTATTATATGAGCCTTCATGAGACTTTCAGCTGTTTTGTTTAGTGTTTTGAACATGCCATGCTTGATTATAACGTCAGACAGTCTTTTAATACATAAATGAACAATGCTTTTTTAAAAAAAATATCTGCATAATGTAGACAAATATCTGCATAATGCGTACAGGTCATACAGAGTTGTTTTTTGGTCAGATTTGCTAGGAACCACAATTTAAGCCTAGAAAAAGCTACTTAAAAGCATATTAATACCAAAAATGGTAAATTAGTGGAATTCTCCATTAATTCTAACCCAGTAATGTCATGTTTCAGGTTGAAAAAGTTCACTTTGTGGACAGAGGCTCTTCTCGGAGGGCACAGGTCGGAACGCTGTACTTGACCGCATCTCATACTATTTTTGTGGATAACGAGGCTGAGGTTCGCAGTGAATTATGGGTAAGTTGTTGATTTATGATCCATATTGTGTTTTAATAGCATATTTTTTTAATACAGTAATTTTGAATGTAGGCCAACAAAACTGATAGCTTTTATCAGGTTTTGAAATTCAAGAATTCTTTTTTGACCATCTAGATTTTACTAATTGCATCAGAAGACAAGTGTCAGTGGAGAATATAATCTCTCTTACCATCTTGCTATTATTGAACTTTTGGTATCTGAAAATGTCTCTTTGGCACTGTGTCAAATGAAACTTACAGCAGGCTTGATTTTTCCTCACAGGTGCTGCATAGTTTAGTGCGTAATGTTGAGAAGCAGAGTGCTGCTGCCATGGGATTTCCAATTCTCATTCACTGCAAGAACTTCCAGGTCATTCAGTTCTGCATCCCACGAGAGGACGACTGCAACAATGTTCTTATGTCACTCTTACGTCTCTCCAGGGCAGGTAAACATTTATATTTACATGTACAGCATATGGCAGATGCTCTTTTCCAGATCAGGGTACATGGATGATTTGTAGCCCACAATGAAAACATGTAGTTGTCACATGACCTCTCCTGTTATTTGTTATTTGACGTTATTTGACCTTTACTCTTAAAGTTGTCTTTTGCTTTTTTCTGTCTTTCAGAACGATATGAGGAGCTTTATTGTTTTTCTTTCAATCCTAACCTTGACAAGGCCAAGAGAGACCAGGCTTGGAACTTTATGGACCTGAAGGCGGAATACAGTCGAATGGGAGTATCAAATAAGCTCTGGCATGTCACCCCCATCAACAGAGAATACAGGGTCAGTCAATAACCTGAATACTTTTGCTTAAGCACGAATGTATGCATCAGTTACATTCAGATGTTTGTTTCCGCTTTAAAATTCAGATATTAGACCATATGAGGCTGGTAGTCACATGTAGTTCATAATTTGCAGTTTGTCATAAGATATGTATACACTCTGAATTTACTTGAGTCACCTGTGTATCTTTTCAAAATGTTGTGTACTTATGGCAATAAATGGGTCTATGCAATGTACAGAGTAAGCCAAAAATCAAGTAAAATATAAGATATTTTACATTAGATTGATCTCACCTAGGGCTGGGCAGGTTAACGCATTATTATCACATTATATACTTAAAGCTGCTGATTATTTTATCACACGTTAATGTGGGTTTTTAAAGTCCTTTTATTTTGAAAGTTGCTTTTTGGGTCTCACACAAATCGTGGTGTTATATCTATTTTAATTAGGGCTGGGCAAGTTAAGGCATTACTATCACATTAACGCATAATTTACTTAACACTGACAATCGCACGTTAATGCAGGTTTTAAAAATCCTTTTATTTTGAAAGTTGGTAGCTTTTTTGGGCTTGTGTGTGTGTGCAGCGCGCAGCTCTACATCTCGGCTGTTTTTTGCAGGGGTCAGGCTTCCCATTACTTTTGTCCATATTATATACATAGTATGTTCAGATATATAGACTTGGTCCCCCTTTGCAGCTGCTGTAATGGTTCAGTTCCCCATGCTCTGGACTCTACTCTTCTCTGGAGGGTTATTTGTAACAAACCAGATAAAATGTGATTACCCTGTAATAGTTTTGTTTTTATATTTGATTTGATTACATTAATGTCAAAGTTGAGATTTAGAAATATTTGAACTGCAGCTGTGTAACTTTGTTAAAGGAAATACTGCTGTTAAAAAGTGTTTACAAAACCAATTTGTTTTGTTCACATAAGAGTATAAGAAGGCGATTAATCACAGAAAACATTTGATTTAAAAAAAAAAAATGTAATCGTTGCCCAGCATTAATTAAAATTTTTTGCTTATGGCTTAGGTATGCTGCTTTTATAGATCACTATTTTGCAGGTCGGCATTTACCTATTGTTACTTTATAAGATTGATTTTAAGATACATTTGTCTAAGACAAGACACTGACACGTAAAATACTGAAAATCAAACTAAATCTTGATCTCAGAATCAAAAATTCAATTCAACATAGAAATATGAAGTTGTTAAACCCATAGGTATTTGAGTGGTTCCTGAAATCTGTCTGCTTCTCATAGAACAGCATGAAATGTAATACAGCTTTTAATCCATGTGTTTCCATGTTTTGCTTCTCCTGCTTTGAGACAGGTGTGCGACACGTATCCTGCCGACCTGTTTGTGCCTAAATCAGCCACTCTCCCCGTCATCGTCGGGAGCTCCAAATTTCGCAGCAGAGGGCGATTTCCCACGCTGTCATACTACTGTAAAGAAACTCAAGTGAGTTTTGTTACATTTCCAGAGCATTCTTTCCAAGGAACATGGAGTTCTATGTGTTTGTTTAATGAGGCTTCAGAGATTCAGTCCTGTTCTTCAGTGTCTTCCGGCTTGAATATTTTTCATCTGTCATAAGACAATAAAAAGATATGGTACATCTGTTATGTACCAGTAAAGGTCTTGGACACCCTTGGTTTTTTTAGTTTTCTTCTAACCCGGTACTCCACTGGGTATAAACTGCATCCTGCCACTATTACAGCACCACTGTTTGGAGCATTTTGGTCCAATGTCCAAGGCCTAAGTAAAAATAAATAAAACAAAGAAAAGTAAAATATAGAAGAAAAGATTCTGAACAATTTCTATATCAGTGTTTAGCTTTAACCAAATCACCTTATGTCACCTAATTAAAGCTGTTGATTATCCTTTCCATGGAAGCACCTGTCCAGATGACTCCCAGGTTTATTTGATCCACTCATCAGATGCCTTTGCACAAATTTGCAAAATAGAAGCATTTTCGTTCCACTTTGTGGTGTATTCCATCTAGGCAGCCATATGTCGTAGCAGTCAGCCTCTGTCTGGCTTCAGCGCCCGCTGCTTGGAGGATGAACAGATGCTAGAGGCCATCATGAAGTCGAACCCTGGAAGCAGATTCATGTATGTTGTGGACACCAGACCTAAGGTAAACTCTCTGATGAAGATATGCATAGCTTACTTGGGAATTTACTTACTTTAATTGTACATCACTGCTGTCAGAACAAAATCTGTTTACCCAAAAAAGTCATTTCTAGGAGACACTTTCAGTGTCGAACAAGTTTTAAGTCATGTTTGACCAAAACTGTTTCCCTGCTGGTGCAATAGCGTTGGATGGCTAACATTTACATTTACAAAATATTAATGTTAGCTGTCATTTTCAAATAATGGCAAAAGATACAAAATGGATATACATAACCAAACTGCATTACTGCCACCAGCCCAGCGGCGAAGAAGACTGCTGCAGCATGTAGCATGACTGCTCTGTGTCTTGCCCTTGTATTTTATTGTTTTAAATCCCCCCCCCCACAATTTTCAACAGCTTAGTATTAGTGAGCTGTGGGTAGAGAGAGTTATTTCAATGTTTCTTTTGTGTACGAGTCTTTGCACACGGCTAATGCTAATCGCTAATGCCAATGTTTTTTTAAGTAATAAAGTTTTCTGATTATTTATTTACCTTTACATTTTCTTTAAGGGTAATGCATTAAATTCAGTTTTAAATGAAATTAAAGTGTTCTGGGAGCATATTTGGGGATATATTTCAGGTTTACACTTTAAAAATAGGCATTTTTGGCTTTTTTAAAATTTTTTACCAAACACAACAACGCGTTTTTCACTATATGTGGGTGCTCTTGGAACGCGAAAAGCTGGGGATTACTGTACACAATTTTCTTCCAACAGGAAAGCCCCATCTTCCTGTCTACTTAATTTTGGCAAAAGTAATGTTGGAATTGATGATCTCTTTTGAATCAAGTGAATTCAGTGCATCATTTTTTTAGTTCTTATACAGGCTGTTTAAAAAGGACTAAAAATCAATCTTGTTTTCAGCTCAATGCAATGGCAAACCGGGCTACAGGAAAGGGCTATGAAAGTGAGGATAACTACACCAACATAAAGTTTAAGTTCATCGGCATTGAAAACATCCACGTGATGAGGAACAGTCAACAGAAGCTGATTGAAGGTATTCCGTCACCTGTGTATTCTGCATCTTGATTTTAAGTTAACCTGTAACTGTATCCAAATAAAGTGCAACATATACTGCATGAGTTGTACAATGCCCCTAGAGGAGCTCTGAAACTGGACTTTTGGAATTAGAAATGGAGCTAATACATATGGCTGCTTCCCATCGTTTTCTCTGAGATCCTCCAGTAATTCTGCTTCTAGTGAGATTGGAATACCAGGAAATTGGACCACCTGGTTTTCTCATTAACTCTAATAAAGGCAGTTATGGTGTGGTGACCTACACTGGGCTGTAGGAGGGTTCCAGGATAAAGCGGGGGGATATGGTGAGGCCTCTTTGAGTCCATCTGGCTTTCATTGCTTGACTATTTTGGTTTCTCTGAATTGACGACCGGGGACGTTTTTCCCCATATGAGGAAAGGAGGGGCGTGAGAATGATTTGATTCAGTGTTGGAAAAATAATGTTAGTACAAGCTGTGATAACATTTTGACCCAGAAATCACTAGGGAGTCGACTGGGTGAATACCATCGAGTAGCTGTCCAGCAGAGACTGCGTGCCACTTTCAGCTCTCATTACAGTAAAGCCAGTTGGAACCCCTTTTCCTCTCGAATTCTTCTTGGAATTCAGGTTTGCATTAACCCTGATACCCTGAGTTTGACAGAACCTGCTCACCTGTTACTCCCGGCTTTATGCGCTCTCATTGCAAATGGACTCATAGGAAGCCATTAGCTCTTCAGAGAATATTTCTGTTTGTTTTGAGAGAAAGTACTATCCATCACAGACAGGCACACATGTAGATGTAGTAAGTGCAAACCAATGAGTCATCAAATGAACCACTTCCAAGCTCTTATTCATTCTCTCAGCTGAGAAATATATAGTTTTAATTATATAACAGTATCAGTTTGCATTACGGAATTTTATGAACCCAAATTTGCTGCAAAGGGGAACTCTCCTAAAAGAGTAACTGTTTTGTTGTTTTTTCTTCTCAAGTTTTACCAAAAAGGAAGTCACAATGTCCTCCAGATTTATTGACACTCTTGCTAAAATGATTGAGAAAGCTTATAAAATTTCACTTTATCAGTTATATTAGTATTATATATATATAATAGAAAAGTGGAATAGAAAAATATTGTTCAGTTGAGTTTAATCTGACCATTTTAAACCAAACTACAAATGTCACAAATACTGGCACCCCAATGCATTTTAGGAGATGAAGGAGGACTCCTTACATGTTTAATATTAATTCATATTTCACTTCTAAGTTGGTCTAAGTGTCTAAGAATTTATGAGCAGTCATAAATGATTTCCTGTTAACTGGGGTATAAAAATGAGGTGACACAGGAGCCGTGCTCCTGTAGTTAGCCATCACCATGGTATAGATTCAGTGTTTCATAGCAATGGCAATCCCAGTCCCTGGTCTTAATCATTCTGAAAACCTGTGAGTTCAGTTTTTTTGGCAAAAGGCAGTTGCAATTACTTAGGGGTGCCAATACTTATGACACAATTTGTGTCTTTTTCTCATGGTAATGTGTATCCGTGAAATTGATATATTTTCCTTATTTAGTTAAGACAACATTTGATTTTTCGTCTGGTTTTTCATATATTTTCCACCTTGCAAACACAGCAGTCAGCTACACTTACCATTTATATAACCAAAACTAAAAATCTATATTTTTGTTACACCAGTACAAGTACATGGTGGGGCCTGAAGTCTGAGATCGGTATTTTTTAACTTGAACTTGAAAAAAAAATTGGGAAAAAAAACCAATAAAGAAATGGCATGCAAAATCCTGAATAACAGTTCAGTATTCTGAACGATTGCTAGGTCAATATTTAAACTCAGTTTTATTTGTAGTATATGTTAGGGCATTTGAGTCTTATCCTTTCCATTGAAATGCATACATTTTTATGCAGAGCTGGAAATTTCTACTATCCCAAAGTTCAGGAATCATATGGGATCGGATAATTGTTATCAGTTTTATAATAGAAGATTTGAAGAAGAAGATTCTTTATTAGTCACATGCATAGTCGTATACAAGTACAACCCACAGTGAAATTCTTTCTCTGCATTTAACCCGTTCACCAAGTGAAGCAGTGGGCTGCTGCCAAGGAGGCGCCTGGGGAGCAGTGTGTTATAATGTAGGCTATTAGATCATTTTTTGTCTGGTCAGTTCTCAAGGCTGGGCCTAACTGTATGCGGTCTCGTTTCACAGTGTCTGATCTTTGTTCTCCATCAATGGGTGAATTCCTCGTGGGACTGGAAAATTCTGACTGGTTGAAACACATACAAACCATACTTTCTGCTGGAAAGTTCATTGCCAAGGTAAGGTGTACATTGATTCAGAAACTTTGCAGTCTGTTTGACTTAAGACAGTGTTCTTGTACTAACAGTTTGAGTCTTCGGGTACAGGCAGTGGCAGAGGAAGGGGTCAGTGTATTGGTCCACTGCTCCGATGGTTGGGATCGAACGGCTCAGGTGTGCTCTGTGGCCAGTGTGCTTCTCGACCCTTACTACAGGACTCTCAAGGGATTCATGGTAAACACTGTGTGCTATAAATATATTGCTGCTCTCAAATATTGACTTTAGAGGAGAGGGAAATTTAAAGTACATGAACAAGATTTTATTTTAAGCAATGTTGCCACATTTCCCATGTCTGTTTTCTGTCTGTCCATTCTCCATGTCATGGATTATTGCCAAGCTGTGCTTTCAGTCCTTGTTCCTTTGGTCATAAGGATTTACTCTGTCTGGCTAGGCTTATGCCAGTGAGAGTTACTTCTCTTGGCCCAATTTTGTATAATAATAAGTTGCTTCTGAGAAAAACGATCCCCATCAGGGGTGAACAGGTTGAAGAAGCCTCATGGCGTAGATTAGCCGCGTCTCGGAATCCTATCTAAAAAAAATTCATTTCCTGTTGCAAAGGATGGAAAACTAGGTTGCCAGAATAAAGGATTATGTCAAATGGCTTCTTTACACAGACCCATTTCTTTGAAGTTGTTCAAATCATATTTATATACATGATGCCTCTTTGCTCCGTGTGCAGGTGCTGATTGAAAAAGACTGGGTTTCTTTTGGACACAAGTTTTCCCACAGGTGAGATACTACAGACAAGCTTATACAGTGCCACCAGAAAGTATTCACACCCTTTCAGTTCTTCCACATTTACAGACTTATTCCAAAATAGATTTGAGTGTAGTTTTCTTTTACAAAATCTACACAAAATGGTCCATAATGGCAAAGTGAAAACATGTTTTCAGAGATTCTTAAATGGATAAATAATGTAAGGATTTAAACACAGTAGGTACATAAGTGTCTGTACTGCAGACTACTTGTACAACTTGATTGGAGTCCACCTTTGGTAAATTCAGTTTATTGAACATAATTTGGAATGGCACACATTTGTCTATAAAAGGTCTCACAGTTGACTGCATATCAGAGCAGAAACCAAGCAATGAAGTCCAGGGAACTGCCTGTAGACCAGATTGTGTCATGGCACAAGTCTGAGGAAGGATACAAAAAAAAATTAATCCGCATTGAGGGTCCCTAAAAGCACGGTGGTCTCCATTATTCGAAAAATGGAAGAAGTTTGGAACCACCAGGACCCTCCCTAGAAAAAGATTCCTCAAGACAATCATCTGACACACTGTCAAGATAACAAAGACGTCAGGAGAAGTCTGTCAATGTCCATGAGTGGCCCAGCCATGTTCTACTGGACTTGAATCCAGTAGAACGTCTCTGGAAAGACATAAAAATGGCTGTTTACTGGCGCTGCCTATCTAACTTTACAGGGCTTGAGAGGATCTGCAGGGAAGAATGGGAGAAAAACTCTAAAAATAGGTGTATAAAATTTGCAGAGGTATACCCAAGAAGACTTGAGGCTGTGATTGCTTCAACAAAATATTAAGTCATGGGTGTGAATACTTGTGAAACACATGATTAACAAGCATTTGGCAATAAATAATGTGCACATCTTTCTAAAAAGTTGCTTTTGCTTTGCCATTATGGGCTATTCTGTGTAGATCTTTGATCAAAAACTATACAGTAAACCCCCAGTTTTACACGGATCGGGACTCGCGGATCCAGTCACACACGTTTTTTTTGGAGAACGAAACTGATCGTTTTACACGGAAATATTCAAAACAATGCGGAACCTGCAAATATTCTATGCTTTTTTCGTGACAATATGTTTTTTTTTAACTCATTTTAGTTCTTCTGGCTCCCTGTGCATGGCCGTAGGGCTCTCTCTTACTCTCTCTCTCTCTCTCTCTCTTACTCTCTCTCTCTCTCTCTGTCTCTCTCTCTCTTACTCTCTCTCTCTGGTTCGTGACTTTTCCAGAGCATGCGCCTCTCACTCTCTCTCTCTGTGTATCTCTCTCTCGCGCGCGCTCTCTCTCTGTCTCTCTCTCTCGTTTGTGACTTTTCCGGAGCGCGCGTCTCTCTCCTCTCTCTCTCTCTCTCTGTATGTCTCTCTCGCGTACTCTCTCTATCTCTCTCGTTCATGGCTTTTCCGGAGCGTGCGTCTCTTTCTTTCTCTCTCTCTCTCTCTGTATCTCTCTTGCTCTCTTGTTTTGGAGCGCACGGGTTGTCTCTCTCTCTCTCTCTCTCTCTGTCTTACTCTCTCTCTCTCTCTCTCTCTCTCTCTGTCTCTGTCTCTCTCATTCGTGACTTTTCCATATTTAAACCTCTGGTTTAGCTTTACATTTTCGTTAAGGGTAATGTATTAAACCGTTTAAAATGAAATTAAAGTGTTCTGGGAGCACACCTGGGCATTTTTAGGGTGTACACTATCAAAATAGGCATTTTAAGGCATTTTTTGACCAAAATACAACAACACGGTTTTAGAATATGTTTGTCTATATGTCTGTTTTAGAATATGTCTGTAACATAAAATGTAAAAGAAGTGAAGGGGTGTGAGGGGTGGCACTGTAATTATAATGTTTGGTGTCTTAAAAATACCTGGAAGACTTTCCTGTCTTCAGTGTTTATTTCTCCTTTCTGAGGGGTGATATTTCTGTGATCTGATGAGTTCTCTGTATATTTAGATACAGTCATCTAGATGAAGACCCCAAGGAGGTGTCACCTGTTATAGACCAGTTCTTGGAGTGTGTGTGGCAACTTATGGAGCAGTTTCCCTGTGCCTTTGAATACAGCGAGAGATTCCTTATCAGCATCCACAATCACATTCATTCTTGTCACTATGGAAACTTCATCTGCAATAGTGAAAAAGAGAGGAAAGAATTGGGGTAAATTTTCTTTTTTACATGAGACAATTCATATGTACATTGACTGAATGGCATCTTAACTTTCTTTTATCTCTAGCATTAGAGAGAAGACTCACTGCTTATGGCCTCATCTATGGAAGAACAAGTCGGACTTTGTGAACCCTCTGTTCAGGCCAGACCACAGTCAGACTCAGGGAGTTCTGCGGCCCCTCACTACCCCCTACTGTTTCAAGTGTGTTACAGCATGTTTTGTTTTTGATGTAAACAGCTATCAGTTCTCAGTGGGCCAGTGCTTGTTAACACGGCTTGCAAATCACATTAAAGCATTTTGAGAACATGAATCAGGGTGAAAGACAGTCTCAAGCAACCCACTGTTCAGTTGCTGGAATTTGTTGTTGTTGAATTAATGAATGTTAAGACGAGGTCATAGACAAATGTACATAGAAGCTCTAGTATCAGTGTGTGGTTTATAGCACTGCCTCTTGCTGGGCTCCTCTAAGCTGCTGGGTGCTTAAGACCGCACTGGATCATACTGTGAAGTGAACTGTTTAAATCTTGCAGGCAAAATTCCCCGAGGTCTGCTGTGCCCTGTATCTTCTATAACTGATTGACTGGGAACTGAGCCGGGTGCAATAGACGCAAGTGGGGCACAAGTGCTTGTTTACAAACGAGAAGTTGCTCCATATCCTTGTACTGAAAGATGTTGCTCTCTCTCTTTCTCTCTCTCTCTCGCTTGCTCTCACACTTCCTTGCTCTCCCTGTCCCTCCCTCAGTCTCGCTTTCAAACTGGCCTGATTTAGGGAATAATTTAAATATTCTGAACCCACTGAACCTAAACTACTGCCTGGCAGTTTCTATGGAGATTCTGGGGCATTTGTTAACTGTTCTGCACACTGCCTTTGTGCCGTCATCTACACAGTCTGCCTGCTTTATACCAGAGAGCTCCAGTAATGTTAGTGTTATACCATGCAGTAACAATATCTCTACTGTATATCATATTACAATGCAAATGCACATCATAATATTTGGGGCTGTCACAATGAATCAGGCTTAAAAATGATCTTTCAATTTGAATGATAAACATCCATAGGTTATGATAGAGACGTGTTCAGTCTGAATATTCCCCTCAAGGGTGAGCTGTTAGCTGAACTGATCACATCTCATGGAAAAAGAGGAAAGCCAAACCAGCAGGATCTTACTATAGTGCATGTGTTTGTAGTCACCAATTTTAGGTGAAATGAAATGTTTCATGTTGTATGTATATGATCGCTCTGTTCTTCATCCAAATAATCACTAGAAGACCTGATTACTCATATAATTCAAAGTGACATCCCTGATATCAGTGTCAGCATGTTCGGTGTTTGCTGTTTTGTTGTTGTTTTCAGGTTCTGGAGGAGTTTGTACAATCACTTCGATAGAGGATTGCACCCGCGTCAATCTGTGCTGGACTGCCTGATGGCTGTGAAAGAGGAAACGCAGCAACTCGAAGTATTACTGCACGAGTATGAGCAGGTAGCAACCAAATATGCTCTTGACTCCTCTAACTAAGAGCAGTTTTTCAGAAGCAGTCACTGTATACAAGGTGCAGTCATACAGCTTTAAAGGCATACTCCAGCATTTTTTATCTCACCACATTGAGGCACTCAGTAGAACCCAGTGCATAAGTACTAAAGCAACAGATCCTTAAATTGTAAGATTACTGTTTTTTTTGCTATGTAAATTAAAGTTATAGTCAATGAGATTAAACTCTACGCTTTGGGTGGAATAGACAGGGATTAGGAAAACTCTGGAGAATCTGTTTAAGAGCACGCAATGTTGTATCTTTACTAAATCTGTAAAAGCTGAAACCTTTTAACTGACTGAATCCTGTCTCGCTGTAGAAACTCACAGCCCTGGCAAAAGAGCGGGCCAACGCCCCCCGTGTGAAAAAGTATACAAGTGATAATAGCCAGGCTCTGTGGGCTGAGCCAAGACACCTAAACATAGCCAGCTCGCCTCAGGATTACACTGGTGGAATTTTAGGTGCTGGGCACAAAGGTTGGCCCCTCCAGCTGAAGGAGACAGAGAGCACCGAGCTTGGCCTGTTTGGAGACACTGCAAAAAGCTCTGACCCTGACAACAGTGACCAGGAGTCAGGAGTGGCCGACTTCAGCTGCCATTCCTCAAGTGGCGGGGAGTCGTTTCCGAGTGAAGACAGCGTTAATAATGCCGACTTGGATGAAGCCGCTTTCAGTACTGCCTGAACAAAAGTGATGCGTGATAAAGGAAAGCCATAGAATTTCTCAAGGGGTCGTGCAATTACACTAAGAATGGGCGGATGTCATTTATGCATTTGACTTGTATGCACTCTGTACTCCACTAGCAAGTCTATATGTCTCTACTTCTTGTTGCCAGTGTTGATTTATTTATTTCAGTGTCACATTGTAGTTTTGTATGTGCATGAAAGGAATTGCATTGTAGCCCTGCATGTGAAAAAATACCTCATAACAATTATGTAATCATGCGAAAGCATCAAAGTCAGACTGAGTTTGAGGTTCACTGGGTCACATGTGAACATTTCACATTTCAAGAGAACAGCACAAGTAGGATTTGGCTAGAGCTCTGACCATTTTCAGTCAAATTCACTTCACACAGCTCAAAGGCCAAAGAAGTTCTACTGTACCCAGAGGGGTATGTGTTTGCCACAGGGACCTAGGCCCTAAACACTCCAATGAGAAAAAAACAGGGACCTAGGCCCTAAACACTCCAATGAGAAAAAAATGAAAGAGTAACTGACACATACAATAGGAGAGATGTTATAGGACACCCAGTCTTGAAGGGCACTGTAGGAACTCTAGGAATATCACCACACATGGTTTATTTATAGACTCCAAAAATGCTGGATGTTAACCGGAGGATTGAGCTACATTTCTTTCCCAGTTTCTCAGTGTAACAGACTGTGCTCACTCTTTCTTTCTGTCACAAGTGCAATGTTACTCAAATATTAGTGAATAAAGTTAATTTTAAACATTACCTTGCATTTTATTATTACTGGTAATGAGGCTGCTTATAGCAAGGCGGTGCTCAGGTTTGCCTTTTTCATAATTCTGTGCTTTAAAAAAAAATGAATCTGAGGAATAGTCCTATGCATCCAAAATCATTCTTATTGTGGTGTAACTAAAATATACACAAAGATCAATATCTCAATAATATACTACCCCATCAAAGGTGAGATGGAGAGCCTGCAAGCATTAAAACAGAACAAGTGTGGGTCATTCTTTTTAGGCCTTCAAGCTTTATATTAATGGGTTATTGTGTGAAGTCATGTTGCACATAGACCCTAATAAAAAAAATACATCAACATTATAACCCTCTAGGCAAAAGTGAATCTGAGCCAGAACAGTCAGGAAAAGGGACAGAGAACAGACAGCATAAAGAGAGGAGACAGTTAAAAGCATGAAAGGAGCTTAGAAGAATACAGTCGATTTGACAGTTGGGTCTGTCCTTGTCTTTTCAGCCAAATGTTATTAAATGATGTCTTACCCTGTGTCAGATTTTGCTGTGCTGCCAGGAGGTGAGGGTGAAGCGTTTCCAATAAGATCAAAGCGGGACAGTGACGACTTGAAAAACTTTAATAAATATAAAATGTGACAATCTTGGCGCCGAGTATGGTAGCCTCAGTGCTCAGCTCTCAAGTGTTTGTTTTGTTTCTGTTAGTTTTCCCTGTTTTTTGTTCTTCAAACACCATCAGTTTTACCAGAGATGAACTGCTGAACATTCTAAATCTTCTACCAGTTTTTGAGTATTCGGACGTTTTGCTGGACATTGTAGTTAGCGGAGCCGTGGTGCTGTGGAAGCGCTTCAAGACGCGCAG
>JBBPDC010000032.1:2554989-2578334 GCA_037974485.1 Hemigrammopetersius urotaenia | reverse complement strand
CTTAAACAGAGCATTTTAATGCCTCCCATAAAACATTTGAACCATTGAACATTGTTGAAAAAAATCTGAAAATATTTATTTAAATAAATGTAAACATAATGTAATTTTAGTAAGTTCTTGGCCAGAAAAAATAGCAAAATGAACAATTTATAGCAGCAGCACAGATGATGAAGAAACTGCCCAGTGATTTTTGTGTGGCACTGGGTGAAGAGTTTTGGAAAAACACCATTTATTGCAGTTCAGTCAATAAATGTGACGTATATTTTTTCGCGATATGTATCTTGCGCATGTTGATATTGCGATGAATTTGCGATATATTGTGCAGCCCTAATCAGAATTTAATGTTTAAGTTTGTACCTAGTAGAGGATGTGGGACATGCTTAAATGTGTTATTTTAAACAAAAGCATGATACGTAAACTTTAAACAAAGGCAAAACAGATGTTTGGCAGCCTTTGTGATAATGGTTACTGCATCATTTTCTACATTTTTAGCTTTTTCTTGACAGTCCTAATAGCAAGTCTTACACTTTTATAGGAGATAGTATCTGACTGTAAGTGGGTTAGTTTACCCTACAAGCAGTCTTAATGTTAGTGTTGCACTATGAACAGAGTGCTATGTTCATAACCACTGTAATACTTCTCATATTCTTTTGATTTTCACATGCACCTCACCCTGTCAATACAAAGAACTGTTCAAGCGCAGCCAGTCGCATTCATATCTACTTGTGCTTTCCTCTTGTTTCAGATGTTTTTTGAGGATCATATTGATGATGCTAAGTACTGTGGTCACTTGTATGGACTGGGCTCCGGCTCTTCCTATGTCCAGAATGGCACCGGCAATGCCTATGAAGAAGAGGCCAACAAGCAGCAGTCATGACACCACAACAACCCCATCACTGTAGAAACCTTCACCTGCAGGGCTTAAAACATGGGTTTTTTAGTTTTCATAAGATGTTCAATAGGAATTTTGCACTTTAAAGCTCCAGTGAGACTATTGGTTTTAGATGGAAAGCTGAAAGAACTTCCTCCACTTTGTTGCCTTCTCTATGTTAAACTTTTGTCACAAAATAATGTTCTTTTACGATGAGACAAAACAGTTGGGTGTTTTATTTTCCCCCCGCTAAGCTCAGCCTTAATATTAAGCTACTTTTTTATGTTTTTTTAAAATCATTAATTTATTGCATTTGTTCGAATTCTTTGTTGGATGGTGCATAGAAAAATTCAACACACCCTGATATGTCAGTTATCTAGGGGGTTGTTCCCTGATCAGAGGAGTACTACACCCACTTTTCACAGTTTGCAGCAGCTTGAGACAGATGGAGTGTCTCACAGAAACACACCGGCAAACAGGCACTTATTGGCACGAGTGAAGCCTTGCACTGATTTTACCTTTATGTTGGGCTAGCACAGATTTTACCACAAAACAAGGAGAGCGATGCATAACTGCCACTATTTAATTGAAGTGAGATAACTACTACTGTGTCAAGACAGTCTTCATTTCATTTTTAAAAAATGACAAAAGGTTTTGTAGTATTTTAGTATAAAATTCAAAGCCTTTTTCTCATTATGCTTCTTTAAATGGGAAAAAATAAATAAATCTTAACCAACTCCAGTACTCTGTCAGTGGAATTAGATTTACCTGTAGCGCTGGTTTTTCATTCATGCATATTTTGTGCTGTTTGGATTGTTTTGGGGTTTTCTTTGCTTTATAGTTCTGTGTTGCATAGATCTGCTGCATGTATTGATGACACTGAATAAATGCTGTGTTGAGTCATGGTCTGAGCTTTTACAGAGATGTGAACTGCATGGACCTTGCTTATCTTTCGTTGAATGTGGCCTCTGGAGAATGATGAAAACGACACACAGCCCTTTTCCCTCTCCACTCCATTAATGTGTAAAATATCCACGAGAATATTGACAATATGCAATATCAAAAGTGACTGTTTTTAGAGCTTTTGTAAATAAAGGCCTCCGATTTTCTAACGTCTGAAAAGTTGTGGGCCTTTTTTTTGGAAGGTGATTTGTTTCCGTGAATGCTCTGCTGCATCAAGTGGAGTGTTAATAAATCTAGCCTCACTTCTACCCACACATTGATGACCCACTTTGTTAGGTACAGCTATCTACGGTCCATTTTGTCATTATAACTTAACATAGTGGTGCATGTTTTGGTTATACACTGTAGTTCATCTCTTTCTTGCACATTTGCTAGCCCCTTTGACCCTGTTCATCAATGCTTTACACTATCAGTGACATGGCATTATTAGGGTGGTGGATCATTTGCAACACAGAAGTGACACTGACATTGTAGCGACATTAGCATGAGTGTGTGCTGTACACACAGCAGTGCTGCTGGAGTCTTTAGACATCTTTGTCATTGTTTGGAAATCATCCGCCAAGCAGAAAGATCCAGCCAACAGTGTTCCATGATCAGAAACTTACCATTGATGGATGTGTCTAACAGTATTAGAGGAAAATCATGATTTAATTTACACCAGCAGCACACACACACTAAAATTCCACTTCCATGTCAAGTGTTTCTGTGCTGAAAGTGCTTCACCTGTATATTAACCCAGTACACAGGTAGACCAGTTGGGGGTCCTAGCCAGTTACAAATGTGATTCAGTGGTCTAACAAATGATCTGGAGGAAGAAATGGTGTACGAGTTGTACTTGTGTTCCTGGCTGCCTGCTGCTTCACTTGGCGAATGGGTTAAGAGGAAGAATTTCGTGTTCACACTGTGTGCTGTAGAGTGTCTATGTATGACAGAGCGGTCACTTTCACTTCATATAAACACCATTAAAAAGCCAGAACAATACAAGGAGGTACATAAAACACGATTTATTATTTCAACTGAAGACATTCATGCCTGTCTATGGTACAGCCTCATCCACAAATGATACATGAGAAATAAATCAGGTCATGTAGATCAGTACAGTACAGTTTAATTTGGCCTCTCTGAGTCCAAATCTGCTTCTGTTTTTGACAATGAGTTTCAAAGCTGTGACAGAGGCTATAGGCTGTACTGTTTGGTTTATCAGACAGTATGATGATCAGTCTTTTGTTGAACATCTTCCACGATAAAGACTACAAACAGGCACATAAAAAAACACCTCACGACATTTAGAAAGTCTTGGCATGTCTGTTTTTCGTTACACCTTGGTGAAAAAAAGGTTACATTGTTAAGAAGTCCTACATCATGCAATAGTCTTGGAATCATTAAATGAAAAGAAGTATCAAAGAGTTTATAGAGCCCTTAGGAACATTTCAACAACCCCTCCAAAGCCACTAGTAAGTATTCTGCGGTGTGTGTATGTGTGGTAACTGTAAACATCATACCTGATTTCAAGCATGGTGCCTTCATACTCTTTTGGATTTGCAGCCGTATAACACGCAGTGCTACTTAATGTAGTAGGGATGTCATTTGATACCCTTTTCTGAATAATAATAATAATAATCAAAGTTTTGAAGAAACACTTACATACCCTAACCCTACTCTTGCAGCAGCACTGTTGATCAGACTAAGAAAAAAAAACAGGTTGAAGTGTAGTTAGGTCTAAAGTGCAAATGAGCCAACGTTTTCTCGTTCTGTGCTTATGAGGTCAAAACACGCTTTACACTTTCAAAAAAGGCTTTTTCAGTTAAAATGGCACCTATTCGTTTGGTCCTGCGTCGCTCAGAGACGTGTTGAAGGTTTTGGAAAGTTAAGTGAGAGTCCATAAAGTGAGAGCAAAGAATTTGAGAACAATGAATGATATGAAGTTCTTAATTCACAACAAGGGCGAGTAAAGACTGGCTAATCAGCAGCTACAACACAATTATCTTTGCCTACACATGCCAACAAGAGAAACATAAAACTTGTTCGAACGAAATCTACTGCATTATGACAGCAATCATGACACGGCTATCACAGTACGTACAGTGCCTCAGGTTGTCATATGGTCAGTCTGGTTTCTGGATCTGTAATGTAATGTATACGTATGCACCCCCCCAGCATGCACAAAATGGCAGCGCCTCGCTTCAGACTGGTACAAAATAAGCCTTAAATACAATCTCCACCACACAAAGGTATGATAAAGGCATTTGTTGTAAATAATCACTTTGGTGATCATTTTAATTCGTGGTTATGAGTTCTACCAACTGGGTCACAAAGTGTGCAAGTTCAAGGTCGACGTGCAACGTCACCCAGAGTGCAACTGTTTCAGTGAGTGTTATCTTTAGGCACAGTGTACATATACATCATCTCCATGGAGTACAAAGGACCCTATGGTTCCTAACCACATCCTTGTAGACACACTACTAATCCTGCACAGTCAGCTTTTATAAAGAAGCACCCTACTCAAGCAATTAGATAGAAACCCAACAGAGCTGCAGCAGAACGCCGTTTCAGGACACAGACGATTCTTCACTGTTCCATGGACAAAGCACATGACCGCAAAGGGATCTGTAGAAGATAAGAAGGCACAACTGTCATTTTTTTCAGTGTATTTTCAATCGTCTAAAAGATCAATGTTTGACTAAAACAGGGTTTGAGATGATTCGGCAAATGTCACATCTTAAAAGGGACAATCCTGCCAAAATGATGAATGAATCTGTTGTGGATATGCCTACGGTACCACTGTAGCCTCTAGAGTGCAATATTCATTTACAATGAATAGGAAAAAACCCCTCTGATGATGTGTGAAGATGGGAGGAACTTGTGAGAAATCTATAACTGCTTTGGGGTGGATCCTGGAGGGTAGACTGATGAATGCAGACAGAAGCAGCAATAATTACTATTAGGAAACTGAACATCATGACTCTTGTGATTTGCCTTTACATCAGTGGCTACAGCAGTCAGGAATCCTGGGAACTGATAACACATGCTGGGTATAAGACCGTGGTTGGAGGAAAACAAAGGATGGGTCAGAGGGATGCAAAGCTGTGTTACAGAATATCACATAAAGCATTAGCAGGTTAGATTCGGGCTGGATGCACCTTTAAGTCCATACAGTGCAATGGAGTGTATAAAAGGATCCATTAAAAAAAACAAACCTTTTTTCTCCTTAAGCAGAAGTATTAAGTTTCCTTTTCAATAGTCATTGCCGGATTGCTTGTGCCTATTTAGAAGAAAAAGAAAGAAAAAAAAACCCAGCAGTAATCACTGTGCTCTGTCTGAGTGCACTAAATCACCCCATTGTCTCAGAGAGTATCCTATAAAAGAGCAACATAATGAAACTATTTCACAATGCTTGTATTTTGAAATACAGACAATATACTGATCAGCCATGACATGATAGTCTTGTCTAAGGCCCTTCGTGCTGAAGAAACAGCTCTGACCTGTTGGGGCATGGACTCTCCAGGACCTCTGAAGGTGTACGGTGGTTTCTGGATTGAGTTGTGGGGAATTTGGAGGCCAAATCAACACCATGAACTCTCATTCAAATCATTCCTTAACAATTTTTGCAGTATTTCACGGTACATTATCCTGCTTAAAGAGGCTATGTCATCAGGGAATACCACATATCATATAGTAAAGTATAGTAATCTCATAGTAATGAGTTAATCAATATTCTTTACTTCACCTGTCACTAGTTTTAACGTTATGACTGATTGATGTATGTGACAATGATTTCATTTTCACGGGGGGTCTGTGTTGTAGAAGCAGTTATAGCAACAGCGGGTCAACATGCAAACAGTAAAAATGAGTAATTTTAGCTCATAATATCACATCAACAAAATGCCAGTCATAAGACTGGAGTCAACAAAACCCACTTTGTTTTAATATAAAAGCTACTCTCATCTATCCTGGGGTAGGGCTTCGCTGCATGACCTAGATTTGCTTTTACTGCATAAATATTTTCCTAATCTAGGTTTTATTACCTACTTTGCATTCAAATCTTTAATATTAGAGAGATCAGGCTTTAATAAAGCTCAAAATATGATCAACTACTATATATGCAGACATCAAATGCCTTCTGCATTTTAATGCATGGCAGTGACAAAGGTAGGATGATCACACCAGTCGCTCACCTTGCCTCTCTTTATCCTCTGTCCCCTCGCTGTCCGCCCATGTCTGTCCATTACTCAGCAGTCGGCTTTGAGACTCTCTCAGAGGTTTAGAAGGAAACTGGTGGGTTTCTCCATCACTAGTATTCAAACAAATTCAGACAAACAAAAAAATGTCATTAAAACAACAGTGTGTCATCATGGAGCGTGAGTGCAACTGTGATAAGTGCAATACAAGTGCAAAATACTCGAGGGTTTTGTTTTGTGCAGTCAACTTGTAGTGTACACAAGCACATGAAAGCACTGTTAACAATCACCAGTCGTAACAAAGAGGTGAGAGATGTGCACCTTTTGACAGCAGCGTGTGCAGATGGTGAGACAGGCTGTTCTGGGTCAGCGTTCACCAGACAGGTGGGGAAGGAACAGCCGTCACCCTGGCTAACATCACAACAAAACAGCACAAGAAGTTTGGAATTCACCCGAGCTCTACGATAACGTACAATGAGATGTGGTGTAAGATGACAGACCTGGAGAAAACTGGCAGAAGCCAGTACTTTTTTTCATCACCGAAGACTTGGCGAAGGTTTTTGCTGACTCCCAGACTGAAGCCGTTCTTGTCGGTTCCGTGACGGAAGGCAGGTGCACGGAAGACCTCTGAGGGGAGAACAAAATGACAGTTAAACATGAGAAGCAGTCACATCTCATCAACCTGCATTTAACAGCACCGTACATTTTTCGCATGACAGTAGTGTTAAAAAAGCAGTTCCATGAAAACTACTAAAAAAATGAATACAAAAGAATACCAGTATTAAGTCAAATATACATTGCATGATAAGAACTCTCGTGCCTGTATCTAAAGGAGACACAGATAACTGTATCCATTTCCAATTGCTTCTTTCATTTTCACTTGATTACCCATTCTATGCAGACTAGACTCTTTCCTCTTTGAGGAATATTATGGTCCATTACACTCTGATTTATAGTTCAATCCAAACTAAATTTAAAGTCCCAGATGGGAACAAAATATCGATGGTTATTTACAAAGTTATTAAATTTTTCTATGGCAGACAACATTCAATTATGAACATGCAGCAGCCCTCTCATATCAAGGGTATTCATAGAGAGTTTTATTTGCTACAGTAATAGCTTCTACTGTTCCAAGACAGTATGTTGATTTAACATTGATTTGACTGCATCCCGTTACAACAGCATTAATCAGGTACAGATAATGGATGATTATTACTAGATCACAAACAACACACCAACTCATCCCAAATATATTTAATGGAGCTCCAGCAACCTGTACACTTGTCTCTGGGCACAGTGACTTTAGGCTCATGAAAGATTGCTCCAGAGTATCCTATTCGATTGCCAGTGCTTTTCTATGGAGATTATACCTTCAGTATTAATTGAATTGAATTATCTGGCATGTCTGGATAGTTCTGGACATGCAGCACCATTTTCATGGGCAGTGCAAGGTCAAAGGTGTTTCACCTAGGCTTAATTTGGGTCTGAATAATTGACCCATAATGTGTATAAACACAGCCTGACCAAAGCTTGCAGACACCTCGCCTTCTTTGGAATGTTGTCCATGCAGAATAAATATCTGTAAAGGTTTTGTAAACATAAAAGCTGTTTACTGTCACAAATATTTAAGTCGAGTATTTATACGCTATACATCTTTTACTCAAAATGTTAAGGTATCGCAAACTGTTAAGGTATTCCCATCATACTGAGATTTAGCTTGATTTTAGTGGCAAAAGTCCTTCATTCAGATGGGCAATTCTAGGAAAACATTATGTATACAGTATGATAAACTGAGCTTAATGTGATAAAAGACGTATTGTAAATTACCCAGGTTAAAAAGTCAGCTTTGGTTTCAGGGTGATATTAAAATAATAAACTCCAAACAGTTATCATACTGACCTCTACAGACCTTGTCTCTGGTTAGCAAATCATATTTGGTTGGTATTAAAGATTCCTGTAAGGTCCAACTCACCAAGGGTGGATCTGTTTTTGCAGACAAGCCAACAGTGGTAGGCAAACAGTGAGGCCAGACTGACTGAGAACATGGAGGAGGCGAAGAATAGGAACATAATATGGAACTTGGCTTGAGTGTCAGGTAGGCCATTCTGAAAAAGGTCACAGAAAAGCACAAGGGACTCCCAGTCAACATAGAAAATGTGCATACCACAACCTACAGTCCTGCAGTGGATAGCCAAATGTAAACACACTCAGGAATCACAATGAACAAACTATCCTCAGATCACTCAAGCCCCAATTGGCAGTGGTCAGATATACTGTAAATCATGGCCACATTCACTGATGGAATGGAATGGTCTCCTATATTCACATACTGTGGAATATCACATGGTATCCTAACTTAATAAGGTATGGGAATGAAATGATTAAGTTATGGGCACTACTTAGTAAAGAGTGACTATTTTGATCACATGACTTGATAAGAAATGTGAACAACTTCTTCATCAGAAGATTACTTGCCATTACTTGCCTCTGGACCCAGAGTCCATAGGTTCGAATCCTACCTTCAGCACACCACCACTGGGTCCCTAAGCAAGACCCTTAACCCCAAGTTGCTCCAGGGAGACTGTCCCCTGTAGTTAGGGAATGGAAGTCGCTTTGGATATAAAGCGTCTGATAAATGCGATAAATGTAAATGTATATCAGGTTCCCTATGCCTTTCTAAGTCATGGCCATGCGTCAGAATCCCATTTCCATACCATACTAAGTTGTGTCCATGTGTTATTTAATAAAGAAGGAGTGGCACCAATGGGGCTCTACTGCATGCAATCACATAAGTGATGATGCGTCTGCTGGGCCTTGCCTAACTCATATGGCAACAGAAGGGAGAAAATAGGAGATTTGAAAAAGATATGTGTGTTTATGCATTTATATGTATGAAAGTAAAGTTATATCTCATCTGGTCATACAGGGGACGCACTGTAATGAAAAATAAAACCAAATCTAGCCAAAGAATGTGCAAATATGACGCAGATTTGAAACACATGTTAATATAAATTCAAGACAATGCCAAAGTGTGCCCTAACAATGTCCTTGAGTATTTATACATTAGTTTTTGCCACATTGCACACCTTGAATATGGATAAGAAAATGGTTGCTCTGCTGCTAATCTTCTTATTTGTAAAAGAAGGATAAAACTATTCTAAAAATCAAATTTCTATTTAAGCAGTTAACGAAGTTTACAATTACTGCCATGCAATACTAGAATACTAGACTTCTAAAGGACGTCTAAACTTCTAAAGCTCTGCATCCTAGACCACCACAGAACCTACAGGAGCCTCTAGAACCGTAACAAGATCCTTCAGCATCAGTGACTAATTCCTACCCAGTACTCTTTTAGACGCTCATGGAGTTTACCATCGACCTTTCAGAGAAATAAAAACACAATGAAGATGAAAACAAACAAATAAGGGAACAGAAAACAAATTCCCAAAGGCGCTGGAGAATATTACTGTTTCGAGCATCACTCTTAATTTCCGACAGAAAAGCACAAGGTATTTTAACACAGCGATGCTTTTAGAAGTGAGTGCTTTTTCTGACAATTTGTTCTAAACTTTATTCATCATGTTTACTAACCCTGACCACACAACAGAAGAACATCTTACTAATAAACTGTTCACACTTACCGTCCAGAATTGAATGAAGTATTGCAAGTCTGTCGCAGTGATGAAGAGGCAATACAGCAATGAATATGCAAGAAAAAGTGTAAAAAACTTGTAGTTTGAGAAGCCCACGCAGTTGTTCACCCTGTCAAAAAACATGTTACGCAAAAATGAGCACAGGAACAACAATCAAGGATGATAACAAGTCATATTTAGCCCTCTATCGCTGTTTCACATATTTTCCTTTGTGTTGATTTTTTGTTGTTGATTCAGAAGCATGTGGTTTCATGTATACTTCTACTTTATATATGTATATTTCTACTAGGGCTGCACAAATTTACCGTCATGGCGATATCAACATGCGCAATATACACATCACCCAGAGCCACAGAGAAGAGGGCAAAAAAATCACTGGGCAGTTTCTTCATCTTCTGTGCTGCTGTTATAGACTGTTCATTCTGCTATTTTCTTCTGGCTAAGAATTTACTATAATTTAAATTATGTTAACATTTATTTCAGATTAAAGGCTAAGTTTTTACTCACTTATCGCATGTGACATCGGCATCGCAACACTCAACAACATTATCGCATGTTTTCCTAATATCGTGCAGCCCTAATTTCCACTATATGTATATATACTTTGAACAAAAAAACAAAACAATATCTCATAATGTTGTATTCAAAACATCTGTTCTTCCTTTTTGTCTGCTTTTTATTTTCTGAGCCGGTACATACCATGGACAGTGGTGATCCATCTTCAAGATGCACCTGTGAATAGTAGTGGGTAATGTGGCTGAACTGTTATGCAAGGAACATGGTTCAAATAAACTTAACTTAAAGCAGTGGTCCCCAACCTGTATTTGGTCACGGACCGGTTTAATATCAGAAACTATTTTCACGGCCCGGCCTTTAAATGATACACATAAAATGGGGATATTTTAAAAATATAATAATGGGGTATCTTTAAAATACAATAATAAACGTAAATCCAATGAGTAGTCGCAGCTTTATTAACAGCATTTTCATAACAACAAGCCAACAACGTAACACGGGTTACATCCACGTTTTTTTTTCTGTGCAGCCCGCGGACAGGTACCGGTCTGCGGCCCGGGGGTGGGGGACCACTGACTTAAAGTATCCACTACTGGGAAGTCGTACTTATCGCAGACTGAACAGTGGTGACATCGGTCAGGTTTCACAAGATGGCACCGCTCACAGTAACGAATAGCTGAGAGAGGAGTAAAGAAACAATGTCATTTGATAAACACTGGAAAAACAATTCTGTTTATATAAACACAACTCTTAGTACATTTTCCACTTATTGTTATTCAGTTCACATCAATAGAATGTATGCTGGTATTCTGACTGGTGGGGAAAAAAAAGTCTTGTAATCATAGCTCACCTCCAGACGTCGTGCGGGTGTAAATGGGTAAATCCGCGGCTACTCTTCTCAGAATCTCCTGCTGAGATTCTCCACGATCCTCCCGCTCCAACTGTTCTTTGTCAGCGTGTGACAGGTGGAACTGAAAGAAGCAGACAAAAACCCCAACGCTCTGATTTCTACAGCAATTGCACAGTTCTCACTGACACTTCAAGTTGTGGCTGCTGATTGGATGAAAGCTTATCCAATAACTCCAATGTTATATTTCAAACTGATTAATAAATAGAAACTATGTTGAAACAGCTTGTGGACGGGTGTGCTTTCTCCATGGTTTTTGAACCTGTAGTGGTCAGTACTGATAATTCTACTGTTTCAATGAGCTTTTGGTCATTTTAACTGATTCAGGTTATTAGTTTTAAATGAACAGTGAAAATGGACAAAACACAGCTACAGAAAATGTAAACTGAAAAGGACAATAACTTTTGCAAGGCATTTTGTGTGCATGCGTGTATACACTGATCAGTCACAAAACACAAGACGGGTGAAAGAAAGAACATTGGTTATTTGTTACAATGGCACATTGTGAAGGGATGGAATATAATGAACAGTAAAGGCAAGCATTATGATCTGAGTGACACTGTGACAGCTACATGACTGGGTCTTGTGAGGTGCTCCTGGTATGCAATGGCTAGTGTCTACTAAAAGTGGCTGAAGGAAGGACCACCCATGAATAAATGCTAACATGGTTAAGAAATGGCACCAAGATGTGTTATGCGAAGAAGGCAAGCCAACAGAGGCAGGGTGATGCTCTGGATAATGTTCTGCTGGGAAACCTTGGGGCCTGCCATACATGTTACTCCTACCTAAGCAACTGCTGCAGACCAAGTCTCCCCCTTCATGGCAATGGTGTTGCCTAATAACAGGTGGCCCTTTCAGCAGAATAATGCACCCTGCCATACTGCAAAAATTGTTAAAGGTTTTAAGAACGAGACAAAGACCTCAAAGTGTTGACCTGGCCTCCAAATTCCTATGATGGCATCCATGTGATGACAAACTTGTCTGATCCATGGATTTAATAGGCCAGAACAGGGGGGACCTACACAATATTAGGCAGTTTAATGAATTTTTCTTTTCACATGACAAATACACATGTGCTCTTAGAACGATTATTGGGGGTTTACAGTATATGACAAATATACATTTAACACATTAATCTGGATAAGGCAGTGTGGCAACCGGGGAACAGTGTGTGCGGATGGTACCTTGCTCAAGGGTACCTCAGTAGTGACGTTGGCAGTCCTGGGATTCAAACTCACAGGCTTACAATTACAGCGGCAGATGCCTAACCACTAAGCCACCAGGCCATCCATTGTATGTGTGTGTGTGGATGTGTGTGTGTAACTTATTCTGCTACTTACTATAAGAGAGACAATGTAAATTATGCATTCTTTTTGTGTAATAGGGCACCAATCAAGTAAGTTTTTCAATATTTCCAGCGCACACTGTGGCATAGATATAATGATCAGTGTCAGTCAGTTACCACTGTTTTTTTCAAAAACGCTTAGCGTGTGATTATTATATGATCATTATACCAACTATCATGCAATGTATAATTGATTTCATCACAAAAACTGTACGTGCAGTTAAACACCGCAGCTCACAACTGCACAAGTTAAATCACATCAAGCCTGAGAGAAATCCATCACCTACCTCTTTGATTGGGTTCATTGGTTTAGTGAAGATTGTTTGCCAGTACGACCATACAAACATCATGAAGATCATATGATATGCCAGGAGGTAAACTACTGGAGAATAGAAGACATTTATATAACAACACTCGTGTTTATGCCACAAAATGTTTCCCAGCTAAAGCCATCACAAAAAATAAACATTTTTATATGAAGGGCTTACTTACTTTTCTCCCCCAAGTTTTCAATTGACTCTGTGTGAAAAGAATAAAAAAGGGGTTATGCTCAATAAAGCATTTTCCTATTTGTGTGAAAGCTTTGTCTCACAATACCCTGCTCTCCCCCTTGTTGGTATTTCAATTTTGTATGTCCAGCAGCTGTCAGAAATAACACATTTTTTGCTGACCTCAATAACGCTCGCCTGAGAAAGGCATAAATATCAGCATGTTTTTATGGCTTGCAGTTTCACCTCTTTGTGCTAATAGCAAAAAACAACTCATTAAGATGTAAACGGCCAGACTGCCAAATTAACTGGCAGTTTATTTTAAAAGTATTTAGGATTTCGTTGTAATATTTGTGAATTAGGAGTGGGAAAGATAACGATAGGCAGATAGGCATTGCAAGTCTTGTTTGAATAAAATGTCTTAACTACACAAAGCAGCTTGTTTATTTTGTGTTTTAGCACGATTTTATGTGTTCAAAGTTAGAAAAACACATATACATATAAAGATTTATTTCATAACCACATCTTGGCACCTTGAATCAAATCTAATTGAATCATGAGATGCCAAACGATTTCTGGCCCAATTTGCACATGAACAGCATGGTATTTTACGTAAACGTCTCAGAAAACCTCCATGCAGTACAAAGAAGGTCAGTAAGCAGCAGATGGTTTCCTTTACAGTTGCAGTAATTGCTGATGCTGGAACCTGTACCATGGGCAAGCAGTCTGCTGATCACACATTTAGATCACTAGACCCTCATATAAAAAGGCCTTCAAGGTACTGGTACAGCTAAGATGCTGTGCTAAGATACCAGTCCAGGTAAACTGCAATGTATTGACAAGCCAGTCAGTCACAGAGACCAGAAGCTCCTACAGTGGAGGAGAGTGGGGAATCTAGTGCTGACGGCAAAAGATATCTCTGTGTACACACCAAAGCTATATACATATATACACTGAGCACATATTAGATCATTCTAATTAACAATCATTTGCAGGCCACATTTATGCATGAACTGTAAATATGTGACCAGTCATTTGAAGATATGAAGTGGTGGGCTCGCAGTTTGAGAGCCCAGGCGTAAAGGGCAGCTGCTGCGCTCAAATGTCATTTTGTTGATACTTTATTATGCGAACCTACTATTTATAGTAGCTGTACTTAATACACCACTGAATACAGGTGCACCATACAGTGCATCTCTGTGGTGAGTGAACCTGATGCAATGGACGATCATTGAAGATGCAAAGAAGATGCTGATGAAGATGAAGAGGCTCATTGGTTTCAGTAAGCAGTAACAGCAATATAGTATGGAAATGCAATGGGACAAATGAAAGAATTTTATTAATTACTGCACAAAAATCTAATTGATCAGTTTAAGAAATGTTCTTGCCCTTGACTGCATAAGCCCTGCATGTCAGGACTGGTTACGGTGAGTCTGGGGTTAACTCAGTGTGTGGTGCCTGTGATTGTACAACCAAAAATAGGTCAAGCGGAGATTGCAGAGGTTCACTTTGACAGCTAGGCAATGAGATTAGCTGTGAGACATATAATCAGCTGATAACACATTCATAACAAGCTTTCTGTTGTAGGCCACATGCTGTCTATTGGATGATTCACCCGTTACCTTCTGCTGGGTAAGTAACACTCACAGAGGAAAACTTAGCATCGGAGCGATGGGGCCAATTCATTGTTAGCAAACAGTGTTGCACATGTTAGAGTAAGACAACTGTAATTATTTCTAACATTAAATGCACTGATTCAATCTCTGACCCCTGAGCATCATTCAGTGTGATTGTACTAGCTCTGGTCTGCTCTACACCTCTACGCTATCATGATATGGCTGCACTACCCTGCAATCAGGAATGCAGGAATCACATTTCCCCCAATTTTCTAGATCCTGTCCTTGGGCCACAGTGGCTGTTCACATGGTTCTCACAGAAACAGGGTGTATACGGAGCTGGGCAGCCTGCAGTTCAGCATAAACAGCGGTATAACTCAGCAGCAACATCAGCACTTGGGACTGTGCTCTCTGCCTCCAACATATCACTCACAAAAGCCTCTGGGGTTATCACAATTTAGCTGTGCAGTTCTCTCTTTTTTTGCTCTTTGGGAAAAAAAGAACAATCTGCACAAAAGCTTTAGAGCATGCACTCAGTCCCTGTTTCTTTGGAAACTGAGGCAAAATGAATTCCACACAGTTCTCGTAGAACTGATGCTTAAGTTTACATGCTTAACAAGTGAATAACAACAATTACTATTATTGTTGTTGTTATTAATAATAACAATATTATTATTTGTGCTCTTCTTCTTAGCATTATTATTATTATTGATGTTATTATGGATATTATTATTGTTATTGTTATTATTACTATTATTACAATAACAGCTGCGTTTGGGACAGAGATATGAATGGCCCAATAAAACAATGAGAAATGCACGACATTTTTATGGCAATAGTAAAGCTCTTTTAAACATAATTATCTACTCAGAACTGTGACTCAACAGTTTTGTTGCTTTACCTCTTTTGACACGTTCATAATAACCCTTTTCTCTGCAGCCTTAGTCTTTGAGTGAACCACTCAAGTGCAAGAAAAACGTCCTTGTTTCTGTTCTATGGAATGAAATGCCATGTTTCTCCACGCACCCCCCTCCCCATCACTGTGTCCCTCCTGACTGTGGCCAGCTGCCGTCTCCTTGCTCGAGTTCAAGTTCACCCAGACAGCGGCGTATGTTTAGCCTTACCTATGCAGAGCTGCACGACATAGGCGTAGTAAGACCACGCCACGATGAGGGAGATGAAGAGCACAGGGATCCAGTACAAAACTCTCCGGCAGTCCCTCTTGATGTTCCGAGAACCCGATGGCGCCATGTTCGAGCCTGTCTGCTGACCAAAACGTGGCCAAAACAAACAACAACAACAAAACAAAAGAGTCAGGTTCGCTCCGGCGTGTCAGGGCATGGATGGCGAAGCGCTGCGCTGAGAGAGCAGGGGCGATGCTGCCCCATGCCTCATGGCCAGCACTCCCGCGCCAGGAGCCGTCCTGATTGTGGTGCAGCGTGGTGGCCCCGCCCCTTCTCACCAGGTTGCCATGACGCTCATTAAGCCCAGCGTACGAACGAACACCATGGTAACCGCCGCCTATAGAGCAGCGCTCAGGTACATCGCTCCCTCAGGGATTTACACGGTACAGGTGAACATCTCCCCACCATAAAACTGTGACCCGCAGACGTTAAAGTAACACGCAGGAGTGCGAAACATATGTTCTGTTTACACTAAACTGTTGTATGAAAGTGCAGCCATGCCACTCTATTCCAATTAGTCCATTATAGCAGAATCAGCGTTTGCTCTTTCCTCCTTCCACTATGAAACCAAACCCCTTAATTCTACCTCTTACAATTACCTTAATTTCCAGGAAATTAAGGAAAATGAAGGGGGGAAAGTATACAGATTAAGGCTGATTAAGGGGTAAAACTACTGATTTTTTTCCTTACATTTTCAAATTTGTTTAAAATAAAGGGGTTTTCACACTCATGCCTTAAATCCACTTTTTGCTGTTAAAATAAGGGATCGGTTGACAAATTAATGGCCACTTAATTCAAATTAAGGGGTTTGGTGTATTCACCATGAAGTGTTCACCATGAAGTTCTATTGCTGGTGAAGCAACATTTTAGTGCCATTTGAAATCTCTCGATAAAACTAAAAGGTCTTTGGATCAAAATGAATTCACTGAATGTGCTTTCATTTCATCCTGTCAATTCTATGGAAAAACCAGGATCAAGAAGAGGCGGAACGCTGATGCATTTTAGTTGGGTTTTGAAGGAAGCAAGAAAGGAAGTATTGTAAAGATTCGGTGGGAGGGAAAATTCCATAGTATGGGAGCCACAGTACTAAAGGATCTGCTACCCAGTGAAGACAGTCGAAACTGGGCACAATGCAGTTCATGTGTTCAGTATCTATTAACGCGGACTACATTTTTGTATGGCCTTCTGCCTGGGCCCTGTATCAAATGGTGAAATAAAATGTTAAAGCTTGAAAAAAGCAAGATTTAACAAACAGTAAGCAGTCTACTAAAATAACTAAATTATAAAAAAGAAAGAAATTAATGAGGACATACACTTATGGTTTAAAACTGAAAAATTGCATCATGTGGAGCGATTCAAAAGGAAAGACTAAGCATTTCTTTACTTACACCTGAGCAGACCTTTACCACAGCGGTTATATTTGCTATTCAGATTTGCTTAAGTATATTTCGAAGAACTTATACATTACTGTCACTGACATTTAGAAATTTCTGATTGCTCTTCAAACTACCATTTTTTCCCAGTATTTCTGTATATAGATATTTTATTAAGACTTTTTTATTGTTCTTGTCTCTGTGTCTCTGTGTGTCTTGGCAGTCATTACATAAGCAATTTCCTCCAGGATCAATATTTTTTTCTGATTTTGATTTCTGATTGAGCTTTAGATTTACCCACTGCTGTATAGACTCTCATTGAAAAAGACAAATGAAATGGATATCCAACCAGTGTAAAAACACACAGAGGGGAGAGAAGCCGAGTATTAGTGAGATTTATCATGCTGGAAAATACAATAAAAAAAAACATTAAACATTTAGTTGGTTCTGTAATACTTTATTGATTTTCAGCTCATTGAAGATAAGATCATCAAACTAGCATATACAGAAGTAAAATACTGTAATGTAATATAACTTAATGATAAAAGTTATATGTAATATATATAACTTAATGTAATATAACTTAATGATAACCTATACCTACAAGTCCCTAAAGCAAATGATGAATGTGATCTTCTATGGAATTGCTCTTAGATAGGACTGCATTCAGTAGGTCTAATTGTGTGTGATGCATTTCAGCACAGATTCAGTCAGTCATGTAAATCGACACAATAAAAAACAAAACAAATCTATCCATTAATCCCTTTCTCTATGCCTATTAAACATTTTTATACCATTGAAAGAGTAGCAGGTTTATTTTTGAAGACAAATCTTGAGAATGTTGTCTTTTAAAATGAATTTCACTGCATCTGTGAGAATAACAATGGAGACAAACAGCAAAAACGCTGTTTTTCTATGTACAGCACACTGAGGGAGATCTGATAGATCATTAATGGACCTCAGGCCTTGTGTAAGCTGATCTGGGCCGCGGAGAGGCTCAGAGAAAGTATGTTAGCAATGTGCTCGCTGTATGTAGAGAAGATTATGTGGCTTAGCACTCATAGGGAACAACATAGTGTTGTCAAAGTTGCAGCAAGGTGGATGGAACAGTAAGCTTTGTCACATTTTTAATTAACAAGATAAATACGATTACTATTACACCAGATAAACACACTGATACATTTAAAAGTTTACAGTGTAGGCCTTTTTATAATTGGTGAAAATTTTTGTATTATTATTAAATGTATTAATACATCTGTTGCAGCACATGTTTACTCCAAAGATTTATTAGATGAGTGGTTCTCAGACTAGTCTCCAGGGTCCCCCAAGCCACCCAGATTTTTACTCTAACCTAACTTGCAACATATAAAGATACAGCGTAAACATGGACCATATGGGGATCCCTTGGTACTAGTTTGAAAACAACCAGTTTCAGTATCAATAGGTCCTGACACAATGTTGTAAGACGAGATAGAAAAATACAGTGACGTAAGACTTCTCTGAATGTGCCTTTCATTAAGGAGTACATTAGTGCTTCATCACCAGAGCAGATTCCTGAACAGTTGACAATGCTGTCATTTATAAAATATTTGTATATACAAAATATTTCGAAGTGTATCTTATTTTTAAAACATTTGCTACTGCCTTTTTTTTTTTTTTTACAGTGTTATCTTTGCACTTAATGTTTTTTTAAAGGGCTCTGCACACTGATAATGTTACACTGAAAAGGTGTTAGGCATAGTTCCTAGAGGTAGTAGGTTAATCTGATTTAGAGGCAGTGGCTTATACATTTTGACACGTTCATCAGTAACATCATCGCAAGGGGTTTTCTGATTGAAGACTCATATCCACATAGTGCAGACTTCAGTGTTATGGCTATGATTCTTAGTTGATAAGAAAGAGATAAGACAGAGTGGTATGGTACATAGAGAACTGTGAACAAAACCGTGAACTAAAACACAGAAATATCCCAATACATATTTAAATATAAGAAATAAATAACTAATACTAATGCAGAAAGACTAGAATGGCTCCAAGCTACTTGGTACTACAGTTCATATTCTACATATAAGTGAATGTAGATTATGTAACAGAACTTTTCCCTAAAGTCTAACTACTCTATGTTAACCCATGCTATTACAGTGCCTTCTCACATGTGCCGAGTTCGGCCAGTATCTAGTATCTGCTGATCGTCCAGCACATTAATATTACAGAGCAATATGATACTGAGCCAGAACTTTAGGCCAAAGCACATTGCGTCAGAGTTTGCTGTGGTACTCGTGGTCAACAATCATTTGATCAAAAATCCCCCACAGCAAATTCATACCACTAAACCTTGTGATTTCATCAAGGAGAGAAATAAAGAAAAAAACAAATTCCACTGAGAATAGTAAAAAGCAGCAGGATAGTAACAGGTTTAGCACGATTTAGGCTTTGCAAAGTCCTTTGTCGCAAAGAATTGACCTATTTTCCAGACAACTCCTTCTTCATACAGCCCTTGAAGGAAGTGAACCTTTCCTCACCTCGATATCCCTAGGGCATGAGAAGAAAAGGGCAAATGAGAGAAAATCTGTTGCTTTGTGTTTGAAGGAATGGCATCATATTATGACCATCAAGTAACAAGGTCTGGAAGTGGGAATTTCCTCCTTGAGAACGATAATGCTGAAGAACCTACATATTTCAAAATATTTCAGGCATGCCCACTAGATGGCAGAAACTCTTCAGACAAATGCAACACCAGGGAAAACAGTCCAAGCACAAATATATAAAAACAAGTTACTGTGTGAACCGCTATAGCCCCATCTTGTAATGAGTGAACTAAAAACTGATTTAACATGCAATAAGCGTAGAATCTTTGTTCAGATATACATGTTTTTGGTAATGGCGACTCCTTATACTCTGAACTAAATAAACCCGTCAATAGGTCTGATTAATTGTTGACACTTTACCCTCGCAGTCTCCATCACATCATGTTACAGTTCAAAGCCTTGAACTAGACTTTCAGGCTGTTTGATTTCCTCTAGCTAAATCCCAGCAGGACGTTTTTCGCCCCCAGACTGATTGGGGGTTCATAACCCCGCTGTCACCTGTGTTGCTGTAAACGGAAGATAAACGGCGTTTACACAACCCCCAGCGGACCCTCCGGCCTCATTTACCCAGGAGCCACGATGCAGGCGGTCCTTCATGATGCCAATGAACTCCTTATAGCTAAGCTGGTCGTCGTGGTCTACGTCAAAGATCTTGAAGACGATGTTGACGAGGTGTCGAGAGAGTTTTAGGCCTGTGGCCACGTAAACAGCACGCGCAAACTCATCTGCAGGCCAAACAAGATGGACACAAAGTGTGGCAGTAAAATATGTTCTGTGCTCTAATGTTGCACACTTAAAACAAGTCTGAAACATGATATATGATACATTATACCTTTCTTTTTGGATGTGGTACTAGGTTGTTTTTACCTTGTCCAATTGATCGACTTGCGAAGTTGTACATTTGCATGGCAATGGCAAAATCCTCCAAGTTGTTGAGGAACTGAAAGAAGGACCTGAATTCCTCGAAAGTGATTCCCTATAAAAAAGAAACAACCAAATCATCAGAGTCATTTAATAGTAAAACAAGCAATGATTGTTTGAATCAGTTCTGCAACAAGAAGAAGGCTTTTTAAACTAAAAGCTTTTGAATCTTAGCAAGGCATTAAGAAGGAATCCTCTATACCAACCACAGGCTTTATGATATGAAAGCTGTTATCATGGGAGAAAACTCATAAAAATAATGACTTTCCAAAAGGTGTCCCAACACCTGAACGAGCTTTATCTGAACCAGACTCTGAATCACAGGAAAACTTAAGTGTCCATGGGACCTTGAAGCCATCAGGCAGATAACAGATCTAAAGACAGAAAATAACTTAGTCAAACAGTCAAAGTGTACCCGCCCGAGTCCTGATACAGGCCTTTGACTTCAAGCTGTCAGCGCCCTGTGATTGAAGGCTTAAAGAAAGGGTCAAGCCGTTTGCAGAATTTTTCCTACAGAAGATTAACCTTATTCTCACATAAACAAAAACAAAAGGCATCCATCCAAAACATCTCTGTGCTAGCAGATTACCAGCCCAGGAGTCTTTTGAACCTCACTCATCCATTTCCAGGCACTAGAGCCTTTTCTTTGTATGAGGCCCTCCTCGTGTCTGCTTTACAAATGAACTAATGAGTAACGTGTGACGCTTTGCTGTTGTTACAAGGTGAACTGCATAAAAATATCTCTTAACTCAATGATAAGACACACTTCATCATCAATGGCAATCTACCAACAGCCACCTAAAAAAGGTGAAATAACTCGTAACCTCTTAATCCATGGGTGAGTTTGCACAGAGAATAAACGAAAATGGGAGGACTCTCTTTTGCCACATGTAAAGGGTCCAACTGAGTTTTTGCATTGGTCTTTGCAGTACAGTTTGAGAAGTAATGAGGAAATGTAAAAATGCCAAAGTAAGACCTCTGGAGGGAGTAGTTTTATAAGGCCAACATTTTCCAAAACAGCATTCACAGAATCAGCACTGCTTGTTACAACCCAGAAGATACAAACATGTGGATGGGAGCTGATAATGGATCTATGTTCATACTCTAAGGGGTTTAGTTAATATTAGCAATTCCATTCATGTCATTACATTACATTATTTATTAGTAAATATTTGTTTATCATTGGCTAATTGCCAGTCAGGACAGAATTTTTAATACTTTCTTTACGCAAAGCCCTTTGTTATATATTGCTATGCTACCCCTGCCTGTAAATTGCTACTTCGCATTTTTTTGAGTGACTGTCTGTAACAAAACTGTCTTTTATTTGGAATTGTGGAGTTCAGTTTTCTTCAAATTGTTGCTTTGAAGAAAACTTGCTTTGCCTTAAAGCACCTGCCAAATGAATAAAGATTGATATGTATTGTATCTGATTATGTACACAAATAAACAAACAAATAACTTTTACAAATGTTTACAAATGTTAAAGTCTTTGCAGGGTAAAATAGTAGTGGCACATCAGAAAGTGGTTGTATAGTAATTCTACACCAGGTACGGCAGCTCTTGACACTGCTTTTAAAAAGCCAGGCTTCACTCTGCACTGCAGCAGGGGTATGCTTGCACATACGGGCCTGTCAAAGATCAGTGAGCTGTGGCGAGCAGAGTCAAGTCAGTAGATAGTAGGAGAACAGCAAAAAAGAGCAAAAGCTTTACCTTCTCATCTGGTATGCTGTGATGCACATTCTCCAAGTAGCTGCTGATGTTGTCTACAGTGGTGTAGCGCAGGAGGATGCGAGCAAAGTCCTCCTCACTGATGGTGGTCATGCCCTTAGAATAGGCCAGGAACTCAATCTCAAGCAGTTCTGTCTGCAGGTTGTCCATGAACCTGATGACAGAGCAACACACCGACGCAGTGCTGAGAGGATATGACACCATAAACTGAGTAAATGACAGGGTCAGCTCCACAGACTCCAATAAGAATTCGTACTGCTTGTGCTTTATTCCTGGAGGCGCTCACGATTTCAAAACTGCGTTTGTAATTTAATTTTATAAGCCCCAATAGCCTGTTTGAGTCCTCACTCATAACTACATGCGACACTCTTTGCTCTCAAAACTACACACATTGCTCTCATAAACTATGAAGAATGTAATTATTGTAATGAGTGTGATATTAGAATTATAATCGATTAGCGGTGCTAACTTGGCAGCTTGTCTGTGTTCATGCATGCACTAAAACATATATAATGAAAACTCATTGAAATGGGTCAAATAGTGGTTGACATCACAGCCCCATACACAAAAGTTCAGAAACTATTATACTGATATTAAAATCAGGATAAGAATATCTAAATAAGTGTGTGTACACTTAATAAAAAAGGGTTTGCAAATGTAGCTATGTACAATAAAACTGTGATATTTTTTTTTAGTTTTACCTGCCTCTTATTTACTGCCTGTAATACATGGGTCATAGTATAGACTTACTTTAGAATGCAAAAAAGTAAACTGATTGGTTATTGATATTGCTATAGACCATGAAAGGGAACCAGTTATTGGCCCATACTTGTGCAAGTTTAATAGATTTTTGGTCATTCCATCAAAATCGTTCCAAATGTTAATCACAGTTTTTGTTTTCCATTACGTATTGCTGAGCTTGTTACAAAAGTCAAGCAAGATATTAACCCTGGTGGCCCTGAAGGGCAAAACACAACGACATTTCAGAAAACACAACGACATTTCAGAAAACAC
>JBBPDC010000032.1:2528860-2540716 GCA_037974485.1 Hemigrammopetersius urotaenia | reverse complement strand
AATCCTTTAAAAAAGAACACCAGATTTCTCGTTTCAGTATATTCAAATAGTCACCATCACAGGAGGAATGATGAATGGAATTTTAAAACATACTTGTTTTGTCAAGGACCTCCAAAACTTCTTTTCTGAAAAAGCAAAAAAAATAATATGAGTATTAAATTTATGACATTTACAGTATAGCATATTTATAACATGGTGCAATGGTTAAGTGGCCCAATACTTTTGTCCATATAGTATATAACGATATTGCATTTAAATATATAGACTTTTAATATGTAGTTGGTCCCCCCCTTTGCAGCTCTACTCTTCTTGGAAGGTTTCCAATAAGATTCATGAGGTCAGGTACTGATGCTGGAAGAAGACCTGGCTCGTAATCTCCAGTTCATGTTGGATGGGGTTGAGGTCAGGACTCTGTGCGGGCCTGTCAGGCTTTTCCACACCAAACTCATCCAGCCACGTCTTTATGGAGTTTACTTTGTGCATTGGGACACAGTTATGCTGGAATAGAAAAGGTTCTTCCCCAATCTGTGTCCACAAAGTAGGAAGTATAGCATTATCCAAATAGTTTTGTTATTCTGAACCATTAAGATTGCCTAGGTGTGTTCCAACACTTTTGCCCATATAGTATTGCATTATTTGGCTTTAGATATAATGACAGCATAAAGATATAAAATGGATTGTACATTAACACTGTAAACGAATCTGTCTTGTAATAAATTTCTCAGATTGTATACAGGCCTAGGTAACATGGTATGCATCATAAATCCAGTCAACAATGACAGCGATGTGGTGATCTTATTGTTTAATACTGTAAACGCAAGCTCCACAGGAATGACAAGGCCACGTTATTGCGATAAGAGAGAGGGGTCATAAAATGCTCGACTGACTGGACGCATTCCTCCTCCCTCAGCATTCTGACAAGAGTAATGAAGCTTTTCCTCTGCGAACTGCAAAATCAGTCATGAGTCTGCAAAAAGAGCTTGAAAGCTCAGTCCCATCGAAACACAGGTGCATCTAAAAATGCTCACTGCTTTTCACAGAAATCAAGTCCAGAAAACAGCCTCAATATTTCAATAATGAAATGTATTCGTCACTCCTCTACATACAGCAAATAAACCCTGAATAGGGTGTGAAACATGTTACACTTTACAGATACAAACCAAAACAATCACAAGTTAATCTAAGGCCAGTGAAATTCAATTTTGCTTAATGGCCGTCTGGCCAGACTTTAGAGTGCACTCAAAACAGACTTTACAGCCATGGCATAAAACCATAAATACCATTATGCCGTTTGGTTGAGCTCATGCCATTAAAAGAATGCTTGAAGCAGTGACGCAATGTGCCCTTCATATTAGAGTTCACATTTTATTCCTTTCTGAACATTCCAGGAAGTCCAACTCTCAGCTCACAGCTAACACACACATGGCAGAGCTGTGCACTCAGATTCAAGACAACCGAGAGCTTTATCTGCACACGAACTGCTTACAAATTCTGAAATGCTTGAATGACTGACATTCCTCCGTGAATCCTTCAGTTACATTCATACATTCATTTAAAGGCCCATATCATGGAACAAATATAAGGGTTTGATGTAGAAGCTAAGCCTTGTTAATGATTCAAATTCTACCTGAAAGCTGCCTGTTTTGAATTCACTTACTTTTGATCAAAAACGCTAACAACTGACATATGTTCACCTAAGTTATGAGGAGAGTTTCAGCCTGGATTGCTTTTTCAATAAGCGTTGTCAATCAGAGCAGAGATCATGTACATCTTTTTATTTCAAGAGATAAAGAGAGTTTGGAAAATGGTCTTGTAAACCTGAATTCTGGCTGTGTCACATGTGAAGATAACTGTAGAATATTTGCTCTTTAAAGGTTTTTCAACAATAGCTGAATCAATACTGGTACTCAAATCATGAGTATATTCAGCTACGAAAAAAAAAATAAGAGACCGCATCGTTTTTTCCCCGTTATTGCTTTTGTAATTTGTGGCGTGTGCCTCTGTGTGAAATGTGCATTTCACTATTGTTTTATAAACTATTGACCAGACTTGATTCAAAATTCCAAACAAAACAATGTTTAGAGAAAATCTAAAAAAGAATACATATAAATAATATATAAATAGTGATGTTAAGAGCAGAGTGTGTGTGTGTCATCTCATCAGAAACTGACTCTGGAGTGAAGCTGCTGCAACACAGCACATAGAAAAGCTGCTCTACAAACACTACTGCACTCACAACACATACGGAGGCATTTCTTTCTTATACACAGCAATAGTTTATAAAAGAATAGCAACTTGTGCATTTTACACACACACACAGAAACTGCCGCAAACTGTACAAACAATGAAGGGAAAAGGGAAAAGTGGTCCCCCCCATTTTTTCCCATGGCTGTATATACCCCATATCCAACACCACGTGTAACTTACAATCCTCCTTCACTGAGATCCCAAAGAGATCAAATGCTACTCCTTGATGTTTGGGAATGGTTTTGCACATTTTTGCTACATAAATGGGCCATAAGTGTCATGCTGGCAGAGATGGCTATCTCCATGCAGGTGTTATGACTCCATTAGCAGTGACCAGTCATGGCTACCTTTAAAGATCTCCTGAGTGCTTGAAGTGTGTAACATCTCAGTTTACAAACTACATCAGTGAATAAAAATGAAACAAGACTCTATGTTTATTCAGTTCAACCAGTGAGCAGCTTATACGATCTTTATGGGGAATATTCGCTTTACACTGGAGTGCAGTACAAGAGGATTTTGGATTAGGGCTTACTCTTTGGCTCACTAGTAGTGATTGACTCAATGAAGTCCAGTGGTGTCATGTACAGCTGTCCGTCGTACTCCACTGAACTAAAGAGCCGAAACCTGTGCTCATGAGCTGACATCGCCATGTCCTCATTGTCTGCACGCATCTTGGTCTGTAATAAAACACACAGATTTTGTTTTAATTTAACACAAATTGAACACACAACTTATTTAAAGTAATGTTACTGAAGGTGTCATAAAAATATAATTTATTATTTCTTTAAACCCATTTCTGTAAATTAGCAGTGGTAGTATGAAAAACCTTCTTAAAAGTTTAAACACTCTCCAGGTTCCAATGAAAGGGTGCCACAAAGGGTTTTTTAACTAATGATGCCTAAAGAAACATTTTTGTAAAAGAGATATGGGAGTGTGGAAAACCTTTTAATGGTATAAAGAACATTAACATTACATAATGTTTCTTTGCTAATCTATGGGCTCTTTTTTTTTTTTTTTAAATCTTTACATTATGTTAAAACTTTTTTTTTTTGCAAAAATGGATTCTTCGGCCAAAAGCAGGTGTCCGTTTTGTAAGGCACAAGAAAGGGTAATGTAAATATTCAGTGAAAGGTTTTTGCCCCACCACTGTAGATCCAAGCCATTTTTAAGAGAGTCACAAACAGATTTACAGGTATGTACTCTACAGAAAAAGTCCTCAGGCATTCCATGCAGTCATCTAAGACCATATTCATGAGTGGTCAGACATGTCCAGCCAAACCTACTCAAATATTGTTCTGTATTTTGTTTCTGCATTTTTATATTCGGGTTCCTCCACATGACTGAGCTCACGAGGACCGAGCTGATGTCTTTCCCAGGTGGCAGGCAGCCAGGCCCACTGGGCACCAAGCAAACACCCTGGGAATGTGTGCCCCTGCTACTTATTACCCACATCAAATGTCAGCCTTGCTGCCAAGTTGCCGTGTCCTGTTACCTCAGCCCTGGATTCCTGCGTCTCAATCCACAAGTCAAGGTTACGTCCAGAGCTGTGTCCCCCTCCCAAACCCTGTTCCGAGTTGATAAGGGAGCAAAGACAAAAAAGGATCACAGTGAAAGAGAGGCTGCAAAGCAGGCTGACTCAACCCTGCATGGTTTAATGATCCAACAAACTGATGAAGGCTTTTTTGATGCCAGTCCACACAGATCACCACTGGACAAACTTGCCAGAGATACTGATGCCAAGAACATGATTAAGGTACAGCCTTGTCTGTTCACTTTTTCACTAAGCACAGAAATGAGTGGATTCCCTAAGTCACTGAACTGAACAAGTGCTCTCAGTGCTGCTTAATGGAACCAGAGTCTGTGCAAGACAGGCCTACTTTCTGGTCCAGGTATGTATACTGGTCAATAACAGAAGTAGCAGCTAAAGCGAATCAGTGATGCTCAATATTTCATTAATCTTCATTAATTTTCCCTCCTTAAATGATCTGATTTAATAAGCATTTAAGTAGAAACAGAGCTAAGGTTCTGGAGAACCAAAGACATCAGCCTGACTAACATACACAGTTTGGCAGCCACACACCTTTGCTACTTTCCCCTCAACTTCAGAAACAGAAAGAGATACAGTTCTTAACCCCTTAGTGGAAAAAGGACCAAGCCGGCATAAAATAAGTAAAGACTCTTTCGTTTAGTAACATAAAATAATAGCTTATCAAAAACCAAATGAAATAGCTAAAGTAATATGTATTGATGTTACCTTTCACCAACGACCTTAAAGTTCTCCTTTATAGAAAAAGTATATATTAGGTGTGTGAGAATGGTTCAAGCACATGTTTGCAACATAAACAGGTCATGAGTGTCATGCTGGTGGAGCATGACACTCATGCAGCGGTGCTTTCTGGAACCAGAGCATATGCAAGACTATCATGCTCTACCCCGTCCATTTCTGAAGGTTGTCTGAAAGCGCTACAGTCATTAGCATTGCTACAGTAGCCTGTTTTGCTGCACTGGACACTAGATTAATTCCACTCAAATACTATTGCATTCAGTCATTTGTGCAGTCAGTGTACTGCCTTCATAAATCTCCCACCAGGGATATCAGAACTCAGGCTTAGTCAAGCTGATCAATTTTATACATTAAGCATCATGCTCAAGAAGTTTGATTCTGCAGATGTTTGGAAATGTCATTACACAAATGCATGTTCATGCATGTCTTAACAGTTATACAGACAAAAACAAAAGGCATGTTTGGTCAAATGACATGTTTTGTTAAATATATTTCACAAACTTCTGTATATTTAAATGCACACAAATAAAATCAATACACTGAGGAAAAAGAAAACATGAACTGCCTCTTGTGCACATGCCACAACTGATTTTTAATAGTTTTTTTTTTTTTAATGTGCACTACATTTTGCATATTCCATATTCATGATGGTTCCCTGAGGATCGACTTATTTTCCTTTATTTAACTTCACAAAATAAAATGTGTCATGTGACTGAGACGGTTTCATGTGACCCATTTGAGGGGAGGATTTGAGAAAAGCCCAGTTTGGAAGGGTGTTTTTCAGCACCTCTCCTCAGTGGAGAGCGCCTTTGATAGAAAGAGCATTAAACTGAACAAGGGCGTCTTTCTGCGTGCAATGACATGATTTTCAGTAATTTTGTGAAACAGCAAGGCAGGCTAAATCCCAGCTTCTCGCTTTGTCGCTGTTTATCACTGTAATTTCACAGCCATACCTTTTCCTTCGCTGCCACTGCTGGGAGTGATGGGACCAGCCCGTGGTGTTGGCTGGTTCTGCCCCCCTGTTTTCCACCGTCCCGGGACAGCCAGAGCTCGTAGGCCGCCAGTCCTCCGAGCGCGAGACCCAGACCCGTCCCAGCCCGTTTCAGAGAGACCGTGTTTCTCGGACAGACAGCTGCTCCGCTCGAGTAAACGCTGTATTTCTGTCCAGCTGAGAGGAGCCGCCGCAAGGCCGCCATCATGACACTGACTGAGCGGACCCTCACTCCTCGCGAGATGTGAGGAAACGCGCAGCCTCGTCCAGTTCAGCTACTGCAAGGGGCCAATAAACCAGACCCTGATCCTCAAACACACTTCACTCTCTTCAGATCCACAGTTCTGGCTTTAACTCGGGATGAAATCGAAAAGAAAACATGCAGGAACATTATCTGTTTAAGGACCCTACTCAACCCGCAAATACTGGGGTACCTACACATACACACACATACAAACATGCACACACACACACATACACACGTAAATCTTTCATTGCAAACACAAATATGCACAACTTACAATCCTAGATTTGTGTGTGTCGGGGATTGTAAATCATCATCATCATCATCATCATCATCAACAACAACAACAACAACAACAACAACAACAACAACAACAACAACAACAACAACAACAACAACAACAACAACAACAATAATAATAATAATAATAATAATAATATAATTATTGTTGTTATTATTATTATTATTATTGCAATTATTATTATTATTGCAATTATTATTATTATTAGTAGTAGTAGTAGTAGTAGTAGTACTAGTAGTAGTAGTAGTAGTAGTAGTAGTAGTAGTAGTAGTAGTATTATATAACAGTAGCAATTGAATATTTTCCACAATGTACTACACTGGTAATCTTTTCCATCATTCGTTTGGATCTAAATACACACGCTCGTGCCTAACTTTAGTTTAAATATTCTAATATTTAAAATATAATCGTTAATGTTTGGAATAAATACATGACATGATAAATTAATAGCATGTGTACGGACATCGTAAAGGCATTTCCCTTCTGGATACCAGGCAAACCTCAGAATGCATCTCAGGGACACTTAGGACCAAGTCACAAACACAGTGGCGCGCGCGCTCGAGGCAGGTCTAACCCAGTCTCCGCCCACCGCTCGCACGCTATGCACCTGCCTCGCGCTTCTAGCGCTCTCAGCACCACCACCTCGCTTCTTCTTCTCTCTCTGACACACACACACGCACTCTCACACACACACCTTGCCTGATCGTGCGAGACTTGGGCTACTGTGAGTAACGCTTCAGATCTCTCAGCTCTCACACACCCTTCGGCCCTTCTCTCAGCTCTCTCTCTCTCTCTCTCTCTCTCTCACACACACACACACACACACACACACACGCTACAAGTCTTCATGGAGGATGGAGGATGTGGATGGAGCTCGAGCCGAGAGGAGCTTTAGATTGACTGAACCTTACTGAACCTTTCCTTAAAGCCAAGCCGCTAAAGGTGGATCTTTACTGAGTGAGGAAGACTAACGTGGAAACTTCCCGCGCGCTCCTCACTTGGGACCCTTACCTGACACCCCTTCACGCACACATACACACACACCTCCTGTGTGGGACACTAGGCCGGCAGTAGGATGGGACAGTCCAGCCGTAGCCTTTAGGCTTCCTCCCCTGCTCCGCTCGCGTTCCCCGGACGGGCCGGACGATGGCGGGTCTTGGTGAATTCGGCGCGCTCCTGCACGGCGCTGCGGACGGCGCGAGCTCGCCTTTCCTCATGCCCGCGCTAACTGACGGGATTGTGCTGCTCCCCGAGCGCCTCCTCGTGCCCGCAGAGTGGCTCTCGCGCAGTCCCACCACAGACCTGACGCACCTGAAGGGCATCCTGCGCAGGAGGCAGCTGTACTGCAGGACCGGCTTCCACTTGGAGATCCTACCGGACGGCACGGTACAGGGAACGAGACAGGACCACAGCCGCTTCGGTACGGGACAGAGCTACTCACACACACAGATCCTTCAGCTTCCAGAGTGGTCGTACAAACCATGTTTTTAAATGCGTCTTAGTTCCTTGTACTCTCACATGCGGAAAACCAATATATTTATTTTGTATCACTGCTCACTCCCTCAACATTTAGCTGCACACTTAAAACTGCTAACTTAAAACTTCTGTGCTGTTGCTCACTAAAGCATTTTATCTAAACTTCAAACAGTCCAGAACAGTGACAAGATGCTATGACAGATGCTGGATGCACTAAGAAGGTTGATCATAGTTCAGTAGGGAAATAAGTGACTGTTCTTGACCCGACATCTAACTGATACTGAGGTGGTACCCCTCACATCTCTGGGCTGGTACCTAGCGTAGTTAAGGAACATAATTGTGCCATAGTGCCATGCAATTATATTTAAGTTGCATGGAGACCAAACAATTCATCTTGTTTTTATTTTTTATTTTAAAACAAGGTTATGAAATAGTTAAATGAAATAGTTAAATGTGTACATGTCTCCTGGGAAAATACTTACAAATCCAGCACACAATTGGACCTTAAGACTAAGTTTTGCCTTTGAGGGTACAGTTACTTAGTCTGTATCTTGGTGAACAAAATACAGACTAAGTAATGTCACTGAGGTATCAGGACTTCAGCAGCGGATGGTTGTGTGAGTGAGGTGCACATGTCTTGTACACTTGGCATGTGCCAGCACCGGCATAGCACATGTTAAATCATCACGTTCATCATTTATATGGTACATGGATGACAATTCAGATACTTAACAAGCTGAAATTCACTGTGCAGAGGTGGACTTCTGTAGACTGGCAGTAAGTGAGTCTAAGTGAGAGAGGGAGTCAGGGAGTGAGGGAATGAGAGAGGGAGTGAGTGAGGGAGTAAATGAGAGAGTGAGTGAGTGAGGATAACTCCAGCAGCTTACTCACAATCTGTGACGAAGGCTTGGACTTCAGAGAACATACCTAGAACAATCGATTTATTCTTCTCCAGGTATTTTGGAATTCATAAGCCTGGCAGTTGGATTAATCAGCATCAGAGGAGTGGATAGTGGCCTCTACCTCGGGATGAATGACAAGGGAGAACTCTACGGCTCTGTAAGTGTTATGGCGTGGTACAAATTATGGTGGTACAAAGTAATTTGCTTGCCTGAGAGAGATCCTGTGCATTGTGTTTCTTCTCAAGCATAAAAGGGTTTACCCTTCTTGTGCTATTTATACTATAAAATCTATATTTGTTTGCTTGCATTATATTCTTACTCACGTTGTTAACTTTTGCCTGTCTTTCTCTAACAGGAGAAACTGACAGCTGAGTGTGTCTTCCGGGAACAGTTTGAAGAGAATTGGTACAACACATACTCCTCCAACCTCTATAAACATGGGGAAAAGGGGGCGCGCTATTATGTGGCCCTCAACCGGGATGGAACGCCACGAGACGGGACAAAATCAAGACGGCATCAAAAGTTCACACATTTCCTCCCCAGGCCTGTGGACCCAGATAAGGTGCCTGAACTCTACAAAGAAGTGTTAGGTCATAGCTGAGACCTGGCCTGGCTCTAGAAGAGGAATAAGTCCAGTCTTTACCACAGAGGAGCAAGGGGAAATGGATATTGGCTTTTAGCACCACTGTGCTAGCCAGTGACAAGAGGACGACGTGTTCTTTTAGGGAACACAGGCCAGTGCTGATACGAAGAGCTCGCTCCTGATAGTGCTGACAGCTGGTGTCCTGAGGTCGGCGTCTAACAGAACCCACTGAATGCTAGTCCTGCTGGTAAAAAGTACGCAATGAGAAGGTCCTGACTTCCTGACTGCTGTTTGAAGCCGTATCTTCAAGACAAGATTTCCGATTTTGGGTTTCAGCTTATTTCTGAATTGTTTAGGAGATAACTGACACTAGTATAGAAAGACTTGATGGAACTCTCTTGATGGACTCTTATTATTATGCGATGCTTGGAGCTGTCTGGACTGAAACCTGTGGAGAACAGGACTTATCATCTCATAGGATATTATTTATACAGTTCATGCTACACATATTTATTTTTATGTATTTATTTATTTGATAATATATATTTTCACATCTAAATGTAGACTTATCTAAATAGATATCACTGTAGAAGGTGCCTTAAGCTCATAACAAATCTGATGTTTCATCATGGAAGTGCAAAATATTACTTGTATTGTTGCTACAACCAAAAACCGCAAGACCACTTTTTCCATTCGGATGGCCATTATTTTGAGAAAGTCTGAAAAGTTTGCATTCACCACCAAATCAAATCTGTTTATCTTGTATTTTAATTTGTTTTGCCAGTTATACGGATCTAAACATTTTTTATGAAGTGTACAGGCTGAGCATTACTAAATATAACTTGGATAAGGCAAATTCTTACTCCATTAAATATGTCATCTAGGTTTTAGTTGTAACTAACTCATATTCCACTGATATAACATCACTTCTGAGGTTAGTCCCTCAGACATAGCTTCATGAATGCACAGGCACAATCTATGGATATGTCTTCTCTTCTATGGCTCTAGTTAAGCTGAAAACAAAAGCTTGGTCTAGCACTCATCGACTTCAAAGCTCCTCTTAGACCTTCTCATGTAACAGCCTTGCAATGACAAGATCAGGGTGAAATAAAAACTGACCTTTAGCTGCAGTCTAGTGGCTTGGTGGCCCTGCATAGCTGGGGTCAAAACGATAAGTATCAAGCAATCTCTGCTGACTATTTCAGAATAAAGTTTAATACAACTGCTTGAGTGTCTATCAGTAAGAGAGGATTCCATCTATCGGGGAAGGTTCTGATCTAATGTAAACAATGAAAGAACTGCTTTTAAAGTTTTTTGTTTTCTTTTCCCATTTTAACTTGACATGTTCTTCTGTCAAAAGAGTGACATGAATTGTCTGTACCAGCATTCACAAATTAAACCAAGCATCACTTGGACAAAAAAACAGTATGAGATTTAGATACCTCAGGCTCAACCTACCTGTACACTTTTTTTCTGAGTGTGTTTGAACGGCTCAATGAGCAATTTCCACAACAGTGACCAAAAAAGCATATCTATCTACAGTTTCCACAACGCTTGGAAGAGTACTTGTGTCGAAGCATGAAGGCTACGCTCTGTGATCTCAGCATCTGTGTGATGGTGAGCCAGGGGCTGTCTTGACAGGGGAGCCTACATGCTGCCAACCTTTACCGGTATGTGATACTGTGGGATTTTCCCATCTGAACAGCTTACAACGGTGAAGGGGGGTGGGGGGTGTTAGAGGGGGCTGGGAGTGGAAACAAAGGGGGGGTTCACAATACAGGGGACCACATCTTATTCGTATTAATTCAGATCTATGGACCAAGACTTCCACAAACCTTCGCTGTTGGCCATTTGTGTCTGAAAGCATCTTGAATCATGCAGTTTATTCCATTCCCATCATGTATGTTAATACAGGCAACTGTAAGCTCATTGCAATATGGAAAAATAAAAATATAAACTGAAAAATATTTATTTATCATTCTTCATCAATAGTCGCCATTAACTTACCTTGCCGACAAAATGTGCAGACATTGATCTAATATTGAAATTCCAGTTGCCCTTTGTATAGCCTGAAAAATCACTTGGGATAAAATCTTGTTGCATTAATGTCCATAAAAAGCCAATAATGTTTTTGAAAAGTTTGTGTGTGTGTGTGTGTGTGTAGGTGTGTGTGTGTATGTACACTTTTACATATACTATGTAGAAGTTCTTAAAACCTTAATAAGATTCTTCACACATTTTATTTATAAAAGCGTCATATTTCTGTACACAAACTGTTTAATTGTTCCAAAGAACTGGCATGTTCAGTTCTGACAGTGTGTGTGCGTATATCTGTGTGTGCAAACATGGAAAATTTCACTTAGATTCTAATTCAATTCAGCCTCAAGGTGTTCATTCCTGTTGAACTTCTCAGTAGCAGAATTGTGTTTATTACAGTGTTCCAGTAAAAGGTCCAGTCTGGTGCAAGTGGGGGGCCAACTGTGTGGTTGTTGGGGGGGGGTGTAAATTTAACATTTTGGATGTTTGATACCTGATGCCATGAAATACTTTTTGGCACTTGTTAAAGCAGTGTTTTGGAGTCTGTCTGGGCTGAAAATGATGCCTTTGTCCTTGCAGCAGGTGGTCTGAGGCACTTTACAGCCAACACTTAAATCCTTCATCCATGCCTTCTCTCAGGCCTACCTCATGTACTTAATGGATGCACCCTTATTTTCATCACTTCAGACGCAGCCTCAAAGAGCTCTCAAGGAAATCCAATCAGATAGAGGTGTGTGTGTGTTGCGTGAGTGAGTGAGAGACTGAGAGATTGCTAACTTCCACACCTGTGT
>JBBPDC010000032.1:2514219-2528760 GCA_037974485.1 Hemigrammopetersius urotaenia | reverse complement strand
CCCCACGCACACACCCCCACACACACACACACACACACACACACACACACACACACACACACACACACACACACTTTTGCCCTTTCTGTTTATTCCACCATCTCTTTCACTCTCCTTTCCTTTTTCTCTTTATTGCTCTCCTCTTCTTTCTTGCTCCCCCCTTCTTTACCCACCCCCCACCCCCCTCTCAGCAGTGCAGGTGTTCCCTCAGCACTTGCCAGTGTCTCCTCAGTCTCAGATCTGTAAGGTCCTGTAAGGTTTGTGTGTGTGTGTGTGTGTGTGTGTGTGTGTGTGTGTGTGTGCGTCAGCTGTGAATATGAGACAGCTCAGAGCAACACATGGAAATAATATGGCCTAGATGGCTTTGTTGTCTGTCTGGATTACAATAAAGTCTAATTCATATTTTTAGAGGATGACCGGAGAAGGGCACAGGGGACGGCACTAAGACTCACCTGCTGATTTAAAGCTGTGGATTCTTCTAAGGATAGGCATCTGTTTGCATAAGGGTGGTGTCCGACAATACACACAGCAAGTATTTATTTAGAGCCCTTTAAGAGTAAATGACCTCTTTAAAACCAAAGTACAATACCATGCTGTTTACATGGCTTAGTGCTGAACAGTCTTAGTCTAGTGAATAGGTAGGAAATTCATGACATATACGCAATACTATGAAGGGATGATTTAACAAAAAAACAAACTGAGGGATTCTTCACCCCGCCCAGCTTCATCAGATGTCACACACTTTTGTAGCATGACATCTTCGAGGCTTGCTTTTCCTAAACTGCAGTTAATCTCTGCACACTTGTTTTCCTGCCACTTGACTGTAGAAGCTGACAACTGTAGTGGAAATGTTGTTCAGTTGTTACCATTGCTATGGAGACAATAGGTAAGACTTACGCCACTGAGCCAATAGCAATGCCATTTTAAAGCCTCTGGCGTTTTCCTGAGGTTACAGTACATTTCTGAGCATTCCATACCTCTGCATAATGGCTTTTACGACTTTTATAATTTTGAGTAGCACTTTTATATGGAGGATTAAATGTTTACTGAATGCTCATTTGACCAAAATGACAATAAAACACATCTGTAAATGCTGGTTACACTGAAATAGTTTATCAGAATAAAGTAATAGACTTTTCAAACTGCATAAGTAGCAAAAAATATGTGCTTGAAAGAAAATCAAATAAAATCTATATGATGATAACATTGAGGATGATGACATTATTATTATTATTATCATTAGTAGTATTAGTGGCAGTAGTATTAGTTGTAGTAGTACTAGTGGTAGTAGAATTAGTTGTAGTAGTAGTAGTATTAGTGGTATTATTAGTAGTAGTAGTAGTAGTAGTATTAGTTGTATAGTAGTAGTGGTAGTAGTATTAGTTGTAGTAGTAGTAGTGGTAGTAGTATTAGTGGTAGTAGTATTAGTATTAGTAGTAGTGGTAGTAGTATTAGTTGTAGTAGTAGTAGTAGTAGTGGTAGTAGTATTAGTTGTAGTAGTGGTAGTAGTAGTGGTAGTAGTAGTATTAGTGGTAGTAGTATTAGTAGTAGTGGTAGTAGTATTAGTGGTAGTAGTGGTAGTAGTATTAGTAGTAGTAGTGGTAGTAGTAGTAGTAGTAGTAGTTGTTGTAGTAGTAGTAGTATTAGTAGTAGTGGTAGTAGTAGTAGTAGTATTAGTTGTAGTAGTAGTAGTAGTAGTGGTAGTAGTATTAGTTGTAGTAGTAGTAGTGGTAGTAGTGGCAGTAGTATTATTATTAGTAGTAGTAGTGGTAGTAGTAGTAGTTGTTGTAGTAGTGGTAGTAGTAGTGGTAGTAGTAGTATTAGTGGTAGTAGTATTAGTAGTAGTGGTAGTAGTAATAGTGGTAGTAGTGGTAGTAGTATTAGTAGTAGTAGTAGTAGTGGTAGTAGTAGTAGTAGTAGTAGTTGTTGTAGTAGTAGTAGTAGTAGTAGTATTAGTAGTAGTGGTAGTAGTAGTAGTTGTAGTAGTAGTAGTAGTAGTAGTAGTAGTAGTAGTAGTAGTAGTAGTAGTGGTAGTAGTAGTAGTTGTAGTAGTAGTAGTGGTAGTAGTATTAGTGGTAGTAGTATTAGTAGTAGTGGTAGTAGTATTAGTTGTAGTAGTAGTAGTGGTAGTAGTGGTGGTAGTAGTAGTAGTATTAGTTGTAGTAGTAGTGGTAGTAGTGGTGGTAGTAGTAGTAGTATTAGTGGTAGTAGTATTAGTAGTAGTAGTAGTGGTGGTAGTAGTAGTAGTATTAGTGGTAGTAGTAGTATCATCATCATCATCGCCACCATCATCATAATCATCATCATCATGAAACCTCACCTTTTTCCTCAGGTTTCCAAAACTGCAGACAGTTAAGACCCCAGGCAAACTGCCTCTTGCTTCTCAGCCCCAGACTTTCACCAGACCACCCCACATCTGCTGAGCAAGCTGCCATCTCCCAGTGGAGTCCAACACTCGGCCTCCCCATGGCCTATGCATCTAACTTACAGAGCCACAAATTAGGTCTTGACATTTGGGCACAATAATTGCTCCTGAAAGCATGAGGCATCAATTAGGCTCTCAGCACTGTGACAGGTTATCCCTACAGGACATGAGCGCACTGTTGACTGAAGCTAGACACTGCCCGGCAAGGCTGGACGCACAAACCCATTATCCCTCCCAGCAATAGCATTCCAGTACAAATTACCACTTCCAAAAGCATAGAAACCTGAAAAACCCCTACACTTTTTTTTATGAAATGCTTTCTTAGTATACACTAAAGCCTGTCTGTAGAGCTTCCATCAAATGTTGTAATGAATGTCAGAAGTAATTTTTCAGGTCTCTTAATGTCTGTTATTAGTTTGTTTAGCTATTTTTGTGTGTTTGTTTAAGCATTTTTCAGCACAACTTATTCATGAGCTCTTTTATGATGTGGTATTAATTTTCTCATGTGGGAATTTTCGAGGGATTGCCTGCAGCTCTGAGGAATGGCCTCAAAGATCTCTTTGATTTTCCTGCATTAGAGCGACTTTTCCCACAGGGTTCTTCTATCCTAGGGGTCAGAGAAAAGGTCAATTGGTTAATTTCCATAGTTTTCACCTAAAACATTCTTCAGGCACTTGGGAGTAATTCAATCAGCAGCCAAAACATGGAATAATATCCTTGGATGAAAAAGAAAATCATTAGGAATTGATTGTGGACCACAGCAGAATGAAAACTGTGGTGAGCTCCTTTAAAATGAGGCCCACTAAGGTGGCAATAAGACACTGCAGGTGTTTTTTGTTTTTGATCAATTATTTATGACATTAACAGCCTAAAAGAGAGCATTGCTAATTGAACCATTGCTGTTGAAACACCATCTACATCATCTATGTGCACGAATAGTTTAAAGTTTAGTCCAGTTTGCAAAGATTTGCAAGACTTCCTGGGCACTATTTGCAGAACCTGAGAAAGGTATGCACTCCGTACACTCTCTGCTTCCAAGTGAAAGTGGAAATGTGCATTGTTACCCATAAGTGAGGCGGAAAATTGCTAACCCATTTGTCATTGTGCTCCTCGATGTAGAGGTCAATCAATGGATTCTTTCATGACAAGCTTACAGAATTGAATGTTTTTCCATGGCCTCACCCCTTCACACCTGGACTGCCAGGTAAAATAACAAAACAAGAGGTGAGCGAAAGAAAAGAGGGTTTAGAGGAGTTCGGCCTTACACACAGGGAAAACTGATAGCTGTGAAGAATGTGCCGTGTAACTAAGCACTTTAACTGACAATCTCAATTCAGTTTGGCATACAAATTGTGCCCAGTGAAAAAAGAAAAAAGAAATCAGGTGTTTTTTTTAAAGCAACTCGGTAACCTTCAGTTCTAAGAAAAGACCACACACACTTTTCCATTAAACTGGGGCTACATAATTAGATAACAAGAGTAGTTCGCTTATTTAAACATGATCAAACATGAGCAGGAATTATGCTGTACTATTTACAGGACCACCCTGGAAAAAACAAAGTTCAGGATATTTAATGCTCAGAAATAGAAACACTCAAATTATAGTTTCAGTACTTAAATTGTTAATTGGCAGGTAAATCATTCTTCTCTATAATAGCTTGTTATATAAAGGTAAAAAACAAAGGAATTTTGAATATAATTAATACTACCACTACTAACAATTCTACTGCTGATTATTATTATTATTATTGTTGTTGTTGTCATTTTTGTTGTTATCATTATTATTATTGTTGTCATTTTTGTTGTTGTTGTTGTTGTTGTTGTTGGTGGTGGTGGTGGTGGTGGTGGTGGTGGTGGTGGTGGTGGTGGTGGTGTTGTTGTAAATAACAATAAACCTCAGTGCTTTCATTTTCCTGCTCTACTCTGAATCTGGGTCACTTCCTGCAGCCTGCTACAACCAATATTCTATTTAAAACTAAAACGTTATTTTGATAAAAAAGGATCAGATGTTAAATTATTAATGTTAATTAGCATGCCTTTCTTATAGAACATCATGGGTCAGCATATTCTTCTCCATCCAACCAATATAAACTTTATTTTTGTTTCTGAAAATAATTTTCACATTTGCTAGCTGTGATAAAAATGCAATGTGCAGCACATGCTAGATTTGCTAAAAAATCCATTAATTAGATATGAAATATTTTACACTATGTAATTAAGTGAGAGAGAGAGATTAGAACTCACTATAGATTTTTCTTTCACTCAGAAAAGACGAGGAAAGATTTTTTTTGACATGACTGATTGCTTGTTGTCTAAATGCAAATAGCTTTGATTGCTCCAAAATAGCCTTCAGAACATATCGATGTCTCTTTAAGAAAGACTGTTTCCGCTTGTCAGTCACTGATGTGATTTCCTGGTGCCACAGTACTTCCAGCTATTGGCCTCTCTGGTTTATTCTAGTTGAATTGTAAATAGTAGTACTTATTTACTTTCACAAATAAATGTATAACAAAGCTCTTGCGTGACACGCCACAAAACCTTTTTATTCGCGGATTCAGAATACACAGCATTCAAAATGCACTACACTACAGCAGTACACTGAAGACAACATCCAGTACATGAGAAGAGGAACAAGAGAAGGGGGTACTGCACATTCGAAAAAGGGGTTATTTATTGCACAAAGTACACCAAACAAGAACAATGAATAATTATACAGACACCATAACCTACACAGATGGCTGGCAGTGTAGAATGGCAAGTGAAAATGACAGGGATGGATAACTAATAACAACGAATGCAAATTGGTATATGGCTGTGTGGATACGCCCCAGCACAGTGAAGCAGAACAAAACATCAGAATAGAATGTAAATAATGTGTGTAATAATACAGCATACATACTACAGTACACTGTCAGAAAAATTATACCTTTTAGGGTACAAACGCTGTCACTGGGTGGAACCCTCAAGGGTGTATCTTTAGTACCTTTAGTTAAGGAACATAATTGTATGCTCTTAAAAAGGTGCCACAAAGGGTTCTTAGAGTGATGCCATAGCAGAATCGTTTTATTTTCCTGAAAAAGCCCTTTTGTAAAGATAATGTGTGAGTGTAAAAAACCCTTCAAGGATTTCTTTCACATAATGTAAAGCGTAAACTTTCATTTACCAACAAAAAATGCTTACCAAAAAAAACCCAATTGGCCTAATGTATATTTTCCCTGGTCCACTTCTTAATCACAATAGTGTGGTTTCACTTGTTCTATTTACTGACTTTGCTACTGTTGCTGAAAAATGATATATGTGAGTAACCTCTATTCTAAGTGGCTTTCCTAAATTGTTCCTCATTTGAAAAACCCTCCAAGCTGAGACACTCTTTATGCTGGGATATAGCATTGTCCTGCCCACAGTACTTTTGAAACTTTAATTGGTATGAGTCCTGAAAGAGTTTATTTGCTGCAGTTGTTTATTTTAAGTTGTACGGACCCAATACAGCCTGCCTTGACTTCATATTTTTCATTTTATTTTTCTACTTAAAAAGGTTATAAACAGGTAAAATGTGAACACACACACACACACACACACACACACACACATATATTACACACACACACACAAATGTTTGGACACATTTTATTCAGCGATTTCCTTTGTTTTATTACTGGCTACATTGTATCAGATTAATGAGGATGATGAGCAATGCAGTGCTATTTAATTAACTGGTGTGCTTCGTCAGTTAATTAGTGAAGTTGCTTGCCTTCTTAATGTGTTTGGGATCATCAGTTGTGATGGTCGGGTTGGTACACTGTTAGTGATCCTATTCCTCTTTGGTTCTGCACATTATGCCAAGAACCACTTAACTAATTAAAAAAAAAAAACAGTCCATCATTACCTTATTACAAAACATAGTTTTTTTTGTTTACTGCATAATTGTGTTCTTTCATCATTTTGTTTGTTTTCAATATTAATGTACAATGTAGAAAATAATAAAAACATTGCACGAGACGGTGTGTCCAAACTTTTGACTGGTAGAGTACATTGAGTGTAAAAAGACACTACAAATTTCTCTGCATGTGTTTGTCTTCATAAAATCACAGTGTGGATATCAAACAGAGAGGCCACCTGTCAATGTCTACAGCTGCAATTAAAACACACGCATGAAGCCACTCTATAAATCACAGCACTAAGAATGGCAAGCCCCTACAAGTCATCAGCGGTGTTTATGAATTATCACTACCATTGCTAAGGAGTTCAAAAAATTAACAAACAATTCATAAACTATGCCCTATAGGCATGTTCATGCAATGTTAAACATAGACATGACAGCTGCAGACTAGAGCAGTCCTGAACTGGTCATTGTTACTCTGAGAAGGCGAGAATAAGAAGTTGTACAGTGGTAAGGGCATAACATGTGGGACTCAGGACATATAGGTCAATAGAAGACATGATTTTATGCACTTAGCATTTGAAATCAGTTATTCATCTCACCCAGGTTTCCTCACGTCAGGAGAACTTGGCATCTGCTCAGAGTGTAAATATATACGCTGCAATATTATGTCAGCTGCCAAATCTCACATAGGATCTGCTCTGTATGAAAGGCACACATTTATGAATGAAAGTGAGATCCAGTTATCCCTCCCCCAAACTCATTTCGAAATGTCAGTTAGGGTGCCAGCACCCTCGCCTCTCTGCAAAAGATCTAGCTGTGCAAGTGATTCGACATACAGGACTAAATTGGCCGAGACGACTTATTTGCGGTAGACAGGGCCTGCAGAAGTGAAAACCATACCTGCCGTGAGCAACTTCAAACAAGCACTTCGACACAACACTAAACCACCACCATAGTAATTTGGAAAGCTTCTGAGGAAAAGGAAATCCCCTGGCACAAAGTTCCAGCACCCTGTCCATGTGAGCTGGAAAAGGTTGACATCAGAGGTGCATCAGAGTTGTCCTCTGACAAAAGCACTTATGCTATGAAATGAGAATCAGCTAACCAGTGGACATTAGAGGTGGATCAATAAAAGTGCGTTTAAACCCGTTAAGCACTCTGTCAGAATACATGTACATATAATCTGAACATATGCCATCTTTTCAAAGATATTAGCCAACTGATGTGTATATTTCCATGCGATTTGGACGCAGCACAAACCAAAGAGTCAGACAGTTCTTGACAAACCAACATCAAAATAAATTTGATATGATTTCCCTTCCGTGCTAATCCACTTCTGAGAACATAGCCCCAGGCCTATATACTTCCTTTGAAAGTTTAACGCTGACAAATTCAAATGGCTCAAGATCAAATGTGTACCAACAGATTATCAAAGGGGCGCTTTTTCATAAGTGCTTTGTAGGTTTTTCATCTGATGCGTGTTAGCCTGTTCAAAACAGGCATTCCTGTCGCCCTGACAGCTCCAGACACTTTGGTTTTAAATACAACTCATGAAACACGAAGCAGTCTAAGTGATTGGACAGTGATACAGTTTCAGTCTGGTCCTGTATATACTTTCATTTAGTGCAGTACTCCATCTGAAATTAAACGATAGTTATATTGCACACGCATTTTATAGACTACACTCCTCCCATTTACCCCCCAGCCACTCACCCACTCCCATTTCCGAGTTTCCTCATCAGTTGTTTAGGAGACAACATATCAGAACTGATTAACCATGGAGTTTAAGGACAAGAGGAGACATCAGGAGAGTAAGACTACAAAGATCATTTCAATCATTAAGAAAAGCTTCTTAACCGATCAAGATCATTAAAGATGTTGAAATTAAGACGATTATGACAAGATGCAATTAGGTGAACCAAACAGAATGCCTGGAACCAATTCTTACAGTCAGATGCCAAGAAGTAATCTGTGCTAGTAATGGAAGGTCCAAAGTTAGGAGAAGGAAGGAACCTCTCTTAATCCAAAGTATACAACCATATGTGTTATGGCAATATGGTGGTGTGGCCAGAGACCGTTGCCGATGTCACGTTCTTTATGTGAGTGCTGGTGGCTGAAGGATACATTATTCAGGGTCTAAAAGCAGAATAAGTGCCAGCATTTTACAAGCTAAAGACTAATTAAACCCATCCCCGCCAATCTAAAACAAGCAGGAAAAATTTATTATAGACCTTGCAGTACATCACCAAGGAAAATATTCAACATGTAATGATGACAATAGTTCAATAGATGTTCAGACTGAGACTGCCATTAACGGACAGGTTTATTTAATAATGCATTAATGTGTCCAATTACTCATGCACCACTCCCTCTCAAATTAAACTGCCCTGAATTACAGCTAACCTTGTACTCTTTAGCCTTACAGTCATTATTTCATTTAAGGGTCATTCATGTTGGATTACAGAGCCAAAGTGAGTATCCATTAGTCCACAACTGTGCTGTGCTGTGGTGCCTGAGCAACATGTGAAATGAAGCTTTTCTATGGAGATGGAGCTGTGAAACCACACTGTCAATACAGCGCTATCCTCAAAAAACTAGAATCATCTCTCATTGCATAGTCACTGTTAAAGCTTAGCATTTAAAGTGCTTCATATTATCATTTGCCATGCATATTTGCCAAATAAACTCTAAACGTTACAAACTCATGGTTTCAGGCCCCGTGAAGAAAATTGTTTCATCTTATCAAAAAGCTCACAGAAGTTAATCAGTGGAGTACAAAGAGGCCTTTATTTAGGTGAAACCTCCATGCTCTCCAATATCAAAGGCAGCACAATCTGCCACAACAAGATGCTATACCAGGTGATAAGATATATGCCATCTGACATATGAAAGAATGTCTGCAGTGAATGACGGTGAATTTGAAATTTGAGCTTAGGATCAGTAATTAAAGTCTCAAGGATGCACATTTACAAAAGAAATGCTACTTTGATCATGAATTGCAATAAAAATAAGAAACACAGATGCTACACATTCACAAAAATAAATAAATAATTAAATAAATAAATAATTTAAAATAATAAATACATATCAGTCGTCTTATGAGTAGGTTCAGCTTCAAATTGTGGTAAACATGATATTTCTGTGAAGTTCTGGAGGAAAAACTTCTCATTGTTTCAATGGGACTCTCTTTAGTGACCACTCTTCTCCCAGCAGCAATTATCTGGAGGGAAACCGTACAGCAGACAGGTATGAATGGAGTTCCTGTTGACATACAGCATTGCAGTCTTTGGTATAGATGACCAGAGATGACCATTATAATGGCAGTCCTCAGCTTCATTTAGTTTAACTCACAAATGAAAACCTGCTATGAAGTTATATAATGCCTTTTCCAGGCAGATGTAGTGCTGATAAAGTGATTGATCAAAAGCAGGAAAGAATGCCTCCACCAGCATTTTGTGAGAGGCCAGTTCAGAGTGACCCTGTGCCTTCGATGTTAATTATGCCAGGGTAATGTATTCAGGCTCCCATGGGCCTTTTCCCCACAGTCCACCTTCACAAAACAATGTGTGCGTAGCTGCCGTTCTGTTTTCTTCTGTTTCATAGCATGTATTTGAAATGAACTTATGTTTGTTTTTCATTTTTAATGGATGTAAAAAGAGATTTTTGCGGCCATAGAAAATGTTTCCACTTCATAACTGGAAACAGAGTTGCCCTTTTTATTGTATGAAAATACAATAAGGACTAGACAAATAGAAATAGTCTTAAATGACATGTGAATTGTGCACAAATCTTGTTACATGAATGTACAGACTCATTAGCTTTTGTTATGACACTTTCTCTCTTTCTAAGTTACCATTCAGGAGATAGGAGGCTTTGACAAAATTATGTTTCTGTAAAATTACACTCGTTCAAATCTCCAGTCTAACCGCTTTAAAAACCCTTCAAAATTTCTGACTGCATGATGAAAGGGACATTATTTAAACAGGAGGAAATGTTGTATTAGGGCTGCTGCAGAAAGGGTGGCACTGAAATCACCCTTCATGCAGGTGCTGGTTTTATTGCAGGCAGTCTAATCTAAGGGGCATCACACCACTGCTGTCAGCCAGCAGGTCATCCTCCCACCGCAGCAACCTGCAATAATAAAAACCTCATAACCTTGATGGACAGAAGAGTCTTCAATTGGAATAAGAAGAAAGAAACAGATTGGATTTCTAAAATTGGATTCAAAGTGAGATTAACATCAAATATCACAGCAAAGGTACCAAAGGGAGCCTGACATTTTGGCAGCTTGCGCTGATCTAAGCTGACAGTTTCCTGGATACAAACAAAGTTAGAAAGAGACATTATGTAAACATTTGTCCTATGCAATTGCATGGGGAGTGGGGAACAGCCCCATTTCATTACTAGTGAAACAGATAATCACATTTCATACCATTTTCTTACTGGATTTGGTGGGATTCAGCTCTGTTCAGGAGAGCTCAAAACAGCTTTTCCGTTTGACTGTGAAACAGAAGCCGAATAACCTGTGAAAGAATAGAAGCCTAAACTAACAGGTGAGACTTTAAAGTATTCTGTATCTCTATAATCTTCATGACACAAAGAAAGGATTCTGAGCACATTGCCACCTTTTCTGCTTCTACTTTGCTGCTCTCCTGCAGAATCTTCAAACTGCAGGTATTTAGCATTTGATATGGACCGATAAAAGTGTATCGGGTATACTCACCTACTTAAAACTGAGGGCTGATGGGTAAGAACAAGCAGATCAAAGCAGACCTCAGAGCACATTAAAGGCCTTTTTGAGGTTCTGAGGAGCTGAAGCAATGTTTAGCCATGCATTCCCCCTGTCACAGTCAAACAAAAGCATCTCTCCTAAAGTGTTGGAGATCCACCATAAGCTTCACCCATGGTGACCAAACACAACAGTCAACAGAATCCATAGCCCTTGGGCAAAAGCCAAGAAGAGTTTTTTTGTTACTTTTTAGGTACTGTTTTTTTACAGCTCATTGTTTTCATTTACATTTTGGAAACAACAGACACTGAAGAAAATAAGCATATAAGCTAGCAAAGACCACCTGTAAATGTAAAGGTATCATGTATTTTTTAAATATATGTGCATGTGCGCACGCGCGTGTGTGTGTGTGTGTGTATCATTAATGTTTCAAAAACAACCCATTTCAAATTAAAAGAATTATTCAGACTTGAATGGCTTCTGGATAGAGCTCAGTGCAGATCAGCCTGTTAAAACGGTGGTCCTTTAGAGTCTTAAACACATAGTAACCAAAACTGTCGGACTCTTTAAACAATGAAAAGAGGTTTAAAATATTCACATAAAATTAATTTTGACTGTCTTGAAATCTTGAGAATTCATCTACACCAGAGGTTTCTGGTCCTGAAAGGCCATGGTTAGGGCGTTCACACTGCGATCAGAAAGTCATGGGTTCGAATCCCAAGACTGCTGGTAGCACCTCTGAGGTTTCCTTGAGCAATGCACCTTCCCCACACACTGGGGTGTGTTCCTGACTGTCTGCTGCTTTCAAGAAAAAAACATTAAAGAAATTTTTTTAAATGTTTCTATATTCGCTATATTCTATTGTCCATGCCAAGAAGCATATAGAAACATGAATTGTGTAATAATCCCCTGGAAAAGTCAGCAAGAAAGACAGCATGTAGCAAAGGCCTGCTAAGGAATCCCATTCTGTCAACAGGAAATAGTTATGCCATGTTCAAGAGCACATATACTGTTCCATGCTCCAGCATACTTTGTGCACCTGAGAGCTTAACAATGTCTAAGTTACAAGTGGAACAAAAGATTCCTTTATGGCAGGACCACGGGGGGAGATGACAGCTATAATATTGGCCTCAGTACATATAGGTAACATACTAGGCAAGAGGAAATAGCCCTTTTAAGCCTGACATTGATGTCCACTGCCATTTAGAACTGATAACACAGGGTTAGTGTGCTTTGTGGAGCAGGAGAGTATACAGGGTAACTTTAGAAGGTATTAGTGCTGCGTTATGTGCTGTGGATAAGAGGTTAAGTATGGTAGCTGCTTTCTCTTGTTCAATTCTCACAGAGAATTTTAGAGGCCAGCTGATGTGTAAAAAAAGATGAAGCTAACAGCAAATACATATCGTAAACCGCTAATCTGCAATTCAGCACTAATCGCGCATAATAGCAAGCCCGCTGTCATGTTCAGTGCAGCTATTGCAGCCGTTAAGCATCTTTTACATGCTGCTTTAATATGCACAATGTGGCAGAAAATTGCAAATTGCTCACCCATAATTGCAAATTGCTCACCAGCTAATAGAGTGTTTCAGATGCTCAATTTGACGCGTGTCATTTCTTCATAAGCGTTTTGGGCTGCGTATCAGACAGCATCCCTTGAGTACACTCAACATTTGTTTACTGTTCTGTTGCCTTTCACAGAAAACTTCTCATATCCACCTTCAAACGGCTAGTTTAAAACAAGTTTCAGTACCTTTCTATGGATGCTTCTTTAAAGCAGTGGCTCTTAAACTGGTCCTTACAGACAATCCAAACATTTGCTCCAATTCTAATCATAATACAGAGAGATGGGGCAAAAATGGGAAAGAACTACTCACATAAGCACTGTGATATGTGAGTATCATTAGTTTTAAAGAACCTCGATGTTATGTGAATGTTCTATATTTACATCAGTCTACATTCATTCCTTTTTAGAAAATTTCATTTTTTTAGGGTGCATTTGATGTCTGTTCTGAAGCTGAGTTTTACTTGCAGTGGAGCGTGCAAGCTCATCAGATTGGCCTCTGCAGACTCAGTGGAGCTTGTGCATCCTGTCACCAGCTTGATCCTGCTTGTCAACCCCAGCTGTGCCTCTGCCAACTCCTTAGTTCTTAAAGTCTCTCCGTCAAGATGATGGTGGTAGTGTGGGGGGAAAAAAGAAAGGAAAAAGCAAACAAGGACGAGCTTCTTTCAAGGCATTTATCATTATGTTCTATCTCTCACATCAAGCTGAGACAGACAAAGTGCCACCAGGCCCTCCTTGCCTCTTAGCTTCTGCCAAGGAGAGCTTGCTGTTCAGTATCTTAAGTCAAGGGACTGGGCCCATATCGCTCTGCCTCTATTCCTGTGTGGAGATCTTCGGTTGGTGGTCCACTCATCAAGTCTGAATACTCCATGATGACTCTTGCATTTATCCAGAGGTTAGATCTCTGTGTTTTCACCTCCGTTAACAAATCTGGAAGAACAAAGGATTCGGCACAGATCCGAAGAACCACACACACTGTCACGCTAACCTTCAAAGGCCACTGAAAGCCCTGAAATCTTTTGTTTTAGATTAGCCATGACATGCATTGTCAGACTAGACACAGTCAATCTAGACTATGACTTTAAGCAACTGCCTAGACAGAAGTTGCTATTGATATTCTATGCAGTTTTAGCTCACTGGCAAGTCTGATCCTTTGCTTCATTCCAGTGGCTGTCACTTGAATGAAGCTCCAATGAAGCTTGCATTGTTGATTGCCAGGATCTGTTCATTGTTGTCTGTATCACATTGTGTGCATGAGCTGAAGATGTCAAAACAGACATTTCAGTTGACATACAGGCACATGGAAAACTTCCCGCAAAGATGTTCTTATGTCTTACACATCCACATGAAACATCAAAGGCTGCAGGATCACACAAACAGCTGGCATTAACCATTTCAAAAGCCGACCGAAGCTCCATGCACACACTTAAGACCCGGCCCCACCTTCGGCCTCAGACTGCTGAAATCACTCAGTCACTACACCTCTGGGAGGCTCTTTTTTACTCTTTAAATCAACCTAAGGCCATAGTTGGGCTCTCCAGACCACCCAGCACATGATTTGTGGAATTGTGGCTCTGCCTTTGTGCTTAGAGTGGCTCTGACATTCTCGGGCCCTCTCGGCCCTCTCTCTGGCGCAGACGGCCTGACCTAGTCATTGATCTCTGCGGCTCTTTAAAAGATATGTCTCATAAACACTGAAACCAAGGAAAAGTCGAGTGAAGGCAGGATGCCTGCTTAAAAAACTCCTCTCACAAGGTGATTTCCTTCAGAGAATTAGTGTGAAGATGCCCTGAGGTCATTTTCCGAGTTCATATAGGAAGCTGACTTAGATTGATAGATTAATAAATTAATAGATTGAGTGATTAATTGCTAGATAGATAGATAGATAGATAGATAGATAGATAGATAGATAGATAGATAGATAGATAGATAGATAGATAGATA
>JBBPDC010000032.1:2461753-2511295 GCA_037974485.1 Hemigrammopetersius urotaenia | reverse complement strand
TGCTCAGGGACCCAGTGGTGGTGCTGAAGGTAGGATTCGAACCCACGACCTCTTGGTCTGGAGGCAAGTATCCTACCTCCACCCAAGTACTTCATCGCACGTTCACTCACTCACTGTCCTGAAGAGACAACAAACCCCAGCCAGAAGAGTGCTGCCATCCTATTTGCTTGATATGGCCATTAGTTAATGATAAAAATCAACATCAAGATTAAGAGTGACCATTAGGTAGACAGTTCATTTAATTGTTTCTTTTGCTTCCGTCAGGAAGAGCTTTAAAATGTAATGCTGCATTTTGGGGGCTGTTGGTAGGTATTTTTATGTTGTTTTTTTTAGCCCTCCAATGTGATATTATCCAGAACAACTTATAAAAACATTCATAATTACAGATTAGACAATTATATATAGGTTAATAGATAGGCTGATATAGATGTATTTACTTTTATGTATCTCATTCATTTCACAAGTCATTGAGGGTTTAGTTATGCATAAATCTGCCTACACCTTATTGTCTGTCATGATTATTATATGCCTGCTCTGTTTGTGTTTGTAGTTAGAGGTGCATTTTACTTTTTGTTTTCTTTTGCCATCAGTGTAGCTTTGAATTACTTCTCCACACACACTTCAGACTGATCAAAACTATTTTCTCCTTGTATTTTTAGCCACCACAGAAATAACCTGCTATTTTTAACTGCCATCCGTTTTGTTTGTGTCAACCTTTGACATGTTAAGTTCTTCCTGAATTTCTAAAGCAGCCAAAGGAGAGAGCGGTGTATAACCTCTTGATTGAGCTGAAGTGCATCCTAAAGGATTACAAGAGCAGAGTGCAGAGGTTTTCAGCCCAGCATAGCTCCAGGCTAGCTGGGTCACAGCCCACCCACAGATGGGGGGTGCTGGGTCAGGAGAGCTGGCAAGGACCACTGCCTCCTAGACACCAGAGAGACTGCTCAACTAACACACAACCTCAGGGCATGACATACAAAACACTACAGCCATCCCTCTACAGCTTAAGGAACAGCTCAAGTTAAACGTTGTTTTTTTTTGTTTTTTTAAAGTTCACTGGTCATCAGTAGACAATTAAGACTCCATATTCCTGATTCTATCTGAATTCCATTTAGAAGGAAAATAATAGCATTGAACATTATGAAAGGGTTTATTTTCGCATATCAATGTAAGTCAGTATAACAATAGCCTCCAAAAATTAATACAGAGGAATCATACAGTAGGCTATTGAAAGACGTGATTCAACAGAATCAATGTGCCAAAATAACATCTGAACACCACAATGCTGGGCCTCCAAAGCTATTGTTAAGTAGTCTTTGTTTTGACTGTCAGGGACTGGAGGCGGATACACTATCTATTAACTGTGGGCTACAGAACTGGGAGAGGGCCTTTGCTTACATTAGGCTTTGAATTACCACTTTGACTCTATGAGCAGCTATTAAGATTTTTCAAGAGATCTCTGATATGACTAACATTCTGCTAAACTTCCCCACAATAACATTTTTATTGTGAAAGGGTGAAAAGTTACCCAGAAAGTGCCAAATCAAATAATCAAGTAAGCCTCATATACAAGCATAAAAAATCTGAGTGCATGCTTCAAAGGGCCTCATGAGCTTCAATATAATGTAGAATTCTAGCTCAGAGTAAGAGATTTGCAAAAATCTAAACTTCACTGTCTATTTCTTACCTTAAATGTAGTAGCCAAGACAGGGTTGCAGCCACAACGCTACTGACATATATGACAACTAACACTACACCAAATAGCATCATGCAGATGCTAAATCATCACTCAGTCAGGACTAATGTGTCAAGTAATATGAATTAGTCCTACTTATGTCATATCTGACATGGTGTATCACAGTGTTATTGATAGACATTCAGACAAAACTGTGTTAGCCTGATGGCTGCAGCTAATACTGTTTGTATTTGCTTTCTCCATTTTCAGTTGACAGTATATCATAGAATGTCACAAAAACCACATAAGCAGCATTGTGTGAGATTAAATTACTTATAGTTCATGAGTGCTGTGTGTGATGATTTTTTTTTTTTTAACTTATGCTTTAACCTCTGACTTTTATTTTGACATGATTTGGTAAGGTGTATAACTTAGCTCGGGGTAACTTGGGTGAATAGCGGATGTTGACTTAAGTACAGCTTTTTAGGTATGAGGACCAGATGTGGACTACTTGAGCACTGATGGACGTCACTCTGGCTAAGAGTAAATGCCGTAAATGCAGTTGTAAATGTAAATTATTTTGGCATGCAGCTGATGCAGTGGTAACTTGGTGCCTAACAGTGTCCATTTTTTTGGGATCCACCCTCACAGGTCCAGTATAAAACTAAAGACGCATCAGACACAAAACATGTGTTGTTCAGTTCAGCAGACGTGGAGTAAAGGGGAATAGTGTCAATTTTATTTTTGCTCAAAGTATTGTTTAACAGTTCATCTGTGGGACCAGACTTTCAATACCCAAGAAATCAAATTGTTGTTTTCTTCATAGTTACTGAATAATAAGACATGGATTCTGACATATAAAGATATTTAGGGAGTAAAGTCAGCATGAGGATTGGTTTTAGTCCAATACTGATCGTTATGTAGTTCTATGTCTGTGCAAAGGTGAAAGCGTGTCCTGTATTTACCTGTGTGGTGATGCGTGGGCAGTGGCCCTGCTCTGAGGGCTGCCGTATCCGTCACTGCTCCCTAGAAGCGTGTCCAGCCACGCTGTCAGTCTGTCAACACTGCTGTCTCCTGTGGCATGAGATTAAACGCTCCGGGCCAGGCCGCCAAGAAAAGTGGCTCACCCGCCTCTCAGGACTTATGTGAAAAATGCTCCAGTCTGTGGGTAATTTGCTACAGTCCGGACTTCTTTCTCTATTTACTTCAAAGCCCCCTTTGCTGAAGGAAAAAATGAGAAATGAAAGAGGGGAAAATGGTATTTAGTTGTGGGTAGCGACAGATCGACATTCTTGAGTGTCTTCTTGCGATGTGTCCAGCCAGGCCGTATCCAGAAAGTATCTCTTCAGTCAGCTAGTTAGTTATCCCAGCTAATGAAAGCTCCTATAAAACACTGCAGTGGATCAGCAGCTCCTATCATGTTGCATAGACTAACTGGACAAAACCTAAGTGTATTATCTGTTATATAGTATATGCATGAATGTGTATTTTGCTTATAGAATAATTTCACTGTAAATGGACTTCATTATTGAAAACTTGGTCTGTGCACAAAAGCTGATTCAGACTGGGTGCAACTGTCCTGTGTCCATCACATATTAATAACCTTAGTTTAAATACAAAATATACTAAAACTGACAGTTTAGCTTTGATAATCATGACATATTTACATTTACCAGACGCTTTTATCCAAAGCGACTTTCCCTAACTACAGGGGATAGTCCCCCTGGAGCAACTTGGGTTAAGGGTCTTGCTCAGGAACCCATTGGTGGTGTGCTGAGGGTAGGATTCGAACCCATGACCTCTTGGTCCAGAGGCAAGTACCCTACCCACCAAGCCACCACATATTTTATTGTGTTAGTATATGTAACCCTGGAAGGGGTTGTAAATGTACCTTTTAATTTTTTTATATAAGATTCTAATATTTGTAACAAATAAATGTAGAAATCTACTGTTTACTCACAAAATGAGCACATTTCTGTTACTGTTAACAGTTGGTGGGGTACTGAAGAATTTATTTGTAAAAGACTTTTTTGTTTCCTTTATTTTTCCTATTTTTCAAAGCAGAAAAAACAGGAAAAAACACTGACACTGAACCTATTACTCTATACCAAAACATTTTAAATGTGTTTGTGGGTGTGTTGATCTTGAATGGGTTCGTGTAAGGAATGTGAATGGGCCTATTGTTCTGTGGTCAGTTTCCCTACATTATGCAGTGTGTTACAACCCTCCCCGTCCTGATCTGTCACGACACTGCTAGGTCATTTTCCAGCATATATGTTTAACCCTACCATTAATCAAAATAAATGCAATTTAAATGAGTTAAAGCATTTAATGACCATTTACAGATTACAGATGAGAAATTGTATCCAAATTAGATTTTTTCACACAAACACATCACTGTTTCACACAAAGTCAGGAGGATGGTGGATCTGCCCCATAGTGATATCACTTCTGTAGCTTATTTCTGATATAACTGGGGGGGTGTTAAAACATGTTACAACGTTACAACCATCGCCCCAATCAGTTATTTTGGCGCACATTTGGCTGTAGTTCAGAGGGTTTTATAGAACTTTGCATCACAGAATGTTGTAGATCTGCAGAATGAGGAAATGAAATATACCACCTTGCTCTATTAACGAGATATGCCAGGTTTACAAGGAAGTAGGAATAGTTTATAATTAAAGGCCTACTCTGCCTTGCTGTAAAATACCAAGGTTAAATACCTGTAGTGTTTATTGGACTAGACTGAGATTGCAGGTTAAAGTATGCAAGCCTCCCAAACGTGGGTGTGTTCCGCACCTCTTGCCACGATCCTAGAAGACCCATTGGCTGGGGCATAAAAATAGCTTTTGCTGGTTACAGTCTGTTAATGTGAAATTAATAATTATTTTGGTGGAAAGATAAAGTATGAACTGCTCTGCTCAAAGCAGGCTTATCAGAGTTCCAGTAACTTTCACTAGATTGAAGATACAGTTAAATGTGTGCATCCCCAATGAGATGGTAATGTTTGTGTATGCATGCCTGTGAGTGTGTATGTATTTTGGGGGATTCGGCTTGTACAAGTGCGTGCACGTGTGATGAAAATGTTTGACAGCAGCTCTGCCTCAACAAATTGCTTTCGAGATGTGCCAACACCAATGTATTTACCTCCGAGCCCAATAAACCATGACAAAAGCAATGACATCTCCAGGGCTAGATCCTCCTCAATGTTTTCTTTAAGTCACTCCCCTCCGTGTTTGGGCCAAATCAGGAATGCATGGGCTGCGTTCAGCGTTAACACAGCTATGACTAACAGGATCAACTCTAATCAGACACCCAAGGGGATTTCAGAGGTTGTCCTGTACATTTTCTGAAAGCATTTTTTTTCCACCTCTCCTTTTAATCGTTGTGGAGCTACTTCTCCACCCAGCCAGCTTTGGTCTATAATTTGTACCCCTCCTGGACATCACTATCCATCCCACCCTGTGGAAAGACCTTGTAGAAAAGCAGAACTGGCCATTATATGTGCCTGCCTGTTTCTTTCACAATGAACAATGGCCACTTCAGAGGTAATGGCACTAGTACAGAGAGACACTCTTGAAATGTGAAGATGAGAGAAGACGAGGGAGAAGTGGGGGGGGGAGAAAATAACCATTATCCAAAGACATGTTCTATCATGTTAGAGAGTCTGTTTTCTCCAGCCAAATCCCTTGGGGCCTTGCACAGAAAATATTCAGGCTGTATAATAGAGATGTGAGCAGCAGATATGGAGCAGGGTGCGCACTTATCCCAAGCTGAAAGAGTTCAAGAGAAATACTGACATTTATAAGAGAGAGAAGTCATGCATCTTCAGCTTATCGCCAAAAAACCTGCTCAGGTGGGTAACAGTGCTGAACTCTGTGTCTGAGTGCACCAGGCCCTGTGGAGTGACACTCCTGGAGGAAGCTGAACTCGAGCATAATCTGAACCTGCTTTTTTCTATCTGATGTTGCCCTCTGCTGACCATGACGCTGATTTAGTGTAGTAAAAACTGGCTTACTAGCTCAAACTTTTTGGCTCAGATTTGCATAAAATCAAATGAACTCATTTGGAAAATGTACTAAAGGTTATCTTTTTTTTTTTTGTTCAGTGCTTGTTTTAGAAAGTAATAATCCCTTGTGGAACAAGAGAATTCTTGAAGTAACAGTTTGTGATCAAATGACCACACTCTTGTTCATTGTTGATGCCATAATTTATACATGCATATAGATAGACATGTACATTATACTTTACCATTCTGAGTTGTGACATTTTTCCTGATTTGTTTTTGTATTTAAGTCGGATTCAAGTTGTAGCTAATAACTGGGCCAGGACTACTTACTTAAAATGGGACCCGGTAAAATGCACATATGTATTTTACTGCCTGTGTTTTCTTTGTGATAAAATCAGTCACTGTTTCTGACTGTGCATTTGACAAAACATGAGATACACATTAGAACGTAACAGAGTTTATATACATTTAGTGTGGTTTGTAAGGCAGTAGTGCTTACGTTTTTGTACATTTAGCGACCAGAAGGTGGTAGCAGTGACAAACAAACAGGTGTTCAAGCCCATGAATTCAAATGTGAGATTCTTCTTATGATTCTGGATAATAGATATAATCGTGCCTTGCACTGGCTCAGTAATTCTCAACTGTTTTGATGGCACTGTGATCAAGTGTTGAAAGTTTGGAATCGCTATTTTGATCATTTAAAGCTGCCTAATTTCATAGACATGGGTACATAATGGTTTTGGTTTTGATTTATTGAAGTTGTGGAAAATAAAGACAACGGAGAGATTTGATGTATCCAAAAAGATAAACAGAGGATCTGATTATTCTAAAATGATTAAGAAAGTGATAAAACAGTAAGTATTAAGTTTTTTAAAATTTACATACAGAAAAAATGTTAACTGTGGGAATCAATTTTTTTTTTTTAAATCACTGTAAATGCACTTTGGTTTTCCAAAAAAACGGAATACAAAAATAAATTGCCTCTAATTTTCAGCGTTTAAATCAGCTTTATAAGTTATTATAGAATAAAATAACAGCAATTATTAATAGGTCAAGTGGCATTAAATGGCCATGGATTTGAATGGCGGTGTATTTAGATAAATATGTGTGTCTAACAAAACATGGCAATGGTATACACATCTTAAGGGCCAAGTGACTACTTATAGTGTGTAAGTTTTAAAAAGATGTGGCTATGAATTGATTAACTTGATAATGTTCAAGGGATACAAGGGAGACAATGAATTATTTTTCCACAGTTTTTAATAATTTCTACAAAACATACAAAGTTAGAAAGTGAAATAGAAAGCAGGAAATATATACACTAAATTATAAAATAGTTAATGTGCATAGAAACTGGATATAGTAGTATACCCATTTTAACCAATAAATAGATAAAGCAAATGTTTGCAAAACATTTTTCCAGTCAGAACCATCCATGACCAGCAACAAAACCTTCTGTTCTCTTAAGTTACCACATTTTGAACCTTCCCCCCATTGTCCCAAGGCTTATTATTCGTTAATTATATGGAAAAACCACACAATTTGTAAGATTTGTTTCTTACAATATAGGAATGAAGAACGAAACTCAGAACCCACTGACAAGTCCTAAGCATTTAAAGGGAAGTAGGTTCAAAGGGGGTTGTTCAAGAGAAGTTAAGTGAGAAAGTGAAATATCAAAGGAGGATTTTCAATTCAGTTCCATGGTCTCCATGTTGACTGACTTGGGACAGGGAGCAGATCTCCTCCTAAATCCAGACTGGGAGAGGGTGGCGTGGCGAGATCTCTAGATACATGAGAATTTAATTGCTGAGGCACACTTAAAGATCTACAGGTAGAAAATGGCACCTCGAAAAGTGAGAGGGGGAGTTTGGAAGAGGGTGGAGACCCAGAGGGAGCAAAAGGTAGGTGGCAAGGAACAGATAATGAATATGGAGGAGAGGTGCTGAGAGAGGAAGTGGAGAAGGAGAAGAGAGGAGAGGGAGGAGGGGAGAGGTGGTTTGGTGAGGATGATAGAGTATACATAATGTTATGCTGGTTGGTAGATCTACAGAAGAATGACGATGATTCAGAGAAGGCTTGATCTGTGCTATAGTGGTGTGGTGATCTTGACAAGAACAGGTCGGTCGTGGTGCTGGCTGCATTAGAGTCTGTTTCACAGTCATGGTGGTCATCCAGGTAGTTTTCCAGGCTCCGAAGAACTGTCTCTCTTTCAGCTGAGTGCATCTGCCCCATGTAGGAGGTGAACTCAGAAACACATTGATGGATGTGTGCACCATGGACTGGTTTTGGTCCTTTGGTTTGATTTTGTGTTGCTTCAAGGGTAGTGGACGCTGCAAAAGGACAGATTTTTAGGAAATAAGCCATGATATAGATATGAGCCATATAATATAATATACAGTATAACATTACAACGTAATAGCATTAATTAAATGTAGCATTAGAATTAAATGGAATATACATTACCTTTCTTGTCCGTCCTGCTGCATGTGTTCTTGCGTATATAATGAACAGCCAGGTCCAAAATTTCAGCCTTTTCCAGTTTAGGATTTTGTAAACGCTGCATAAGGAGAGGAAGAGAGATACATTAAACCATAGGCATAAACCACTGACTGCCAATTGACCTCAATAAAAGAACACCCTTGGAATTAAGTGTAGGAAACTCATGCTGTCTTACCGTATCTGCTGTGCTCTTGAACAACAGGGCTCTGAGCGCCTCTAGATTTTGGTTGATTCTGTCTCTTCTTTTCTTCTCTATCACTGGCTTCAGTGTCTACAAATAAACGTTGAAAAGTTAGTTACTGTGTCCCTAAAGCTAGTGCTATATGTAATACAAATTTCAGGGTACGCTATAAATAACAAGTTTCAAACTTACTCTTCTCATACTCTCCGTCTTGGCCATAGTCGAGATTCGGAGTTATAAAGGTATCTTCTTCAAGTGTGACTCCTCTGGAAGTTCTTAGTGAAGCGATGTGAGCAAAGAAAATCAGTCTGAAACTTATATGGAGCAGTGATGGTCGCTCCTGATTGGCGAAAAAGGGAGGCATGATCCTAAAAAGCCTCGCCTTTTATGCAAAATTGGCCAATAGTTCAAGCAAATTCGTGTTTGGGGCGTGGTTTGATGGAATGTTTGCGGAGCTGCAGTAGCTACACTCTGAACAACAAATTTATAGGGGAAAACGGGCTGAAAACAAAAAACACATTATAATTGATTATACCTAATTTGCTCATCTGGTTAATTCGCTTGTTCACATACGAACATAAGCTCATCTAGAAAAGGCTTCCTCATATAATGGAAATTATAAGGCTCTGAGAAAACAGCATCACTGCCATAGTAAAATCTGGATATGTGCACGTTTAGAAATGGCCTGGGGCTGTCATAAACTTTTTTTATACATAAACAATATTTGTATTAATAGTCTAGCATGTTGTTTGATTGGAAACCCCTGTTTTTTGCGCGTGGCTTCGGGGAAAAGATTCGTCTGTCGTGTTTGGAGAGTGTGTTTTTTACAGTGTGGTGCTTGGAGGTGTCATGACGCTTAGCACCCATCTGTTAAGTGTGCTGGCGTGTGAGTGGATTGTTTTAGGTGAGAAAGACTTGAAGACCAGAGTCAAGACACACGCTGTAAAAAACATAGTGGACTTCAGTGTGACCAGAACCCCACCACTTCAGAATGATAACCTCTAGAAGCACTAACTATTCATTTCAGACATTATTGAACCTGATTACCACGTGAATTTCGTTCTTAAATCAAACGTTATGAATTCAACAAACACCCCTTACCTCTGCCGTGGGAACAAACCAGAAGTGTCACATTGCTCACCCAGACTCGTGTAGCTAACGATTTTATTACGTGTTTGTCCACATAAAGTCGTGTGGTGGGTATGTGGACTCCTGGTGAACTTTAGGGCACCAGTTGGGCAGCATAAACTAAGAGCCGGTCAGAAGGTCAGAAGTTTAGACTTGTGATTTCAGTACAGATGTACGGAACTGTGACTGATCACATCCATCAACAGCAATGGTGCTGTATCATTTCATATCACCAAGGGCCCTTCTCAGATAAACCTCAACCTTATTCCGAAACAATAAGCGTGAGGTGTGAGGTGTTAAACCCGAACTGGACGTGGTAGTGATCTACACGCCTGAGCATGTCCTTACAGTAATTTTACTCAACCTTTTCCATTTCAGTGTTTATTTAGAAGATCACTTTATAATATGGTGGGGGACACATCTCAGGATGTTAATGTAGTTTGGTTTAAATATTTTTAAGACATTCAGCTCCAATGTTGTCAAATTAGGGGTCGGTCTCAGTATCAGTGGAATCTGTTTAGTAATGTTAGAGTGTGTGTATATATTTGTTATTTCTCACTTCTTGTTTTATATTTGATCATAGTTATACCATGTTGCACAATCTAGGGTCTTGCCAGATCATCATTTATACATGTTGTTCAAGATAACTATGTATGTGTCAGATAATCTTGAATGTTGAATTAAAGTTTTATGCCCATGGAGTAAAACCTAAGTGGACATATTCAACAATTAATATGCTATTATAAACAGAAATATTAAGAAAGACACGTTTCATTTCCACGTTTTCCTTCTCGATGGAACAGAACTCACGCGGCCTGCTCACGCGGGCGGTCCAGTGATCAAAAGGCTGGAGAACGGGGCTTCAAGCACTATCAGGTCGAGAGGCACGCTTCAGTGGACCACCAACACCTAACTCAGAGCAGCACCCTCTTTCAAAAGTGCTATTGGGTTTACTTATAATGCGTGATCCTGAAATATCACTGAAAATGGGGGCGTAGAGGAGATAAAGTTTTAAATAGGGAACGATGCGCGTGACACAATTGTCAAATATATCCATTAAACATTTAAAGACTTAATCGCAGAACGTATCAATAAGCTACAATTTCCTCTCAGAATTACAAGTTATTTCAAATCGTGATTCTTAAAGAACAGCAAAAAGCATATATAATACCTCCACTCATTTTAATGCTCCACATTCACTTCTCACTTCACACATAGCAGATATACCGTCTCGTAATCGTTTCTTTTTAAACATCTCTGCAGGGTGCCCAAAGAGTCATTGTTTCACTGAACTGAGTTTCAATCACTGTTTACTATTAAAGATCGTTCTTTCAGCTTGCACATGTATTTAAATTGCCTAATACATTTATTCCATCGCAATTGGTTTGGAAATCTCCTGGGCGGGCGTTGGGTGTGGTCTCACAGTTTAATACGGGTTGAGGGCCAAGAGTTCCACATTGCTGCACAATATCTGATGTGAGGATCGGTTACTTATTGTATGTCTTCAGGTTGGAGCAAAATGTCTACTGGAATACCGGAGCACAAAGAAATACTGAGACGTGTAAGAAAATATGTCACCATAGATATTTTATAAATCCTGAATCTGTTGCTATTCATTTGCCAGTATATTCATTCTGATCTTGCTAATGATTTTTGTTTCATGCACTATTCTTTAGGTTCCCAAACCTCTCATGGAGAAGCGGAGGCGAGACCGTATTAACCACAGTTTGGAAACTTTGAGACTTCTGTTACTGGAGAGCACATGTAATGAGGTAAGACCGGATCTTCATGTCAAATGAAAGAAATTTTAATAATTCTAACCATACTAAGTAAATGTAAACAGTTCTTGTGACTTAATTCTTATCTCCCTTTCATTTTCTTTTTTAGAAACTGAAGAATCCCAAAGTAGAGAAGGCTGAAATTTTGGAGAGTGTTGTTAATTTTCTGAGGGCTGAGCAACGATCACAACATCATCCTTGCCCTGTGAAAAAAGAGAAAAGAGAACGCACAGAGTACGAGGAGGAGATGGGATCCCCTTGCAAGCGCCGCAGAAATTACCAAGATGGCATGAGAAACTGTCTACTCAGAGTGAGTCATTTCATTGCAAGCAAGAACCAAGAGTTGGAGGAAGGTCTGGAGAATGTATGCGGCACTTTACAACAGAACATACAAGACCACTCGATTCAGAGTCATCTAATGTCTGCCAGCCAGCTTCACCATGGAAGCCTGATGCACCATACACATGAAAGCAGCTCCATTCCAGGGCAGTCACTTATTCATGTGAAGGCAGACAGTCCATGCACATCCCTGGGCCAGTCCAAGCTTTCTCAAAGAACTGCCATATATGAGCCTACAAAAAAGATGACTTCCAACACTGCACAGCCATTGATGGTCAGCGATTCTGTGTGGAGGCCTTGGCCACAGTAGAGACGGTGGTGTTTATCCCTGAAGGAACAAAAGTGCTTCAAAAGAAGCTCTCCACCACCTTTAACAGACTGAATTTTCAGCGGTTGATGATGATCATGAATCCACTGACCCTGGAACAAAAAGTGACCACGTGCCTGATGCATGTGGCTGACCAAAGACTGTGAAACTTATGCAGTATATGTAAATAAGTCAGTTTTGTACATTACAAATCTTTATTTTGATATGAAGAAAAATGATGCAAACTGTGTGTATCACAGATTTGTCTTGTGCTCTGATATATACTTTTGTACTGACATGTATGTATTTTTTTGTAGAAAAGTATAGCTTTTGGCATTTTTTATAGCATATGAGCATTTTTTTGGAAAGATACATTTTGCAGGTGCTACCTTTTTTACACCTGTTTATAAAATGCTGTCAGAAGGCATGTATATTCAAGAGCTATAGAGCTGTATGAATTTTGTTTGAATAATAATCAAACAACTCTGATAGCAATCTACCTTAACTGAAATATACTTGACCTTTTTGTGTTAGCAACACTTATATGCATGCCACTGCATGTGTACTACGACCTTAGTGTTGTTGTTTTTTATTACCTTTAGCATATGTTTTTTATCTTCCTGTGGAAAGGTTTGGTTCCTTACACACCAATGTAGACTGTGTGGACCATGTTTTTTATATTGACTGAATAAACCTTTCAGAGGGTAACCTTTCTTGTTATTGTGCCTCTTAATGGATTGTCTCACTATCCATTCATTTCCTGAGACGTGTTCCAGTACATTCTTCTTTGGATTTTGTGTTAATGTGTGGGGTTATAAGCTGCAAACTGGACAAGCATTTGCAAACTTTCAAACAGTCAGTGCTCCACTGCAACTCATTGTTTTCTCAGTAATGTGTGTAAAATGCTGCAATTGGATGGAAAGGAGAACACATTGACTTGCAAATAACTGATTAGGCTTTCAGCTCTGATCTTAACTACAATCTTTTGCAACCTTTATCCACAGCAATTATACAGTAAACACTTAAGCTTTACCTTACTGACTCACTCTTTTCTGTAGAAGAAGACACACACATACACACACACACACATAGTTATAAGCTTTTGCACATTTACAATCTCTTTTTCAAACCATGTTTGTTTAGGGAATGGAAAATGTTTTTTTTTGGCATTGATTAAATGTATAAGATCATATGATGTCTACTGCCTTTTTTTAAGCAATGAAAAAAACTCAAGGATGTCTGATGCCATGACTTTTCCTCTCAGATGTTTTATTTACTTGTATTCCATTCTAAAATGTCATCCTCTCCAACGGTTCAGACCAGCAAACACTCTTTGCTAACTAATGTAACCCCCTAGATCCTCACTCAAACTCTCACTCAAATAATCTTTATGAATGGTGACCATTATCTGTTTAATAAAATGTGGTTTCACAACACAAGGAAGATATCTTGCTGAGTGATGAGGACCAAACCACAAGTGGATGTAACAACCTTTCCATTACAGAACTCCACTGTGTTAAACAAGGATTGAACATTATACAGAGACACAAGGTTGTGTGTACAATTATGATATAGAATTCACTCACAGCCAAAAACAGAAGTTGGACTTTATCACCTCAACATAAAACGCAATTGCATTCGAGCGCATATGGTGTATATAGGCCTAATAAATAAAATGGTGCTTTAACGTGATTTAAATTCAAATCAGATTAATAAATTGCACAACAGCACTTCTCTTGCCAAAAGAAGTAAGGGACAGCCGTTGTGCTCGTCTAACATTTATGTGCAGCCATGTGACACATTAGATATTTTTTTTTAGAAAATCAATTGACTATCCATTGATCCAACAAAATTCAGTGAAGCAACTTTGATGCAACGAAACTAAAGTTCAAAACGTGATGCCATGCGGAAAGCTCGTTTCTATGGTAACGATTTTCGGATCAAAGGAAATGGCTTAGTCCAGCTAAGGTGAACCGTCAACAAAAGCTGCTTTTATTCGCTGCTTTGACTTGCTTTGTCGCCTCTGGATCAGCCCACCAATAAAGCAGTTTCAATAGAAATCAGATTAGAGCTTCAATGGAAGGAAGACTCTCACCCAAACAACCGTCTGACGACCAAACCTGCCATTACGGGGGGATAAGTCTCCCAAATGCAATTACTAGGTTTGGTTTAAATGGATTAAACTCTGTAGAGGACTTATTTTCCTCAGCGGATGTGTCCGCTTAGCCGGCCAATCCTGAATAACACGATATTTACTGAGCAGCACGCTGCACACCAAATCCAGCTGATTTCACCTCTAGACTGCATTGTTAAACACGTCTGAAAGTAGGAAGCAATTGCAGTTTATCTCCTGACAAAAGCCGCTGGTGGCATAAAATATGTAGTGTGGTCCATAAGTCTGAAACCATTACATTCTTTAAAAATGTGCCATCATTGTCTCTTTTCTGTCAGAGTGGGAAATGTTTCGCCAAGGGCCTTTAGGTGGATGTTCTTTTATGCGGGTGAAAATGACCATTTAACAGTTTATTCGCACTTCGCATAACTCACTCACAGAGATCGTTCTTCAAGGAATTATTCACCAAAATGTTCTTAAGGGAAACATGTTGTTTCTAAATACAATTTTTCAAATCAAACAGTGAAAAGTCGAATCTTTCACTTATAACTCTCTTGGTATGTCCCAGATATAGGCTACTTTTACATGTCATACATTTGCTTCAGTTTGAACACTAACCTATAAATAATACGGAAATTGCAACAATTACTTTGAAGAAATGTCTTTGTTATATTTAAAACGTTCAAAGTAAATAAAAGTGTGCAACTGTACTCTGTAAATAAAAAGCCTACTTATTACTTTGAAGTAATGTTACGTTGGAAAATTCATCGATTCATTTACGCTTAAGTCTCTCAAACTCAATACAAGCTTACCTATTTTTAGTAACTATTTTTAGAGATTAATACGTTTTCGTGGTTCTGAAACAGTGTTTTTCCCTGATTTGTTTTAAATAGGGCCAGAAAGCAAACAAACAGTGTGCGGTGTTGGTGCCTGGTGTTGAGAAGGTGTTCAGGTGTGAATCCACTTGGGCGTTTGTCTCGTGGAGATGCAAGTGTGGAGGACACGCGCAGCAGCACGCGTGAGTCTCTCGCACCTTCACGCAAAAAAGGTAGCTTTCTCACCCAGAATAATAATAGTAATGAAATAGTAATGTAATTTGCACCGTGGTGTGCTGAAGTGTAGACTTTATGGGGGATAATTTGAGGATAGGCTATTTCTTCACATGTTACTTTATTTTGTAAAAAGACAAAAATAGCTATGACAGACGTGGGATTTGACGCAGGATTTAGTTCTCATGGGCGTTTGTTAATCACCTTTTATTTGGTGGCTTAAAATACACACAGACGCGTGGTCTTTCACAGCAGACCCCTCACCTCTCCTGACTTCGTTTCGGCGGGCCTGAAGCGCGTGCTGGGCAGCAAATGCAGTTTGGCCATCTGTTTACCAAGAGTTAACACATCCCTTAGATAAAATACTAACGCTAAAACATGTTTCATATACTGACAGCGACCCCCAGACTTTAGAGCAGGAGAACAAAAAGAGGGGTTTCAGTGTGAACTGTGTTCAGCAGGCAGGTGTAGTTGGTGGAGTGTGTGTGTGTCATTATTTTCTCAAAGACTGATAATGAAGTGAATTCAAGGTTAATTATTATATACAATCATAGTTTATTTCTAGGTATCCAAATACAATACCAACAACGGGATCACGTGACCTTTTATGACTGTCAACAATGGAACTAAATCAGGAGCAAGAAAATCCTAAGAATTAAACTTCCCCCTGATATGACGTGAAGAAATTCGGTGTAGTCACGTTGGATGAATATCTAACACTTTTCTTCACAATCAAAATAGGGTTTTCTTCATTTATTAAAAATCAGAAATCTCTTATGAACTTTTCTCAAGACTGAACATGAGTTTTGTATTCATAAGGTTACCTGAAGATAAGGCTATATCATGTTCTGGGATGTTAAAGGAGCACGAGGGCAGTTTCAGCCACAAGGGGAGTTTCATCTTGACGCAGCCAGTTTAATTAGCAGGACCCGTTGGTCTCATGAATCCTTAATCCTTTTATACTTTTCGCTCCAGCTGAGGATGCTGAACTTAAGATGGGCGTGAATGAACACTGATCTAAAATTCTGCCCCCCACTCCCCTTTTTCTTTAAGAAAAAAAGCAAGCGCGGCCCTTTTAAATGCCTTTTATTCCTGTCGGTTTAAGCCCCTGCGGGTGGGAAATGAAGAGGGCTAAGCCCCCCTCCGCGGGACATTAATTGGAGGCGAGGGTCAACAATACAAGCGTACGTTGCCTCATCAGTTCTTCATACTGACTGTTGCGTGGGGGTGGGTAGAGGCATTAGGACACACACACTGTCTGAATGCCTCTGCTCAGTGAACAGCTGCCTCATGCTCCTCTCGCCTGCCCCCGTCATTACACTTACACGGCTCGCTCCACCACACGTGGCTTTAATGCAGGGGAGCCCAGCACAGGTGTCACCTCAGTGTTGCAGTGGTCGAAAAGACCTGGGTGCCAATATGCGCCCCCTTAATGTGTTCACCGCCAAGGGTGATCTAGTCAAGAATTTGTTGCTCAAGGTTTTGGTATGTTTAAAATGTGCCGTTTGGTCCTCTCTTTGATCACCCACTGTGGTGGCCATACTGAGAAGAACCTTTAGTCACAGACTGACCAGCATAAAGTGCTCCACCGAACACCACAAAAAATCACCATCAAACTCCTGTCTCTGTCAGAAATCCACGCAATAACTGTGTTATTAATGTGTAAATAATCTGTTTTACTACTTTGATGAGCAATTTCTTACTATGTTTGAATGAGCATTATGTCTATCACTATGTGTGTTATTATCTTGCTGTGATGTGCAACAGTCTACCATGTGCAATATTGTGCAATGTTCTTATCAGGTGCAAAACATTTTCATTGTGTGCAATATGTTATTATGTGCAATAGTCTGAATATTACTACGTATGTCAATATTACTTCTATACATCATATCTCTACTATGCTGTTTATTATTTATAAAATGTGTCTAGCTTAGTGAAAGAAATGTAGTTATTCATGTAATGTTTCATTATAGAGCTGCATGCACTGTGATTGCTTTTACCTGAAAGCCTTTTTTGTTTGAGATTTATCATTCATACTGTTGTTTAGTCTTTGAACAGGCCTAATCTTGAGTTTTTTCTACAGATTTATTTTGGAATGTATATTTGTTATTGATTCTGATGTCCAAGCTTGACCAAGCACAAATCCGAATAAACATTTCAAGTAGATCAAACCACTGGTAATCATTTTTCACTTTAAACTCCCTCAATCAGGGAGAAGAGGAAAAAATCCTGCAGTGCTGGCAGGGTTCCAGAACTAAGGTTGAAACACGGATGCAGGCCACCTTCTGCTGCATCACTCACAATATGATCCACTGATCTTGGACCAGTCTCAATTTAGCAGTTATGCTTGTGTGTGTAAAATCTTCAGCAATGCTGTTTTGCATACTAATGCTACACCTATGAGACAGGCCACTAACATATTAGCAGTAATGTTGTGCTCCGTGAGGTATCCATAATTTGCGTGGCAGGTTATATCACCATATGGCCAGTTTTACTTTCCTTTAATTTAATTTGAATTAACAACTAATTGTAATAGTCATACGATTCTCATGGATGTTTGTAAATTACCTCGTATTGAATAACCACCTCCTTCTCCTAACATCTGTTGCATGTTAGCCTAAGGCATATGTAGGATAGCACATCGTCCTGGCCCAAAAAACGTGTATCCAAAACAATAACTTTATAGGAGAAGGTAAAACATTTTTCAATGTAATTGTAAGTTAATGTAAACAGAGAAAATGTAAAGAAATAATTTAGTGCATCTGTCAAAGTTCTTCATGAAAGGTCTGCACAGTGTAAAGGGCAGCTGTCGTGTAAATAAAACGGAGGTGCAATTTTGTGTACAACAGCAAGGAAATGCCATTTAGTGGTTTAAGCAGAATTGCATGCCATTCAATAACGAATAATGAATAGGGTGGAGTGTGGGTGACCAAATGTCTGTAACATGTTTCCAAAATGTTTGCACAATGAAAAACTTCCACCAGCTTTTCCTTTTTACTCAACATCATGTATAACTACATACAAGTAGGTGGGCCTGCCACAAGAGTTTTGTAAGGGAAAGGTAGTTGATATCATGGTTTGTTCTGGAAGCTCCATGCCCTACATGTTCATACATCCATATAGAACTTTTTAGTTAAAAAAAAAGGCTCAGCACGCAGTGCAGGAGGACTTAGGGTCTAGAAACATTGTCCCACCACATCTGACTTTAACAGAGCCTCTGCTGTATTTAATCGTTACACAAGTTTCCTTGCAGTCTCCATATAGTTTATGCTGAGACTTTTATTAAAAGTAATGGAATTTCGTTATTATTTTGTAATAAATGATTTAAGGAGCACACTATAAAGAAACAACAAAACAATAAATAGACCACCAAACACTTCCATTTCCAAATGAATCTGACTAATGCTTCGTCCTCACGTTCGTCCTTTTCTTCTTGATTGGGGTCTTTTATGCTGAAAAATGGTTTATGCTTTTTATGCTTTAAATGGTCTTGCTGACCATTTAAAAAATATTTTGCTGTAATGAGAATGCATACAGTTCATCCAGGCTTCACCATCTCGCCGTTTAATTTAATTCATGTGAGATACAGTTTCGAGCTGAATGGCCAGTTTCTGCTGTTAGTGTCACTGATCTTTTCAAGACCAAGTCAGTGTTTTAAAAAGTGTAATTTTATAATATTTAAAAATATTAAACTACAACATTAATTAATGTTGACTATGAACATTATGCAATCTATTAAACTGGCCATTTTTGTTGCACATGAACACAGTACAGCACACACTGGACATGGGCAGTCCTGGGATTCAAACCCACAACCTTTCATTCACATGAGCAGCTCCCGACCCACCAGGCCAACATCTAGTAAATTATCTCAAGGCAGCGTGTACACAGCCTCTCGGCATAATGAAATAATGGTAGACAAATGCTATTGTGGTGATGGTGAGATCTTTGTCAAATATCTCACGTTTAAACACGACAAAACCAGAAAATAGTTCACAAGTATAAAAAGTAATAAAAAAATTAATTTCATTGATACAAGTTTTCATGCTTGGTCATGAAAATGTACACTGTTCTTGTTTCACTGCAACTAGTTAAAAATTCAGCCTAGAGACATTAATATTCAGAGAAGCACCTTATCTAATTTAAGAGGCAATCAATGCTCTCATATAAACAAACATTCATTACCTAAGACATTTCAGGAATCAACTCAAAAAGCTACGGAGCTCAGTTTGAAAGTTTTACAGCAATTCACTCATGCTTCAATTATTATCCTGAATATCCATGACATAACCTAGAAGATCTTACGTTTTTGCAGAGAGCCGCTTAGGCATGGCACTGATGGTACAGAATCTGTTACATGAAGACAGTCCCCTGCAAAATTACTGCACGTTTTTCGGAAGTAATCATAGTTACTCTGAACTGTCATTATTGGCAAAAGAGTAAAAATGTAATGTAATTAAGCTTAATCTTAATTAAACTTTAAAAAAAAAAGACTTATTTGACCTCTTTAAAAATTTAAGATCATACAGGGTCATAAGTAAAAGGCAGCACCTAAGTTATCTGATCTGAAATTTGCAATCAAGCTCAAAATTAAAGCACCATATACATTTTAAGATTGACTGAAGGACGAGTTTAAGTAAATTAAATTTATTCACAAACAAAACTGCAAACTTTCTCTTCAGGTGAATGATGAATTAAGCATGAACATGAGGGTGGGTGAAGTGATGGTGCAAAAGAGACCAAGCATGTCTGAATGTACGGACATATGCATTCATCAGTTAAGCTTTTCCAACTGGGAGGCCTTGGGCGCGCTGGTATTCCTGCTGTAGGCTGGCCAGGACTTCGCGATGCTGTTCCGATTTTCGCTCCATCTCTTTCAGCGACGTTTCATAGCGTTGGCTGAAAGAAAGGATTTCCCCAGGCACAGATTAGGCCTGTTCATAGACTAAACAACAGTATGAATGATACATCTCAAACAAAAAAGGCTTTCAGGTAAAAGCAATCACAGTGCATGCAGCTCTATAATAAAACATTAAATGAATAACTAAGCTAGACACATTTTATAATTGTATAAATAATAAACAGCATCCAGTAGTTTTTACATTTCAGGCTTACATTTCTCCATTAATATACTCCAGCCTTTTGCCCACTGTTGCCTTGGCTTCATCTAGATCTTGCTTAACCAGTACTGGTCCAATAAGCTTGTAAACTGTGTTCTGGCTATCCAACAAGTGCAGCTCCTGAGAAACAAATTAGACACAAAATTATAACCTTATAACATTAAAAGCATCAATATTCCAGTAAAGAAGTGAGTATTCCACATTATTGTTTTTATTCAAGGTGATACACAAAACAGAAATCTGGCCCAAAACCCAGAACTTGTCATTTCAGGAAACTTGTTCTTACCTCTTTAACAATGTTATTTTCCGTCAGCTGAGCCTCGAGTTTCTGTCGAGCTGACATGCTTTTACTGACATCTGTAATGTGACCCACACAAGAGATCATTATGTGTAAAGAGACCTCATAAAAAGACCTACAGCAATACAACATTAATGTCCTATGGTATATTTGAACCACTGCTTTACTGTGTGGCAATACACAATTTAATTATTATTTATTAACAGGAAAGTACTACAGAAATAATATAAAGCAGTAAAATGTTCATTTTAAATGTCTGCTGGAGCAATATTATAATAGTGGTATCCGAAGAGCATCACCATACATGTTTTGGTCATACCCAAAATTTTGAACCTCCTGGACAAAATGAATGCATTTCCATACAGTTGTATTTTGCTGTATTGGTCATGTTAAGTATCTCAATGTATTTCATTTCAGTATTTTTATAATTGTACAGTCCTAAATTGTGAGCACCCTAATCAAATGATATGCTTTACGGACTGCGAGTGCATTAAAAGGACTTTAATAACACTGCACTCAAAAAGACTTTAATATTAGGCGTCCTAATACTTTTGTCCATATCATGTAAATTGTAGTTAAATTGTAAGCAGACTGACCGGGCTGACAGGCGAGTCTCTGGTTTAACGTTACTATCGGACGGTTTTAGAGAACAAGACCACTCTGCTGGATCTCCAAACCAACCTTTTTGCATCTGCTGGTACTTCTCCAGTTCAGACTGCAGTTTCCTCTGAATTGCTTCTGCCATTCCGACGGTCGATGTAAACTAAATACAACTGACTCTAGAAATAAAAACCTGCAGATTTAGCTCAATTTAGCTTTTAGCAGCCATGCAGACACCGACCGTGTGGGCGCAGCGTCATGACGAAATCACCATGCGACTGGCTGAGAGGGAGAGGGAGGGAGGGAGAGAGGGAGAGGGAGAGAGAGAGATAAAGAGAAAGAGAAAGAGAGAGAGAGAGAGAGAGAGAGAGAGAGAGAGAGAGAGAGAGAGAGAGAGAGAGAGAGAGAGAGAGAGAGGGAGAAGGGACCAGGGTGGGTAATTTCGCCCCCTAATGTTCATGTAAAGTAAATACACTACCAATGACAATTTATAAGGGTGTGAGATGGTTATACACTGCTGATAATTATTATATAATGAGTATATTAGTATATATAAAGTATAACTCTTTAAAAATCTGCAAATATGTACGGCTATTCTGTTAATCAGCAAGTTTGGGTAGTGGTTAGGGAGTTGCCTCTGCAATCTGAGTGTTGTGGGTTCAGATCCCAGGACTGCAAGTGGCACCACCGAGGTACACTTGAAAAAGTTCCCTCCCTACAGACTGCTCCCCGGGCGCCACCCATCGCTAACTGTCTTCTTCTCCACTCGGTTAATGTGATAAACGCAGAGACACGATTTCACACTGTAGTGTGGACCTGGATGAATCTTTTAACGTCTCAAATCTCTCTGAATCCCCTGTAAACCAGTGTAAGTCTGAATAACTCTTTTAAAATCAAGAATCTGTCACAATCTACTGGAAACCACTGTCGGTTCAGCTGCAGTTCCTCCTCCTGCCCGCGGGGTGGCGGGTCAGCAGCCCCTCCGTTTGGAAATATGGCAGCTCACATGGCCAGAGCAGTGAGAGAGTGAACCTGAAGGTCTTTTCGTGTTGGTGTGAATGCAGTAGACGATTTGTCAGGTAAAAACACTTTTCCAGCTTTTCACACTGACACTCTGTTACTGAGATGGTCAACATTAATGTAACACACCTGTAGAGGAACAGGGGGCTTAATACTGGGCACACTTATTGGCATGGGGCATTCCATCTAACTGATCATAGAGTAGGACATGACGCTAATTTTTGACATTAATGTCATGTCCTCCTGTAGGATCAGTATGTACCATGGATGAATAAACATCCAGTAATCTCCCGTAACGGCTTGTTTACACTTTCTCATATTCTCCTTCCAGTGTGGCCAGTCACACTGGGTTTACTGTTTATTTGTAAACTGATTATTCTTATCAGGAATCAACTTTGATGTAACATCTGGAAACAGGAGTCGTGCAGTTCACTGTAAGACAGAAAGGAAAGCGTTTTCATTTATTGTACTAAAAGTAATATGCAAAATCGGAACGGAAAGATAACCCAGTGACTCTTTCCCGATTGTCTTGTAAGACAATAACTTTTCCTACTCGTAGCAGCTCACAGTGCTTTACAGACCAGTGATAAAGTTCAACAGTATATAAAAAAACGTAAAATTTGATTCTGTTATTCTGTGACAACAGCAGTTACACTGAATAAACTCAGCCTGTTGGCTAACCACCTAACCACCAGCTGGTGGCCTGATGGTTAGGGAGTTGCAACTGTGATCAGAAAGTCATGCGTTCAAACCCCAGAACTATCAGTGGCACCACTGAGGTATGGCACCATGCTCATTGCAAAATCTGTAGCGCCAGTAGTTGAAGGAGGTCGTATGACCAGCAGGGATTTCAACACATCAATGTCTACTTGTGAAGTGGTCTACTGAAATCCAGTATTTTCTGATGAATGTTTCAACATTTGTTGAAAGTTTGATTTATTTTAATTTTTTAACACATGGGCGCCATGGCGACCACTCTTGCCTAGTTGGTAGAAAACCCAGGTACTGCTGGTTATTTTTAATAGTTAAAATCATAAATTAACTAAAAATATTAGTTAAGAAAATGCACTTAACTATCATTTTTTAAAACTAAATTCATTTATGATTTTAGCTATTAAAATAACCAGCAGTGTGGTTAGTATGCATTAATGAAGTATGTATGCATTAATAAAGTGCTGAGTGATTGAGTGTCTGTGAAGACAGGAGGCAGTCTACCAACTAACATATCTTAATTAACACCACACAATTATTCTAACCTATATATGTATGATTAATGACATAATTTATAATGAGCAGTCTTGACAGGAGTTGAAAAGATTTATACTGTTGTATGCCAGAGTTTGGGCAGTCTTGGCCAAATGACATGTTTTGCTGATTTGTAGAAAAGGACTGTTGATGTAAGTGTTACTTTGTAATTGATTAACTGAAACAATGGGAAAAAAATATATCAAGCACAAAATATGGTTCTGAAACACTAAGAAAGCTAATGCAATGACCAGAAAGGCAAAGCAGAACCCCTATTTGACAGAAAAGGAAGGTTAAGGCCTACAGGAAGGCACAAGTGGTTGTTTCAAGATTCAGGATTCTTCATTTGTCACATGCATAGTTATAACAGTACAACACGCAGTGAAATATATCCTGAACCTCTCCTTTATGTCATATTTCTATGGTGCAGCACTGCTTCCACAAACGCATTTTGATTATCTCTTGTTTTGCAGATCTGCTCATGTGGCAGCCTGGAAATGTTTCACGATTCACTAAATATTGGTAAATTCTGGAAGCATGTAGAGATGTGAGTCTTCATTGGTTCCATGATTTGATTTGACTATGAGTCAAAGGATTGCGATTCAGTTACAAAGTAATTCTTGATGCATATTCTTGGAACCATTCTTGCCTAAATTTTATTAAAAGCTAAAACATTCCCAGACATCTTCTTTAAATATATATGGTGTGTTTTTAATCTCTGGTTGCAGCATATGTTGCTCATCCTCTGTTATTACTCACACCAGGCACTGGTGATAAACATATTATCTGAGAAAAGATCAGGGGTGGGGTGTAATTTATATTTAATTAGCTTACTTTATTTTGAATTAAACCAGTAACCTGGCATGTGTGGCATTTAATGAAATAAAATATTTAAAATAAAAATCAATTTTTTCTCCATCTATAATGAATCGTTCAGTTTTACATCATGTTGCATCTTAAAGATGATTATTTTCCACATAAGAAAGTGTGTCATGGTCAGTTAATTAACTGAAGCTGAATGGAAGCTGGCTTCCACGGGACAGTCCAAAACAGAACTCAGGATCCACAGTGCAAACTGAAAAAATCTTAAACATCGGTGAAAATCTGTGGGCGGGACTTAAATCTGATTTGAACAAACCACCCACTGATATCATAGTACTGGAAGTTTTATGTTAGAAAACCAGGTGAAAATTTAGTTAGTAATAGTGTTACTAAGTACTGACTGTGTAACGTATCCAATATAACTGCATTAACATTTACAGAAAAAAATATTTCTGAAATAGTTTGCTTACTTTTTATCTTTAATAAACGAATATAAAATTAGTGGTGGGCATACAGTATTTTTAAATCTAGATTAAGATCACTGTAATCTTGGAATTAATCTAGATTAATCTAGATTAAAATGACTCATTTGAATTCTGCCAAAGGAATTCAGAATATATGTGCTACCCAAATATTGACTAAAAGTAAGTCTTTGAGAACGGGTTTCTCAGCTCCTACAGTAAACTAATTCTGCATTGCACAAGATGCAGACAACCTTAGTCTTGTCGAGGTTTCCATTGGGAAGCTTCTTAAAAATACATTTTTCCTGAAGCAAACCCGGCGGCTTCATAGCTGCATCCATGTTAGCACGTCACGTTTGATGTGGTAATTTCACAGCAGGCATACACACAGGTTCGAAGACTCGTTCTCGCCCCCTACAGTGCAATTCGGCTAGATATAAATCCGCGCTAAAATATCAAGGTGAAAGTCATCATAGCTTGCGTAATATAGACCCAGCTCCCAACCCAACTTTGTGAATAGATTAACGGCGATATTTTTTTACCGCCCGATAAGAGTCTCATGTTAACGCCAATAACGGCCAACCACTATATAAAATATAATATTGATAAATAGATGGTTGAAAGAATGCAGTGGAATTTTTTTTACAGGTTATTGTGCCATGAAATTGATCATTGCTGAAATGTCCTGATCTACATCAACAGTAAAAGATCGTGAGACGAGTTATGAGGGTCTTGGCATACAATGTTTCGAGTTTATGACGCTCGCATGGACGAACTAGTTGATACGCAGTATGTGCAGAAAGCGTAGTAATGTGCTGCATGAGTGAGGAAGGACATCTAGCTAAGCGCAAGTATTCTATTTGTATTGCTTTGTTTAGTTACATTTGGGCCTTTATCATGGCTTTGTTACTACAGTACAGTGTACAAGTCCAATATATTTATGTCCTTTTTTTTCTGTGACTTGTGTTTTTAAGTTCTAGATTTTACAACTGTGTTAGGAGAGGTTATTGACTTGTGTCATCACTGTCCAAGGAACAGATTTCCGTCGTAACTTGAGGACCCTCTGTATAGTGTTGGTTTTGTTCAGTGTTGTTTAATTGTTGTTTGTTGGTTTTACAGTACAAACAAATATGGTATCAAACGGGTGCTCAATTGAAATTAGCTGGCATTTACTCCAAACAGACAATCGGCATTCAGCTGATTTATTTAGATCATTTCAGCTGATCTGTGTTGTCTCACATTGTTTGTATCATGGGGTGCAAGTACATGGGTGCGCTTGGAAAAAAAGAAAACTGGCTATAGTTGATATTGCAGTATCTGATACTATTTTCATGCATTTACATTTACGGCATTTATCAGACGCTTTTATCCAAAGCGACTTCCATTCCCTACCTACAGGGCACAGTCTCCCTGTAGCAACTTGGGATTAAGGGTCTTGCTCAGGGACCCAGTGCTGGCTTTACTGAAGGCAGGATTCGAACCCATGACCTCTTGGTCTGGAGGCAAGTATCCTACCCACTGAACTACCTCCACCCCTTCTGCAAAGCATACTGTTTCATAACAGCCTTGAGACTTTCCACCCAACCTTATAGGACACCCTGTACTAACATAAAACACTGGGTATTCTTTTTATTATTCTTTTAAAAAAAATAATTCATTCGGAATGTTTTTTTTAAATTTCATTTCGATATATTCGCTTTGCACGTATCCCTCTTTTGCAAGCTCATTCCTAATTTGTTAGCGCAAACATGCCAGTCATTAAGGAGTCTTCTGAGCTGGTGGTTAAACAAAGCTGCCATAATTTGTAATTGTGTTTACTATGGTTTTGGGGTGTTTACTCCATAAACATCAGATTTCATTTGTTGGTTTGTTCATTCTCTGCCATTCAACACTGCAGCCTCAGTTACAAATTGATCCTGCTAGAACAGGCTGGGAAGACTGTAAGAACTATATTAGTTGGGATGTTGCCTGTGAAAGTGTTTGCTGCTCTTCTGAACACTTTTTCTGATGTGCATGTGCATCTTTTTCATATCAGTTTGTTCCTCTGCAAAGGGCAAAGCACTGTCATTGTTATTTAAATAAATAAATAATCGATCAATAAGATAATAAAAAATTGGCTATCGGCCAACTTGGCTGGAAAGAAATTGCAGTCAGCTATAAATTCCATCGGGAAAAATATAGCGCAAATTGTGACCCGTGCGACCCAAGAATCGGATTGTTCAATATGCGAGTCGAGAACTAATAGTGATTCATATTTTGTAGAACTTCACCAATACCAGACGGTCATTTTGTGTGATTTAAAAAAAAAATTTTTTCTTCAGTTTTACCTATTCAGTTTCATGCCTGTGTTCCTCATTTCAGAGGGTCTTGACTGCACTTAATGACCGAGTGCAACACTAATGCTATGTTTGCTTTTAAATAACCACTTTCTGATGCAGGGGCATTGAATTAATAGGTTCTGCTCTGTGTAGTTAGGGAATGTTAAAATTCATGCAGCAGTGATTTGGCTCAAACTTCACCTTCGAGTAGTAGTTTATTTGGCTGCCTGACTGACCCTCTCTTAGTCCTGTCACTATCAATATGCAACTTCATGGTGTCGGTGGTACTGGACAGAATGCTAATACACCAGAATGCTCCCTGAATTCTTATATCCCTCTGAGCTCTATGGCTTATGAAAGCTGGCCTATGAGAGTCCCAGGATGAATTGAGAGCTTTCTGTTTTATGGCACTGTGGTTGCGTATGACACATCATCTTCACCATCACAGTGACATTTCACTGCTGACAGTGGTGCTCTGTCATTCCCATTCATGTGATGAGGACCAGAAACGGGCAAAACGGGTCTGGTTTCCACAGTGGTAAATATAAAAAAAAACTGAAAATGTGTTTATTTTTCCTGGATGGTCCTACTGTGAGACTAGCGGGGGAAATTAAGCTTTGCTCAGACCCACCATCCACCAAATCTAAAAGGAAAATTTGCCTTCCACAGCCATTTTCAGTGCAACATGCAATAAATTCATGAACATATCACAATTTCAGACCAAGTAATGTAGGGGCTTAGAATTTCCCAAAACAGTTTTTACCCTTTTAGAACAGCAAACGTAGCATTAATTTAGTTGCAGACCTCATAATCTACATCAGGCTTATACGTAATCTGTGTGCTTCTTGATGATGTTATTCATTACTATAAGTGTATTTTAATCTGTTAGTTTTAAACTGTCTTTAAGAACTTAAACACTGTAGTCTAGTGGAAGCTTCAAAACAAACGAAGAGGCAATACTGTTGTTCTGGTTGTATTTGAGATGAAAACCCTATTATGATTCATAGAAATGCAGCTCCTTAATACAGCAACAGACAGTATTTAGGTTTGATGTAGGTGATGTTGTCTAGGTGATTATAAATACACTGTTATTAAGACTAAAACCGCTTCCAGTAACAGAGAAAGTGCTGTGTTGCAGGTATCATGTTTCTTATGACCACCAGTTTTACTAATTAGACAGGATGCTTTATTTTGGTCAGCAAGATGGAGTTCATGAATGATTTATTATTTGAATGAGTTGCTAGAGTTTGTTTTATACCAGTGCATGTAGATTTTCTTGCCTTTCAAAATGAGTATCATAGAAGCCAGTTTCAGTAATATGCAGACCAGTAGGTGAAACAGTAAATCAATCAGATGACAAATTGTAAGTGTGTAAACTGTTTAATACATAGGTAGGAAGCAAGTATGTGAACATAGCAATTTAAACCATTCTGGCAGACTGTGAATGACAGGATATGGGGAATAGTCATAAAATGGCTTTCTGTTCTCATTGTTTCATATTAAATCAGTTATGCTGGAACGCAGACTAAATGTAAATTTGTTATTATCTATTTACTTATGTTCTGTATTGCTTTATGTACTGCTCAGCAACAACATAAACGTGAATTACATTGATTATCTCACTACTATGGTATTTTTCAAGGGCTGGGATATATTAGGCAGCACGTGTACAGTCAGTTAATATGTTCTGGTAAGGCAAAGGTAAAGGGGCATTTGGCAGATGCCCTTTCAGTCATAATTGCTACAGTCCACCTGAAGCAATTGAGGGTTAAGTGTCTTGCTTAAGTAGATGTGGTAGATGTGATCCTCGGGTTCACAGACAAGTTTTTTACCCACCATTCTACTACCATCCATAAAGAAGGAAACATGGACCAATAATAATACATTTTATTTATAGAGTGCTTTTAAAGGTACTCAAAGACGCTTTACATAGAATTGAAGATACAATAGAATTGAAAATTTACATTACATGGGTTTTGTGAGGATATGGGCGACCAGGTTGTGAAGGCTAGACGACTGGGTCAGTGCGTCTTCAAAATGCTAGGCCATGTAGGGTGTTCCCAGGATGCAGTGGTTATTATTTACCAAAAGTAGGAAAAAAGGTCAATCAGTGACCCGGAGACGAGGTCATGGACTTCCAAGACTTGCTGATCCATGTAGAGCGCAAATGCTAGCCCTTTAGGTCCAGTCCCACAGAAGAGTGCAAATTGCAGAACGAATTAATGCTGGCTATAATAGAATGAAGTCTGAACACACAGTGCCTTGTAGCTTGCTGTGTATGGGGTTATGTAGCTTGCACGTTGGACACAGTGCCCAAACCAACAACAATGGGCACATGATCATCAGAACAGGACAGCCAGGTGTGTGTGGGGACCTGGAGAAGTGATGGCACCAGGAAGCACTATAGGAAAAAGGCAAGCTGGTGGAGGCAGTGTGGTGCTCTGGGTAATGTTCTACTGTGAAGGTCCTGGCAGCCATTTGGATGTTAGTACATGAACCAGCTACCTAAAAATTATTGTAGACAAAGTACAGCCTTCATGGCAACAGCATTCCCTAATGGCTGTGGCCTCTTTCAGCAGTGGTCCCTGCCACACTGCAGAAATAGTTTAGTGATGGTTTGAAGAACATAAAATGTTTAAAATGTGGACTTGTCACAGTTCAGTCGAGCATTGGAATGTGCAGGACTAGTCAAATACATGGAGGCCCCATGTCACAACTTGCAGGATCTACTGCTACTATTCTGGTGCCAGATAACACAGCACACCTTTGAAGCCTCGATAGGTCAGAGCTGTTTGGGTATCTACAATACCCAAACAGCTTGCAGCTATTGTACTATTACATTGAAAAGTCAAAAGCCTTCATCAAATTATGACTTCTATAATAAATGGAGCACTTTTTAACCTTTTAGGGGTGTAACCATACTCAAAATTAAAAATTCAATTCAATACCATACTTTGGAGTCTTGATACAGTTTCTGATCCAGCAAAAATAAAGAAGTGCTTGTGTTGACGCAGATTGGTGCGCCTCAGATAAAAAGTTCACTGAGCTTTTTGATAAAGATGACTGGTAGTGGTTGTCAAAAAAGAAGAATTTTGTAGAGACTGATGGGCATTACTGGCGATAAAGTTTTAAGTTTCAATACTTGATTAATTTTGATGTGTTTTGAAATTACCCTCTTGTGTTCCTAGTATTACAGTCTATAATGAAACCGGAGGAAAAATGTCTTTTCAGTCCTCACTGTGTAGAAGTAGGCTTTATGTTAGAGCAGCGGTGGAAGATAATGAGTCACTTAATTAATGTAGATTACTGTTTTACTGTAGCAGTTTCTAAAGCAATTTTCAGTTCTGTGCCAGGGCTGTTTCTTGTCACCTTCATAGAACTGCTGCAAAAGTACAAACCTCCACATTATGTTTGCAGTACATTCTGTGCGTTCAGCCTGCTTTTGTACATCCTGCATCATTAATATAATTGTACACATAGTAATTTTACAACAAGAACTCTTTGTTGGATGCATGAATAGCCTATTTTAGTACACTTCTTTTACCATTTATTTCCTTGATTCAGTCTATTTTGTGAAAATCACAAATTGCCTGCTCAGCAGGTCTTGCAAATTGGTTATTCTTGTGTCAGTACAAAGCTGTTTTCCCATGTGTGCAAGTCCAATTTGTCTCAGACCTAAAATAAATACAAGCCTATCCGTAGAGGGGCAAACTGGATGAACTGGCTGGTTTTCAAAATGCCAGGTTGTAAATCTATATATGCAAATGAATGGGAGCAGTGGAACTGATTTTGAGCTCCTTAAATCACTTCATAAAATGTCTTTGTCAGTCCCAGAGCTTATAAATCAAATATCAGCTCCTGCTGTTAACAGAACATCATTCAAGCACTCCACATTTTCATTGAAAACAGCTCATCGTTCTGAGCTGGAAATACTATTAACCACACGATTAGGCTGTTGATTTGTTTCTTTTTCATCTTTAAATTGACGACTTAATGATTTACAAAATGTTTGCACTATTGGCCCATGAGGTATGGAGCCTTTCACTGAAACAATTTGTAAAGAAACAAAAGGATAAATGAATGAGTGTATAGAACAACATATTCAGGCCTAAATTGTTCATTGTTCTGAAAATGCTGCCCTTTCCCCCCCATTTTAAATCAAATGACAGTGTCCCTTTCCATTCCCATCACTCAGTTCTGAAATAAAAGCTGATCAAAAGAAAACATTAACTGCTGTATTTCTCTATCTTGTCTCACTTATTTCAATGGGAAAGAAAAGTTGAATAACACAGCACAGGCTTTGCATTAGCTATGTGCATGGCTAATTATCTGGGTGATATGATCTTGTCTACAATAAGCTGCACAGTGAGACGAAGCATTAACGGCAGAAAATAAATATAATCAAGTTCTAGTCCAGTGTCGTTGGTATTCAGAATGTGAAACTCCCCAGCGCTCACTATCCTGCTTTATTCATGTGCATATCATTAGCCAAACCTGCCATCAAAGTAGCAGTCTTCAAAAAAGTCTTCAGCACTGCGTCTTTTTTTTTTCCCTCCGTATGCTAGGTATTGCTCAGGCTAACTGCATCTTTTTTTGAAAAGGTTACCCAGAATTACACAATTACAATTTAAGTGCTTTTTTGCATTATAAGTGTCCCTTGTTAAGCTGTTCTAATCGCCGACATCCTTCAAATTACTCATCTGACATTTAAACATATTTTCCACGCTAGGCAGAAGAATAAATAGAATGTTTTTTCAGTCAACTTGTTTCACAACAGGAGAAAGACTTCAAAGCACCACAGAACAATGAACAAGGTTTTGCTAAACATTCTTCGAGTACTGCTGCACTCATCCAGGTCTGTTGGTCTCTCTTTTCTGCCATGCATCTCCAGATCACTGTCCCATCAACAGAGCCACATTTAATGAAAACTAAATTCATGCAATTCATGGACTGCTTTTGCCAAGGTCTAGAAAACTAGACCTTAAATTGGAGCAAGTCACACCCCACTCCCTCTATAAACTGCCTCATTCAACCTTTGAGACCAGTGATTGGACTCTTCAGGTTCTGAATATTATAGAGTGATTGAGCCCCCCCACATTCCCATTGCCTTGCAGGACTGGAGGGTTGCCAGCAGGCTTTCACTCTCTGACTGACTCGTAAATTGATTCAAACTGCAACATGCTTCTTAAAGAGCGCAAATGCGTTAGGAGAGCGGCGTAAAAACGAATGAAAATAAAGCACTCTACGTGCCTGGCATTTCGAAGGAAGGCCAGTGAAAGGATTTTCAAATGCATTCCTGCAGTGAAAGCCACATACATTAAACCTGCAAGGAGCTGTGGGTCCTGCTTCCCGTGTACCCTGCAATGTAAGGTACTTGCACTGCATCATTGCTTTTGTAGAGATTTCCTTGCTTGCGTTCCTGCCTTTGTGAGCACAAGTCTGTGAGGAAGCTTTAAAGCAGACCTCAGTTCACCTTCCTAAGCGTAAGAGACTGTGTTCATTCCCTTCCAGCGTTCAAATCAGGTGCTTGTAGATAAATAGGCTGTGATACAGAGGTTGTGACGAAAGGCCATTTTAATTACTTTGGCCATTTTCAGGCTTTCCTTGAAGTGCTCCCTATCCACTTATTAGATGAAATATCCCATTGGTTCTCATAACTACTTTGTATTGCATTAAAGTGATCGAGCTGTGACTGATTAAAGGGTGCTTAAGACGCTCATTGGTTTTTGGACCCCGTTAGCCCGTTTACAGAATCACTGTTCTGTGCACTGTTCTACGCAAATAAGTAGCAATTATTCTTTGTCTAAGGAGCTTATGGAGGGTGTGTGTTTATGACTCTTCCAGGAGCATAAGTTCAGAGTATTGCACTACTCAACTAATTGGCTGAATTTTTTAATTGAATTCAGTATAGAATGAACACCCCAAGCGTTACACCCTCCCCCACCCCCATGCCCTTGTGTATCATTCTCATGCTATTACTATTCGAGGCTTGCGGTAGCTATCGCAGTGCCTTGTGGCTGCCGTCCAAGCTCTGCTGACCCTTACTGAACTGGGCCCAAGCCGTGCTAGCTGCCCGTAATGGATCAGCAGGGATCTCTGTGTGTGCTGAAGCGACTCAGGATAGCCCCTTGAACACGCGTGTCTGTACTTTTCTATCATTATCTCTCAGGCCCAAAGGTTTCTCTGCCATTTACCTCAGAAGGGTGAAGCTTTTCATTTAGAGTAGCTGCAGATAACGAACACGCACTCCAAAGCAGGCACACTCTGAGAGATTGTGTGTAATGTCCTCCTTTGCTTCTGGTCATATATTGATCGGGGAGTGTTGAATTTTTAATGCCTTATAAGAGAACTTAATAATTACCTTTCTTTAACAGGGAGGCCAAGAAGCAAGAACAGAGCGAGCCCAGCACCCACACGGAGAATGTCCAAGATATCCAGAGCAGCCAAAACGGTGAAGAAGGTGGATGTTGGTGGTGTGATAAAAGCAATTGTTCGATCAGGACAGGCAGCTCCAGGGCCTCCATTGGGCCCCATCCTGGGACAGGTAGATTCCCCTCCTTCAGCCTTTCTTCTTTCCTGCCCATCAAAGAAACTAATATATTGTTTCACGCAATGTTGACACAGGCTTACCTCAGTTTACACATAAGATGCCTCATTGGCGAGAGTGTAATTGAAACCATTATGATGCTATTAGTCCCCGTGCCTGTCTTAATGATAATAAATGAAGTCAGTGCTTATATACAGAGGCGCATCGGTCTGGCCTCTGAAGAGTTTTTCAGCTCAAGGAAGCCGTTCAGGCCTGAATATGAGATGAAATTAGCAGCAGTCAAGCAAGACAATGGCATATGTTTAAAGGTGTGTGTTTGTGTTCTCAAACATGGCCAACAGTTGTTTGAATATTTTGCCTTTGTGCTCATTCTTTGCATGTGTGTAGGCTGTAGCAAACTGTAAATAAATTGCATTTGGCAGCCTTTTGGCTTTAGGCATTGGTCCTTTAATCTTCCCCCTCTCTTCCTCCCTCGTTTTTCCTCTCCTCTGCCTAACCAGCCCTGACAGAGTAAGCGGAGTAGAGGTAGGCTGCCTGTCGGCTAGGGGGCAAATTTAAACAAACGAGCGAAATAAAAGAAGGAGCACAAGGAAAAGAAGGAGGAACTGACAGCTTTGGTGGAGGAGAATAATTACAATCCTGTGGGAAAAACATTAGCATAGCTGGATGGAGGACAGAAACAAAAGACAGAAGCAAGAAGGGGTGAGACAGGTGTAACACAGGTGCTACATGTGCCATGATCTAGCCGGCTGATGGTTTATGTGAGGTGAGCAGAAAAATGCTCAATGTTGCGCTCATCACTTCACAGGAAGAAACAGAAATGTTGCTGCTTGTAGTTCTCTCCATTTTTCTTATATATAATATATATTTTTTTTTTTTTTTATTTTTTTTTTTGGAAGTAATCTTAAAAATTGCCTGCCAGGGTGGTGCCTCTAAAATGCATGTATTTGAAACGGAGAATGAGGCAAAGATGAAAGCTGAAGAGATGGACTCCAGGACTGGCTCATCCCTCTGTGCTCATCTCTCTGAAATCCCTCTGAAGCGAACAGGCCCTCTTGGGGGGATGCTCCATAATGTCATAATGAATAGCCACACTGCCTGGAAATTGGCAGACAGGCTTGCCTTTTTTAAAATTCATTTTGTAAATAGTTCATGTAAATCACATGAAGTCACATATGAATTTGCACTCGAGCACTTAGCCCTTTGACAAATGACTCTCAATTTCAATTAATATCTGTATTAATGGGTTTAGTTAGGAGGGAGGAGAGTGCAGAGTGCATTAGTGATGGCTGATAGAAATCAAATAAAACCCCTGTCTGGTCACCCTGACCACTGTCACCACCTCTGAAGCCTTGTCATTTCTGATATTACAGGCAGACGTCCACAAGGCTTGTACGATAATTGCATGAGCACTTGAGCTGCTCTTTGTACTCCGCTTAATTACGATAAATGAGGGATTCAAAGGGAATCAGCTCTTGCTGTGTCATTTTTTCCCCCCCAGAGATTTGTCTTACGGTCTTTCACGTATTAAAAGGATGTTCTGTAAATGCAGACAGTGATTGGCATATGCTCTGACCGTGTTTGCTCAACAGTCAAACTTCCATTTAACCAAACAGAAAGAAGAAGAAACTGTTTTTAATGGCCAATGTCACTAATTGCGGTTTGAATGAAGCATCACATCAGTGACACCCTGACACTCTTTGTATCCCTTTGTGTGTGGTGGTGTTTACATAACACTGCAGAACTGTTCCCTGGCTAAGAGCAGTCAGTGAGCGAGTAATGTGAAAGAGGTTTGTGTCTAACAAACATTTTATTACAGAAGTACTAATGGAGGTCATGCTTCACAGTACACGGTACAGGTTAAAATTCATGATGAAAGGGATTTAAAGCAACAACCTTAGTTTTAATTGTTGCTCTTATACAAAGGCACTTAGTTAAAATTACTCTCTCAGCTGCGCCCCATTTGTCCCTTTTATATATAACAGTGGTCTGAAAGAACCAAGATGTATCAACCCTCATTTGTACAAAGTGTGCTAACAGGATGAGTTACTCCAAGTGGTGGCCAAAATAGTCTGCACAGTCTTGTTGCTCATTGCTCATAGCTAATGTCTGGATGCCTCCTGCTCTTTAGAGTTCATGGGAAATGTAGGCAGGTCCCAAGGAAGTTTCTGCAGGGTCTAGGGTCGCATGACCCTGAGTGCGTGATAGCGAGTGGTACCGAGAGGATGGGGGCACTGGAGATGTGTGCACTTGTCCCTGTTCTTCTCTTTGCTCCATAGCTGCCCCCGAAGTCTGGCTTCCTGCTCCTCCATCTGTTCCTGCACCTTGCTCCCTTCCACCCCCCTGCCTGCGTCTCTCCCAGGCAGAGCTGAGCTTCACGGCCAGAGCTAGCAGGTTTTTGCCCAGAAACACAGTGGACACCCTCGGGTCTCTGTACCACAGCATGCCCACGCCCCGGAGTGCCAGCGTAAAGATGTTTATGGTGATAAGACTCAGCCAGGGGTAGACAGCCTCCTTCCGTGGCCCCCTAAGGCCTGGCAAAGCTGCCGCCCCGAGCTCTGTGAGTGAGACACAGGGCAGGAGCAGCAGCAGCACGTAGCAGTAAAAGAACACAATACCGTCCACCCACAGAGGGACTCCCACATTGCTTTGAGCCTCCCACAGGCCAGCTTGCAGGTCCAGAACATCCAGCAGGTCCACCACAACCCACAGGAGCCGGCTCCTCACTTCCTGCTTCCTGCGTAGCGGGGTCATGTGGTCCGCGCCTGTCAAGATGAGGAAGAGTGAGGGCAGGCAAACAGAGAGGAGCAACGTGAGGGTCTTGCGTGCCAGTGGGTCAGGCGGACGTCGCTCCTGCCTGTAGTTTTGGCACACAAAGAAGAGCTTGAGCTGTAACAGGGACAGGAAAAGAAACCAGAGCGCATTGGCAAAGCCCCGGCGAGGCGAGCGCGCCTCCTGGACCACCCCGGCTGACACAAAGCGCAGAGCCAGCAGGAAGCACAGGTCTCCCAGAGCCACTGCAACACATGGCCACACCGCCGGTCTCCCACTGCCCCGAGGCCCCAGCATGCTCTGCTCCAGCAGGTAGAGGTCAACCACTGCCATAGTGCTCACCGTCACCAGGGTAGACATGCACACCTGGGGCGAGGGCAACATGCCTGATGTAGAAGGAGAAACAAGGACACCATTAGAGGAAAGTCACTCATTAAGGCAAGTAACTGGGAATACTTTTGGAGGGCACACTTTCTACTTTAGAGCATGGTTCTGCATAAATAATCAACAGGTCTAGCATGAAATTTGTATACAGACACCCCCCCCCCTTTAGTGTGAGACTCATCTCCCCTCAGAAAGGTTAAACGTTGATTGCACAGTTTAACCAAACAGTAGCTTTCCTTATGAATACTGCATGTTTCAGTAATTACATCATCTGTAATTCAACAATGGACTATTTACGTTCTCCCTGTGGCCACGTTTATCATCCTGCAGTGTTTGAACAGAGAGAACAGCAGCGTTCTGTCTGTTGATATGCAGAATGCAGGTGTTGGCAAACCAGTTATGCATGTGATCTTTGATGAGAAATGTTTGCAGTTCTGGCTAGCTTTTCTATTTCAGTGGACTCTCGCAGTTTTATTACACTCAAAAATGCAGCAGACAGACGTGTGATTTCCCATATATAATATAATGTGTTATCTGTGGCACAACCTAAAGTAAATTAAATTTGTGTTCTGTTTTTACCCTAAGTGGTGATTTTGCCAGAAGTCTAGTTATAGTATTATGTAAGCTGCCCCAAGTGGAACTTTGGATATTTGCTGCCGGATACTTGTTGTATTAGACATCTAGTTACATTGCTTAAGTTATTGCTATTACATGAGCAGATGCTTCTCTATATCAAAGCTGCTGTGTTTGTCCCAAGAGGTGACCCTCTTACTAATTTATTTGAAGTCATGAAAGTTTTAATGTCTCTCTTTCTATCTTTTCAATTTTGCCAAGGTTTCTACAGAGAACTCCAGCCCATTGAGCCCAAAGACTAGTTATGGTGTCACCACCTTATTTATTATTAATTAATTACGTCGAAGTGAGGCCATGCATGCTGTCAAAGCTCATTTTCTTCATGGCTGGTCTGCCATTTTGATTTTCACAGGCACTGGGAAAAAAATTTCACAGGCACTTGCAGTGGAATCTGCAGTGTTAAATGGTTGCAAGGTTGTAGTGTGGGGCACTAAAAACCTGCAGCTATTTCACAGTTACATCAAACTACTGTTAATCGGGTTGTCTTGTATCCTGTATGAATGCTACATTCTTCTTTAAAGCAATAATTCTACCAAGGACAGTGTAAACCTATTCCATTGATTAGTGTGGAAAAATGATCACATGCTTTATGATCTAATCGAATGCGTGCCTTCTCAGCCCATTGAACTCAAGGGCCAGTCATCTTAGAGCTGTCTATGGAGCAGCTTGTATCTACTGCGGGTGTCAACAGGACCTAGCCGGATCAATGGCTCTTTAAAATTAAAATCGTTAACATTGAAAAGGCGGGAAGGCCAACATTTTTTAACTGAAAAACAGATGTTAATTAAGACCTCTTAATAAGAATTATTCATAGTGTGAGTCGTTTGTTGAAAGCAGGCTCTGACTGGTATGGAATTTGCATGTACAGGTTGAGGGGGAATGCTCTCTGTGTGTGTGTGTGTGTGTGTGTGTGTGTGTGTGTGTGTGTGTGTGTGTGTGTGCGCACGCAGAGGCACACATGAAGAAGTGGGCGCACTGGAAAGTGAACTACAACAGTGGGAATGAGATGGGGAGCGAGACAGAGACAATGATTCATTCCCTTGGCTTTTTACAGACCTAATAAAGTGTTAGCGCATGATGGTAATAGTTCATAAATAAGCTCAGGGTGGGAGGGCGAGAGTGGCATGGAGAGAGATGAGTGAGAGACAAAAAGCACTGGAGACCTGCTGGGTAGAGGGGAGAAAAAACATCATAGAATTTCAGAGCAGTAGATAGGACTTGATAGAAATGTATTCATAGCTGGGGAACTGTATAAATTAAATGCATATTAAAAGCATTAATACTTGGTGTGGAGGAAATTAAGGAAATATGTTTGGTAAATGAACTAGAATGATTAATCTTCTCAGTGCTCGGCAGAATGAAAAGAGCATCTCGTTGCTAATATCTGATTAGAACCAGAGGCTCTGACTTTTTTTTTATTCCTTTTACAGCAACTGCATTCCAGCACTGAAATGAAATGGGCTCCAAAACTGCCGCCTGTGAAGATTGGAGTTTAAAGTAGTGATGTCCTATCAAACGCCAAATGCAGTGGCACTGAGCAGAGCTCTTGCCCATGCACAACACGCCCAATGATCATTGTATTATCACATTGAAACCTTGCACGCTTGCTCATCACAGAGAGGTTCATCTTTCTGACTCAATTGTCAACCCATACTTCACTTGGATATGAGTAAAGACACTTGGATGGGAACGTGCCATGTCCTCCAGGCACATCAATAATGACTAGACTTCATAATTCAGTGCCTACCAAGCGGCAGTGCCAACAGGCAATGCGCCCTATTTTAGCACAAGTATTAGTAATGGCTTGGAAAAGTGCACAGGTGAATGCACATCCATGTGTGTAAGCTTACATGCATTATTCAGGCACCGGTTCCTTGGGGGCCTCCACTTCAATACAGAACAAAAGACTGGCCTCTAGAGGATGGCTTAATTTAAATAAAATTATTACAGACCTTTTTAACTGTACTACTTTCCTTCAGAAAGCAGTTTGACAGTTCTGCTATATGTTTGTGTGCACTTGTTGAGGACAGGTGCCTATTTAAAGAACGTAGACAGACCCCTGCACTGAAATGCTGTTGGTTAAATGCTTAGATCCACATAATCAACACATTGATCACTCATTAGAAAAATGATCCAGCATGCTGGGGGACAATTAACTGGCACTGGTTGCTCCAGCCTGCTTAGAGCATAATCCTTCAGGTCAACCCTTCTGTAGTCCTTACAGAACACATCTTTTACACAGGTCTTTTTTTTTTTTTTTAATTTTTAAAGCACATTTTAGGTTTATAAGTATATATGAATAAGCATATTTAAGTTTTACAGCAAATTGTCAGATAATCGGCCCACATTGCTTAGGAACTGAGCCGTAAGTGGTTAAGGAATTACCGTATGATTGTACACCAAAGTGGCTAAAGTTAAGTTTTTATTTGTTTATTTGCATGTAGATGTGTAAACTGTTTCTTTCAGTGGACAATAGAGCAGCAAACCTGACACTTGTACTCAACTTAAGAAGTCAGAATCTCACCCACTGACATGTCAGAGCTTCATTACCCAGCAAAAAACTGTTCACCAACCAGTTAGCTTCTTTATTTCTTTTTTTTTTTTCTTTACCTCAAGTTGGTCGCTTCAGATGCCGTGCTTTCAGTCGCATTCGTCCAAAATGCCTCTGTCTCCTGGAAAAAGCGATGCAGTCGCTGCACCTCAACATTACCACATTCGGCTGAACCCACAAAAGCCATTTAGGCTGCTCGAAGCTCAATGGCTACATTGTCCAAAAACTCGCTTCGTGCTTCAAAGGACGGACAGGAAACTATTATAGAATGTATTTTTCCTTGTTTGTCTGTGGACACCTCTGGAAAAAACTGTGGTCGAACAAAGCCCTGCGTGTGAGCTGGAGGGTTTTTTGTGATAGCGGACTGTTTCTCCAGGTTCTCTCTGCGCCGCTCGGCTCCCGCTGGCCGGGCTGGAGGGAGGGCAAGTCGGGGAGAAGTAGCGGGGTGCCTCGGTGGGCGTCGACTCCCTGCTGGAAGTTGCTTGGCACGACGAGCTGCGGCTCCGTTAAAGTAGAAGTCGACGCGAACTGAACGAAGCCCGTCGCCTCGGAGAGTTTGTGATTGCAGTGTGTGATTTGTAGGCAGTGTACGTGCCCTCCCCTCTCTTCTCCTCCCTCCCTCTTCCACTCTCTCCCTCACACTCTCTCTCACCCACCAAGCCGTCCGTTCAATTCCCTCATGTCACCCTCTCGCTGTTTCCACCGTCGGCCACACCGCTGAAGGCTTATTTGAACAGCCCACATACAAACGCACAATCACTCTCGTCCCTTCACATAATTACAGTGGTGCTTGTTCAATCATGGCTCTGGTAATTACGCTGCATATGAGAGAAAGTAAATCCCAGATTAGCCTGTCGACAGTCACAAGTGATCGTATGTCCAGATGAGCCTGGGAGGTTTTCTGGACTGTTTAAGACCCGTATGTTCCTAACCTGCGGACATTCTTCCATGCCTTGTCTCATCCCAACCTGTGCCTGTAAAGGACTGTGTTTGGTGAAGATAAAAAGATAGATAAAATATGAAAGGATGGCATCATTTGGCAGGTTTCCACTCTTTCACAGTTACAAATGATTGGGCCCCAGTTCTTAACTTTATGGTTGCCCTTTTAAACTCTAGAAATGCTGTTGCATTCACACGCTGAGCTACATCGATTTGAGGAGCGGTGCTGTCGTGTAATTGGGGCGACATCGTACTGGGGAGATGATCTTGTTATCCCATCCCCTTCAAGTATTCTGGCATGCCGGTCTCTGGCCTCTTCACATAACATGCAAATTCAAAGGGACTCTCTCTCGCTCTCTCGTTTTCTTTTGCAACCTTCCCCCTCCACCTCATTTTATCCTAGTAGGGGGGTCATCTTTGAGTGCACGGTTTAATCAGACCCAAGAGAGATGAAGAGAGAAGAGAAATGGGATGCCGAGTCATCTTTCTTGTCACTATCATCTGTGTGCTCCATTGGTTTTCAGAGAGAGATTTTCCATTCTCTGGCTTCAATTTGTTTTTTTGGCCTGTGTCATCTTGTGTTGCATTCCTTCTCTCTCTTCTCTCTCCCTCTCTCCCTCTCTCTGTCCTGGTGGGTGTGGTTGAAGGTCACTTAGCGCTGGCTCTCTCTCAGCGAAGTAAGCAAGAGAGAGAGAAAGATAGAGAGAGGGAAAGTGGAAATAAAGGCATGAAGAGGTGCGAAGGATGGAGTAGCAAATGTCCAGGAGTGCGCAGTCATCACTTTCCCCCGTGACATGAGGGTGAAGTTTGGAAGGGCGTGAAGGATACCTCTGGAGTGCTAAGGACCTGATTGCTGCCCAGAATGTTCCCCAATACAAACAAGTCCCAATCCAACAGAGTGCTCACACACCCCTCTGCCATCTGTCACACACTGGAGCTACAAACTGTCAACACACACACCTCATTCACAGACAGATGGTTGACCTACGAAAATACAGAATGCCCAGCTAGCCTGCAGTCGCAAGTGCTTTGTCCCATTATTAACCAATAGTTAATATGTCCATGCCCATCCCACTTAGTTTGAATGATTTTGATCTGATGTGTATTCTGGACAAGTTTTTTCTTTTTCTTCATCGTGTGTCACACACGGCAAACCAGTCAACCACATGCTCTTCAACTTTACGCAAGTCTGTTTGTGAGGTGCGACTCTTTCATCCGCTCCGGTGATTGAATAGCTTACAACAGAGTTGGATTCAGAATCCTTTCAAACACGATTTACTCTTTTGCTGCCACACCGAAGTAGATATCGGTAACAGCTCAGCTGAGAAAAGGCACCATTAAATATAAAGTGACAGATGAATATGTCCCAAGTGTCATGCCTTGTAGCATTAGCACATCTTAAAATAACGCTCTGTGGAGCAGAAAAGGACTAGTATTAATCACCATTATATTTATAGCAAAATAAAGCAATGCTGTGCATGTCATTGAGGCCGCAGTGGATTTCAGGACTAGAATAAATGAGGCCATTTAGAAGAAGAACCCCAACTGTGGTGTTCCCAGCAACCTCCCGACAGTTCTTATATCTTTGCTAGCTCTGATTTTTAATCGTCTGCTGCAGACGAAAAATACACCACCAGCTTTATCTCCACTTTTGAAGTTCTGCCCAGCATGAAGGGTCTGGAATCATGGAAGTTAAGAGGCTGAAGTTAATCAGCTGTATGACACCTTGATAGGAATGTGTGTGATAAAACAAGGAAAAACTGCAGCTGATTAAATTAGGGTAGGGAAAAAAAGTTAATCAGGGTAATTAATGAGAGTGTCTTACATTGCGGAGTTTAATTAACCCTACGTTTCACCCGCCCATGCTTCCGCCGTGCCACCCTCTGCCAGGGCGATGAATTGCCTGTGCTCGCATGCCAGGGGGTGATTAATCCTCCTAGCTGCCCCAAGGCCGTGTCCTCTGTCACACCCGTGTGCACACGTCCTGTCCCGAGCAAGGGGCGTGTTCCGTTTCACTCACCATTACATATGGCCGCACACGGGGAGAGAATACACTGCCCTGCAGCATTTCAATCTGTCCCCACTGAAAGTTTACTTAAAATACCATTGTCATTCCTCACCCGTGTGTCCTCGCCGTGACTCTTGTACACTCACACTTTAATCAGAGCAGGCTCTTTGTCCCCTAAACGCCACCATTTCCTCTCTTATTCCTCGCACACAATGCTTCCGAGTAAGTTGCACGCTAAGTGAATGTAAAGGCACTCTCAATCGGACACTTAATTACACATTATTTCATTCAGATAGACTATAAGTTGCATTGTTCCTCAACAGCAGCCCGTTCGAAGCTCTGCTCTAAAGTGATATTAAGCTCTCTGAGCCCTTTCATCTCTTGCTCGTTCACTCGCTCTCTCTCTCCCCATCTCAGTAATGGAGTGAACTTGCAATCCCATGTCCACATGCTTTATTCATGAAGGTCCCTTATCCCCCCTCCACACATTAGCCCTCAAAACCTCTTCACCTGCTTTTGTTAAATGGGCTTCTTCAGTGTTAGTAGTGATCCTAATTATAGTCCTCATAGAAAACATGCTTCAAATACAGAGCACACTCCTTTCAGCCTGTAGAGTTCACACATATATGTACACACACTCATGCATGCACACACACACACACACACATATATACACACACAGGATCCTCCAACCTGACCTCCATTTCTTCTCCAGACCATTTTCTCACACATGCAACTCTCATCCATCTGAGACGTTCATCTCGTTATAAAGAATTACTGGAGCTGAAAGACTAGCGACGTTAGTGAAGCGAATGAGAGATAGAGAGAATGGGAGGGGAAAAAATGCGATTGTTATATGAATTACAGCAACCCAGATAATATTCTAGGCAGTTATTGAGGTTAATACATTGATGAAACTTCAACTGCTACATAAATGTTTCTTTCTTATTTGAATTCAGTTGAACAAAGTATTGTTTAGACTCATGCTCCATTAAGAAGTAAATAAACAGTTATAGAAAAAACAGCTCTAAGGCTTCAAAACTGGAAGCCTTCCATCTGGCATGGAAAGTCTGTTTCTGTATAAACAATCCTAAAACAACACATGGTACACTTTTTAACTCCAAGTGATAAACGAAAGCCCTAAATTCTCCATTATTTGCTGGCGAGACATTCATCAAATTGAACAGCAGAGCAAGGGTGACTGATTCAACAAGAAAAAAATCTTGATAATAATTGCTTCTCATTTTTTTCCGTGTGATTTGAGACACTCTTGTAATCATTTATAGCAACCATATTTCACTAAACTGTCACGATAATATACTATTTTATCTTGTTTTTCTCAGATGTGGCAGTGATATAATCATACAACAGTAAACATCAGTGTTCTTTGATCTAAAGATATATTAGACACACTTGTTGATGTCTCTCATGGAATCCAGTAATAGTGTGAGTCCCTGTAATCCATGCTCTGCGGAGGTAGAATTTCATCACAGTATTTCCAAATATCACTTTGTTTGACACTGCTTAATCTATGTTCGATGATTAAGCTATCTTACAGTTTTGACATAGTCTTGTAAATTGCAGTTTTCAATACTCCCTTAACTAAAAATCAACATTGCTGCATGAATCAAGCTTTATATGATATATTACTGAGGTGTAGTTGATCAAACTGTAGCTCTAAAACTACTCTCAGCCAAAAAGTTTTAATGACCTCTTACCTGACCGACAGCATTTGATACAACTTTGGATTGTTATTTACTTTCAAAACGAAGCAAAGAGATGGTGTCTACGTTCTTAAAATGATGCAGAGAAACTGATGCGTCTTGTCTATAAGAGATTAATGCAGGGCATTTTTCTTAGCACTCAGTACTCCGCTTTTCAGCTTCTTCAAAATTCTGCTGCAAGGATCTTTCCTTGTGCTTGCAGGACAGAGCACATTAACTCTGTCTTCATGACGCTTCATTTATTTCCCGTAAAGTTCCCTTGTTGATTTTAAAACCTTTTTTTATTACGTATAAATCTCTTGCTCTAGCCCAACCTTATTTAACTGTGACTTTATGTACGTATTCTCCACATGAAACACGTGTGGAACAAATCTCATTGTTCCAGACAGATTTCAAAGGAGTGGGCATGGGATATAGTATTTAGAAATGGGAAATGGCACGGAACTGGAACGCACATTCATCCCAGGATTTCCTCAGATAGATGCAATAATCTCCTAAAGAAACAGTGTTTTTATGGGCAGATTTCTTTGAAGTCAAATGCTATGCATGTTGCTGTTCCTAAGCTATTTTGAAAAGCCCCCCTGTTTAAACCGATTGTCATAAAGGGTACATAATGGGAGTGTCAATGTGATAAAGAACTTCAATATTCCTCTGAAGTATTGAATAAGTGATCTTGTCCAAGGGAGGCTGAATGCCCCCATTGAGGTGATGTACTGCAACCATTTTGTTCCCCCAGTACTCTTCTTTATCAGTCACCATAGGGAAAAGAAAGGATTTAATTGGACTGCTTGACTTCAGGATGATTAGATCTCCAGGCTTCTGCAGGCTGGACTGTCAGTTTGGCCTGCACATCAAAGTGAATGCTTGTGCCACTTGTATTAAATGCGTTGCATTCTCAGTGAACCAAAGCCTTGCTTTGGAAAGAGTGCCAAAGCACTCATCTTAAAAAAATAAAAAAGCTTCTCTTTTCACTCAGACAGTTTTCTAGTCTTATAATGGTCTCACTTATGATAATGAAACATCTAGACAAAGCTTGCTACCTTCCGCTCCTGCTCTTCCATTGTTCCTGGCATTGCTTGGAACTCTTTGAATGCCTTGTGTGTCTGTCGTCCCACTATAGTTCCATCACCTCTCATTACAGCTGCCAGTCTTTCTCCCTCCGTGGTGGCACGCTGTCTCTCTCCCTTATGGATCTGATATCTGTCCTCTCACACACACTGTGTCTCCTTGTTAGAACTCCTTTCCAATCACCATGTTTTGCTCTGAAAAGTAGTGAAAAGGCAAGAGGAGCAAAGAGGGGATTGCAGCAGCAGTGAAAACTTTTTGCCAGAGGGGTTGCTTTGATGACATTCTCCACCACTAACTCATAATAACCCATATTTAATCCATATTTAATGAAGAATTCCCTCCTTTCTTGTTTACTCAGCTGAGTAGGGGCTAGGTGACATGCCAGCCCAGTTGACATGACATTACTATTAATAAGCTAGTCAGTAGGCCTGTTGGGTTTAGGGACTTCTCATTTAATTTTTTTTTTTCCCCCAACATGCCAACCCAACAGTAATGCCATCTGCTGTGAAAAAGATTATTCCATTCATATGCCCTAAAGTATTTTGTGTTGGCATGGCAACAGCAATAGTCATTATAAGGAAAAAAAACTAAATGAAATAAATAGCACTAAATGAATAAATTTTACCTTGCACAAAGTTTTGTTTAATCCCATTAGTGTACCCCTCAAGGCTGTGACAATTGAGCGAATGGGTTCAGCGTGTTTGATCTGAATTATTTGACATCATACCCACTATTGATTCCCTTCACCTCAATTGTAGTGCCTGTGCTTCGGTACTGAACAGATGCTTACAAGGACAAGCTTTCATACACAAACAGTTGCTTAAAGTTTTTGTCCTGAAAGGTTCAGGAACTGCCTTGTGTTATAATATCTTTTTCTTTGCTTTGATATCCCTGTTTAATTTGTAAATTAAGGACTCAATCTGGCTTCTCCGCAGAGAAGCAGCTTTCCTGCCATTTTTCGTTTTAACCAAGCAAGAGCACACCTGACTGGTTGCTAATCAAGTGGTTTCAGTCTTCTAGCAGTTGATCAGGCACACCACCGCTTGGATTAAATGAAGACCCGAAGCCACATCAGCCCTGTGTGGCGGAGAAGGGCTTGAAAATTGCCTGATGAGTTCAACTCAAGAGGTCTTATCCACAAAGGTGTGGCTGTAGGTTTTCATTCTTGCGGGAGCACCCTTCGTATAACTAGCCACTTGTTCGAAGACTGAGATCAGTTAATGGAATCAGGTTCTTCAGCTTCACTGCAGTGAAACCCTGCTGCCAGGATGAGATGTAGTTAAGGCTAGTGACCCCTGAATTAAACTGAGAGCATTAGAGCAGAGAAACACTTGATTCTGAAATATTATGGTGTTTTAAGACTACGTTTCAAAAAATGTTAAAAGGTCAAACTCAAAACGTTAATACAAACTCAAACTCAAAAACACTTGTGTCCGTCCACGTCCCAAGATCAGCTAAAAAGGTGAGGTTTTGCCTTTTTAAAACCAGGGGTGCTGCTTATGGAGACTTCCCACACAGCATAGTAAAACGAAACAATATAATATATATATATATTGTTTTGTAAGAAATTGCAGCACAAGATACTTTTTTGAGTCTATCATGGCTTATCATGTCAGTTAAGGAACACAGAACAACTGTGTTTTTCACTACAAACAAAGCAATAGTATTGATTTTATTTGGATTTATTTTAGTGCAGTATGTAAGTTTATATTTCTTTCCACTAGCTCTTGTTTGTCTGTTCCAGAAATAAGAAAGAAAGAAATATATTGTATCATGAAAATATTGTGATATTCTTATTATCTTGCCATAGAGTCCACCCCTAGTGCAGAGTTAAACTCCAGGCCTAATGGAACACACCACATCCCTGTCATGGAGGCCCTTCAAGAGCATCTGAAAATCAGAGCTAGGTTTGCTGCATGTGACCTCTTCAGGATTAGATTTCCATCAATAAAAAAAATCCTGTGTAGTCTACACTTGGACCTAGTCTCAGCATGCCTTGCCTTGAGTTGTACAAGGAGTTCTTGTGACAGGAGGTTATAACTTTGGAGAAGACGGGAGCGGCTGCAAATCCAATCATATATTTCTTCAAAGGCTCTCATCAGAAAGCATACCCATGTCCATCCCTCAAACAGCCCCCTATAGGGTCTTAGCAGTAGCAAAGACATTTTAACTGGCTTGCTTTCTCAATTATAAAAATGAATGGTTTAATTAAAATAAAAAAAAAAGATAATATAGATATAAATTATAATATATAAAAAATGGTTCTCATTTGAACATCCGCCTTTGTGGTTTTGAGTGGTTAGGAAAAAGATGACAAGCATCCTTCAAGAAAGAAAGCTAATTCCACAGCATAAAGTGATTTTTCTATTGCCTGGAAATGTAGGCTAGACTTCGACTAAATCTTGTCTAGAAAACTGGCCCTTGAGGATACATGTACATTTAGTCTTATGTGGGGTTTTTTGCAAATTACTGACCTGGTCTATAAATTGAGTGTCTGAGGCAAGTGACAGCATACTGCAGTTGTGATAAGCGATTTGGTGCAGAAATTCAGAACCTAGCTTTAAGGCAAATCCCTTTCACAGCAGCAGAATGAAATGTGAGTCTCGGTTGACATGGTGCCTTCAGGAAGGTTTCCTTGCTAAAGGTCAGTGTGGCTCTCCCTGCTGTAATGAGATTACTGATTAGTAGCTGCCTGCGAATTCTAGCCACTGAGAGAGGGCATTCAGATTGTGTTGAAGGAGTGCAGGAGAAATGGCACCCAGTGTTGACTTAATGTCAGCTGTACATTTAGCTCTCCCCCTCTGGCTTGCCTGGCAGGGACCAAGAATGGCGATCTCATTTATCACAAGTCTCACAGGCATGATGACTGCCATATTCTCACCACCCACACACACACAAGCATACACACACACACACACACACACACACACATTCTTGACTAAATGGGCTCTCTTCCAGTCCCTTACTCCCATCCTAGCACGGGCAGCTGAGCATGTACAGGCACTCACAGTGCACCATTGAGTTAATGAATGAGTGACACTCACTGTGCAGCCTTTCTATGGATCAGGTCTTTGGTATTCATCAAAAGAATGCCACCTCAAGTGGTGATCCGAGAAATATGTACCGATCCAGATTTCGTCTTTGTTTTTTTCCCCACTCAATCCATAAACTGATGTCTTCTCTCCTTGTTTATTCCAGAAAGGCATCCCAATTGGCGCATTCTGCAAAGACTTCAACGAGAGAACGAAAGAACTCAAAGAAGGCATCCCTCTTCCTATCAAGATCAATGTCAAGGTATTATGCAGACTCATTTGCGATGCAATGTTAATTTGCTTTTTACAGTCATATCCAGCATGTTCGAGTGGCCACGGCAGTGTGGCAGATTATCTCTATTGATCTTTCTGTGCTGGCTCATCTTAATTTATCCAGTTTTAAGACTCCTTTGAGATGCTGGTGTACAATTTTACTACAACAGAGAGTAGCTAATGATGCAGTAAGAGTGTTAAAGTGTAGATGGGAGCTCAAACATGAAATGGAAACATTGAACATAGTTGGAGCCAACTGGTATGCAGAGCATCTCAATGATGACCATGGTTTTGAAATAAGAAGCTGTAGTGATGCAATTCATTGAAGTTTCACCTGACCTCAACCGGCCTGCCCTTGTTTATTATAATGCATTTGCCAAAGACACTGTTATCATTTCCACTTTTTGAATTATTACTGGTAATGTAGACGGTTCAGCGCTTTGTAAAGTAATGGAGGCAGCTGAAGGGTTTGTCTCTTGGGTGCATTAAGAGAGTTTTACCTGACACCTTTAATTTCTGTCTGTCTCTCTCTCTCTCTCTCTTTCTCTCTCTCTCTTTCTCTCTCTCTTTCTCTCTCTCTCTCTCTCTCTCTCTTTCTCTCTCTCTCTTTCTCTCTCTCTTTCTCTCTCTCTCTCTCTCTCTCTCT
>JBBPDC010000032.1:2429490-2457368 GCA_037974485.1 Hemigrammopetersius urotaenia | reverse complement strand
TCTCTCTCTTTCTCTCTCTCTCTCTCTCTCTTTCTCTCTCTCTTTCTCTCTCTCTCTCTCTCTCTTTCTCTCTCTCTTTCTCTCTCTCTCTTTCTCTCTTTCTCTCTCTCTCTCATTCTCTCTCTCTCTCTTTCTCTTTCTCTCTCTCTCTTTCTTTCTTCCTTCCCCTCCCTCAGCTTATCCTCTCTCCTTATTGTTCACCCACCAGGTGAAATGAAATGCAAGACGGGAGAAGCCTGCCTCAGTTTTGAAAATAAAGATGGATTCGCAGGCGTTAGTGCCGCTTCCAGAATCAGTGGCAGAGCATCAGGTTGCTAGGCCCATAACAGAAGTTGTGAAAAATGTCTTTTCATTATATTCCAGACTAGACAGTTGCAGTTTGTGTCACCTTGCGAAATGGGCTGTGGCTGATCTGGAAGATGGTGCAGTCATCAAGCTAGCTAACTCACTAACCAGAGAAACACCGATCTGTATCAAAATATATAGATAACTGGCTCAGTTGGTGGCAGTGTGTTGACTTATGTGCAGCTGGGCTTAGCCAAGGAGCTAATTCACAGTATAAAACCAAAAGCCTGCATTATGTGCATTATAATTTAAACACTTCACATTTACCTCATGTTTGTGCAACATAGTAATACTGTAGTTTTTTTGCAGCTCTGAGTGTAAGTGAGTGTTTTCAGTTCTATTTTACTGTGATTTGAATCTGAGCCCTTACGTGAAGCAGGCGAGAGTTAGACATTTTCAGCAACACTGTCAACTTTCTGTTTAATCCCCTGGAGTTTTTCTGTCAGTGATGGCAGTTGTGAATGCCTGGAGGCAGAAATGTCAGGTTGTATTGTCTTTGTGGTGTTCAAGGTATGGTAGCAGTGGTCCCTGACCTAGCTGTGAGACATTTCCAAAGGCACAGAGTGAGTTCAATCACTTTTTTGTTAGGATTTCAGCCTGCTGATCCCAGTTTCAGTTTTGCACAGTGCTCGTGACTTTTTAAGACAGCCTGCTGCTCAGTTAGCTCTAATGAAACACATTTGCTCCAAGCATCAGTTCAAAGCCTTCAATTTCCTCTTATTACTAGGGAGTCGATTAAGTGTTATAGTTAAATAAGAGGGTTTTTTTTAAGTAGCCGTCTTGTTTAAATATTTGCAATATCTTCTAATGATACTAAGCAGTTATGATGCATCTTTTGAGAGGAAAATATATAGGCTTATTATTCTTGTCCTCCAATAGTGCTATAAACTGTTCCATCATTTTCAGCTCTACTCCTAACACACAGACATCAGCCATGTGGCGGAGAAGGGCTTGAAAATTGCCTGATGAGTTCAACTCAAGAGGTCTTATCCACAAAGGTGTGGCTGTAGGTTTTCATTCTTGCGGGAGCACGCTTCATGTAACTAGCCACTTGTTTGCAGACTGAGATGAATTGATGGAATCAGGTTCTTCTGCTTCACTGCAGTGAAACCCTGCAGCCAGGGTGAGATGTAGTTAAGGTTGGTGACCCCTGAGTTGAAGTCAACACACTCACTTCATTGTATTTTCATTGCTTGAATTATTTGAGGTGTGTGTTTTGTGTGTTTAAGCCCTGCTGAAAGAGTGTGCTGGCCTATAATGCAGTGATGGCTGAATTAAGCAATGTACTCAGGGGTGTAGTGAAATAATCTGATAAACGCTCAGGAATCTGGAGGAATCAAATTTTCAGTTGTTTAATCTTTAAACAGTGGCATTGCAGGCTTAAATGCTCTTCATTTTCTTCATCTGCTTCTTTATATTCTTATACACTCAAACACCAAGTACTGTACTCCTTCTGTATTGAACGATACCAGATAATACCTAAAAAAACACTAAGACGTTATGTGACCATACTTTAAACATGGGGCTGCACGATATTAGGAAAACATGTGATATGCGATAATGTTGAGTTTTGCGATGGCGAGATCACATGCGATAAGTGAGTAAAAACTTAGTCTTTATAGTGTTAATGTTTTTCTGCTTTGGATTTGCTGATAACAGACTCAAAATGCTGACTAGTCTATGCAGAAAAAAATGAAATGCAATATTTCCATTCCAACATGTTTTTTGGTTTTTTTTGTAAGAATTTACTTAAACAGAGCATTTAATGCCTCCCATAAAACATTTGAACCATTGGACAAAAATCTGAATATTTTTAAAATAATTTTAAATCTTAAATAAATGTAAACATAATTTAAATTATAGTAAGTTCTTAGCCAGAAAAAAATAGCAAAAGGAACAATCTATAACAGCAGCACAGAAGATGAAGAAACTGCCCAGTGATGTTTTTGCCCTCTTCTCTGTGGCTCTGGGTGAAGAGTTTTGGAAAAACATCATTTATCGCGGTTCAGTCAGTCTTTCGCGATGTGGATATTGCGATGACGATAAATTTGCGATATATTGTGCAGCCCTACTTTAAACCCCTAATAGGTTTTTCGTACAGAATTTTCTTTTCAAGCATGGTTCTTTTGACAAAGTGATCCTTCTTTGGCATCACTGAACGGAACATTTGTGACACATTTCTTAGCGCTAGAGAAGTATTAAATGCAACATAGAAGGATCTTCTGTCAAAAACTAAAATCTAATTAGACATCAACCAGGACCGTTTCAAAGATTAGAAGGTTAATGAATCTCAGTCTGTTTTATTTAATCTCCGTTTTGTGTTTGAGTACCAGCTTGTGTTAGTTATTTGGCTAACACTTTTTTGGTCCACTGTAGATACACATCATGTCTTTTACATTTAACTAAATATCAAACGTAAACACTAACGTTAACCTGGACCCAACGCATAAATTTAATCCTAATCTAAAACCTAGCTATAATATCAGTTTAATCAGACAGAATTAAATAATCTAGATAATTTGTATGAAAATAAAAACGCCTGTTTTTTTTTTTTTTTGTTTTTTTTTTGTGAAATCTTACCTCACGTCCAAAATTCAGTGCTTCTAAGGTACACTTCCAGCATGTAACTGGTGGTTCCTGGCAAACCTGGGGCACGGACTCATTTTGTTTGTCACTATTGGCTTCTACCCTGCTAATCAGCCATGAATTCCATTTTCACCCCGGGTGTTTCTGATGTTGCAGTCATGAATACTAACTTAGGTTAAGGCGGGAGAGGCCAGTGGAGCACTTGGACTTCCTTTTTTCTACACATGGCACGGGTGATTTCACACCTTGCCATTGGAGAGATTTGCTCCTGTGAAGATTCACTACTGGACCAAATTCATTTCATTTGGAAAGTATGGTACTGACCATGGTTCAATGGAGCTCCAGAAGCTGGGGAATGACTTTGTACCTCTGTCAGACTAAACATTATTTTGCTGAGGTGTGAAGAACTTCCTTTGGGTTGTGCTTCCAGAAGCGATGTGCTGCCAACTTAATTCTGTTCATAGGGGCCACAGTTATTTACAGATGAGTTTATCTTGCACTCTCTCTCTCTCTCTTCCTCTCTCTCTCTTCCTCTCTCATGGCTAAAACACTTTAGATTGTTTACCAGAGCTTTCCAGCTGTGCACCTTAATTGGGTTGACGAGGTTAATATTCACAAATGATGCCGATCCTTTTGCAACTGCTGCCCATGAAAAGAAATTCAGGCAGGGGGTGAAAATACTTTTTCACAGCTTTTTACTGTACCACTTTAAAAATAACCCATGTCTTTTAACTTTTTCTTTTTACCTTGCCTTTCTTTTACCTTTGCCTGATGAATGATTTTCCTTTCATGCGGGAGCTTATGCAAAAATGTGCTGCCACTTAAAACAAAGGGGGAAATACCCATAATGATTAAGATGCTAAAGCAAACCAGGCCCTATCTTTTCACAGCCACACTGACGAGGGTCCTGCAGGACTGGGAGATTAGCCTGGCTGGTCTCAGTTAAGTGGTGGCCAGCCTGGTGGGTGTGAGAGTTTCTGGTTGAGAGTACTAGCTTTAGGGTTTAGTTGGATGGCTGCAGTCGATTTTGGCCGCATGGTCTTCTTGCTCCGGGCACCCTGTGAAGTCCCAGAAGCCCCATTAAGCTGTCTGCTGTGCGCTCATTGTCTTTGATCCTCTCTGTGACGTCTAATCCGTGCCTTAAAGCTTTAGTTGCAGCAGGATGGGCGTGCGTGTGTATGTGTGTGCATTTACTAGCTTCACTGGACTCAGTCTGTGAAACGCTGTCAGAAGCTGTGGATAGCAATTAGATTCTTGCAGGATTCACAGATGCTATTGAAAGCGATAGGATGTTGATTCATCTTCCTGCAGAAGCTGAAGTGTCACCAGATAGTCATCTGTGTACATGGAGAGAGTGACGCATTGGTTTAGGTCGGGAGAAAAATCTTTCCATCCTAAATCTGACAAATAAGGATTTTATCTGTGTATTACAAACAAAACATTTGTCAGATGGTAATGGTAATGTTAAGCACAGGGACTGTATTTCAAAATAACATCCTCAAGTAGTCCTTTGTGTTGCATTTCATTGGTCCAGCTGTGAGGGTATTAGTCTTTATATGTGCTTAAACCTTCACATAAAACAGCCAACAGTGCCTTTTTGCATTTTCTACTGTTAAAAGATGATCTTGTACAGAGTCTTACTATTTCCTCTCTCTCCTCAGCCTGATAGGACGTATGACTTGCAGATCGGGCAGCCCACTGTGTCTTACTTCTTGAAACAGGCTGCAGGCATCGAAAAAGGAGCAGGGAAAACAGGTAAGCCAGACATATTCTAGCCACAGCTGTGGTCATGCATCGTCCCAGCCTTTATCCAGCTCTCTGCAACCCATTTGTATGTCTCAGACCTGGCTTATGTTTCAGTAATGGACAGGCTTTCCCCTACAGGGTGTTTGGGTGGGTGTTTTATTTTTTTTTTTTTTGCTTTTTCTTTTTCCTTTTTGATTGATGATATATTTATACTGAGCCATGCCATACAAGAAAAGAAGCCGTGAAATTACTCAGAGAAAAGGAGCAGCGTAAAGGTGCTGTACAAAGGAGAGAGAATTTTAAATTTTGCCTCATTTTCCTTACATTCCATCCGCCTTAAATTATTCCCTCTTTTAACACCCACTCCTTCCCTCTGCACTTCTGTTAAGTTTCTTTTTTTTCCTCTGTCACGACCCCCCCCCAACCCCCCGCCTGTGCATTTCGTGCTTACTCTCTTGCACCATCACACACACTCGCTCTTGCGCTTATGTACTCACTTTGCCCATCTCTGACTCTATCTCTCGCTCTCCTAACCAGCTGTGTGTATCTCTGTTGCATTCACCAGGGCATGAGATAGCCGGGATGGTGTCTGTAAGGGCGGTGTATGAGATAGCACGGGTCAAGGCCCAGGACGAATCCTTCAAGCTACAGGATGCCTCTATGGAGACAGTGGTGAAGTGTATCATCGGCTCAGCCAGATCCCTCGGCATCAAAATTGTCAACAAGTGAGAAAACTCAAAACTACCTCTCACATGCTTTCATGAACTGGCCCTGGAATAAACAGAAGACATTAGAAAACGGTTAAAACAGAGCATATGAGAAATCAGATGTAATACATGCAGGAGATAGAATAAATCAAATTGCACATATAAAGAAGTCAAAATGGGATAAGGGATAAGTTTATGTGGGTGTTTTTCAAATCCATGTTTTTCCCCCACGGACAGTTTTTTGTGATGAAGCTAGTTCTATTCTGCATGATGGATGGTATAATGATCATATAATAATCATATGCTGAGTGTTTTTGAAGAAACAGTGGTAGCTGACTGACACTGATCATTATATCTGTGCCACAGTCTGGCCTGTCTGACTTCACACTGAAAATACTGAAACAGTTACTTGATTGGTGCTTGAGGTTTTTATTAAGTCTATTGCAAATCTAATATTACTCATTCAAAAAGTTGATCTGAAATCAGCATGAGATACTGGTTTAGAAGAGTGTGTTGTGGTTTCTGATGATTACAATGATTTTTTTTGTTGACCTGTGTTATTTGTCAAAGCGGTGGAGTGACTGGAGTCTGGAGTGACTGCTTAAGCCAAAGAGAGCAGTCACAGGATCATACTAGAGTTCAATGGCTTTTATATTGGAATCACAATTTGAATTAGTAAGTTTAAATCATAAGAGCTATGGTATTAACACGTATATTAACTCTACTCTCTCAAGTTTTAAGTAAGCAAATTCAACCTAATATCACTGAATTTATAGATTAGTTGAATCGGATCTCAGACTCCTGTACCAATTTTTCATGACATAAACACAACCAACTAGCAAGCTGGTTAGCTTTAGTGCTTAAGCCTCAAGGCAAAATAAAAGTGGCTTTGCTCCCCTTCTCTGGCAAAAAATGCTTTTAAAAATCCTCATAAAAAGAATATTGATAAACACAACTCCAAATCCAAGACATTTGGTCTTAATACATACATAAATGTACATATCACACCCTGACTCATGTGGACCTTTCACTACAACTTTAATATTCAACTGATAATTAAACTTGACACTACCATCTATCAATGCTATTTACTGGTTATCAAAAAATAATTCGTTTTATACCTTTTAAAATGATTTTTTTATTGACTAATAGATAAGTTTCTTTTAGCTTGCGGCGAAGCATTTTCCTGTTTTTACACACACACACACACGCACACACACAACTGTCAAGGTGAAGATAAATTTCAGATGTCATTATGCCTGTGATTTATCAGCGTTTAGGGGGCTGCGACAAACAAAAACCTCATTACGTTACTGATTTGAGACATCTGATGCTTCTCAAAGATGATACTGTCGCTCTTTGCCAATGAACCTTGAGACTAAAGCACTTATCACACGTGCATGAAGTCACACTCAACCTGCATTTCAATGAAGCCCGGAGAATTTTGAAATTCTAATGTAATGCTGATGTATCTTTCTATCTGTCTCTGTCTCTTCCTCTATCTACTTCCTCCATACCATTCTCTGTTTTTCTGGCACCGCTGTTTCCTTTCTTCCTCGCTCTTCCCTTGTCATCCCTCTGTCAGCTTGTCACCCGAAGAGTACGGGGAGTTTCTCCGACAGCGAGAGGAGAGGCTGAAGGAGGAAGCTGCAGCCACCGCAGAGGCACCCGCGGGGAAGAAGAAATAACTAAAAATCACAGAGGAACCGCCTGTCGTGTATTTATACTGCATGGCTGTCAACAACACACACACACCCCCCCAATGCAGAGACCACTTATTTGTGGAAAACTTGAATTTACACAGTGTCTGTCTTTGGTAATAAAATGTGCTTGTTTTACACCCTGTGCTGTATTTTTGCTGCTTTCTGTGCCTCGTTTTTCATAACTCTCTCTTTTTCCTCTTGCCGCTCTGCCTCTCTCAGTCTTTGTTTCTCTCTCCCTGTTACTCTCTTTTGTTCTTTCACCTTTCTAACTTGCTCTTTCCTTTCCATTCTCACCCCACTCTTCCCTCGTCATTTCGCTCATTGGATTTCAGAGGCTGAATGTCAAAACTGAGGCTACGGAGATTACTTTATAGAAACTTTTTCGCAGCCAGTCCGTGTCATGTAGCTAAACACCATTTTAGTTCTTGCCAACATTACACTTCACACAGTGCCAAGAGTACAGAGCAGTCAATCACACAGAAAACCTTTGATTGGGTTTGACGGGCCTGTATGTGACTGAGCAGCTAGGCACTGACCCAGGAATCAAAGAGCTCCCCAAAAAAATCTGTCAAATTACTTCTCAGACAGTAAAGCAGTCTGTGAATGAATTGCAGGTAGGTGTCAGAAGTAAGTGATGGTCAGATTTTTTTGTGAATTGTGTAGCACAAAGGAATAGCTGTCTGTTCAATATAAGGAGACTTAGGTGACTATTCTCTGAACCCCCCTCCCTTCCAATTCTGCAGGCCGACAGAACAGAAATACACTCCATATCAGTGTCTGCAGGTCCTAAGGGAATATCACTTTTTTCAAGTTCTTGGGAGGATTGAGGTTGGTCAGTTTAAAGAACCTCAAAGCTGTTCTGTTGGGTGGGTTTCTTTTTTTTCTCCTGCTTCCCTGTGGATTTGAAATGGATACAGTGATGTATGTCTATGCTGATAAATATTAGTATGAGATTCATGATCAGCGGTGGCTGTTGCATGAGGTACAACTGCAGGGCAGAACAGTCTCATTGATATGCCTTCCCCTACCTCTCATTGTCCCTTTGGGCGGGCTTGGTGTCTCAAACATTTGTGGCTTCCACAGACCTGGAGGCTTGTAAAATGACTGAAGTGCAGCAGCTCATCACCCAATCGGATGACAAACCGGAGGATTACTAAGGAAGAATGAATGCGCATCAATACATTTGAGAAATTTAATGTTTTGTGTTTCTTCCCCCACGCTCTCAGATGATGTGTCAGGCTTGATCTACCAAATGACTGCATATTTATTTTATCTCCATTTTCTATCGCCTGAAATTTTACAGATGAAATTGAAAATAATCATAGAGGTAGAAACAGATATGCTTACATGGTGATACAACAGGGTGGTACTACACAAGTTACAACATTTTGTAGCTCGAGAAAAGTGAAACCACCACAAATGCACAAGGCTACGCTCTTTTTGGGTGTATAGGCATGTATACACTAATCAGAAATAGCATTAAATCATTGACAGGTGGGTACGAGTTTACATGGCCACAAACTGATCAGAGTGCCCATTCTGACCTCTGACCACCACTGACGGTACAAACGATAGGCGTATGAGCTTCATAACTGGACATAAAGCAAAGGAAGAAAAGTAAGATGGATCCCGTTTTACTTCTCGTGGACAGCCGAGTGCAGGTGCATCACTAACCTGGGGAAGAAAGGCTAGCAGGACAAAGGGTTGTAAATAAAAGTTTGACATCACAAAAAGAACCACTTTAAAATGTTGCAGCTTAGTTTGAAAAAGGTAAGAAATGTCAACTTCCAGTTATATGACACATAGTTTTAGTGATTTTTGATCACTTAGGTTCTGCAGATTTCAAGTCAAGTCAGATTTACTTGAAAAGCATTTCTGACAATGGGAGGTGGCACATGGAGCGACTCCGTGGTGGTGCAGAGAACAAGCAGCATGAACACCCTGTTGAACATGTGCCAGCATGGGAGAGAGATAGAAATGCAGAGGAAAAGGGTTTAAAACCTCAGACAGTAAAAAACGAAGATCAGAAATAACATTAACATTTGTGCATTTTCACCTGCGTTTAATGATCAGAAAACACAAGAAATAAAGCACATTTTAAACATACAGATGTGAACTGACTAGCCAGTCCTCCCACGCATCTCTTATACATCTTTTCCTATATATTTAACAAATCTCTCAGCCACCTACCCTTTTAACTGTTTTTACTTACTTGTGTATTAATCTCTGACTTGCTTTTTCTATTTGACAGGATTTGTTTTGGTGTGTAACTCCAGCAGTAACTTGATTAAATAGCTGTTGTTGATTTAAGTAGGCTATAGCTATAGAACAGTTGTGGACTACTTTAAGCACTGTCGCTTTGGATAAGAGCGTCTGCTAAATGCCGTAAACGTAAACAGATGGATTAATGTGACATAATTGTCCAATTCGTGGTAAAATCAGGGAAAAACTCATTATTACTCATTATCACTCTCTTTAAAAAGTCCTCCTGCTCTGAATGCCAGTCCCCGGCCGTGCAGCCCTGGGGAAGAACAGAACGCCCGTCTCAGCCAATCATGTCAGACCTCGTAAATTATAAGCCAATCATATTAGAACCCGAGGGGTTCTATGGTTGTACTTGCTCTGCAGAGTAATGTCCGGTTGCAGTCCTTGGAGGATCATGGCTGGATTGTGGCTAAACGTTTACTAAAATGAACATTAGGCTTCATTAATAATATATATACTGAGTGAAATAAGTAAAAGCAGCTGCAGAGTGAAGCTACCTACATATATTGTGAATTTGTGGTCAATTGTGATCACTATAGCCAGCCATCGAGGTTTAACCCATTTAGCTAATGTTAGCTGACTTTTATTTTATGCAGTGACTCTAATGTGATCCAGCTAATTAGCCAACTATTTTAATGTGAATAGTAAAAATCACAGATTAAAAGAGTATGCACGAGAAAAAGATAGAAATAACGACAATTTCGTATCGCTAGTGTCTATTCCATACACGGACTTTTTAAGGAGACAACCCACGCCCCTCACCAATCCCCAAGCCCCAATACCAATCAGGTGAGAACTTTAAGGTCCAAAATAATAGATTGAAAATCTCCCATCAAGTCATCAGGTCTTGTGCAAATCTATATACTTAACGTGTCCTAAACTGTATTCCTAGACACAGGTAAAGAGAGGCAGAGGCAAAGGCAGAGAGACAGTGACAGGACCAAAGGAGCAAGTCAGACGTAGGTTAGTTATCAAGAAAAATGAGTGGGATCTGTTTGAGCTTTCATATACAATTACTGAAACCGTAGAAACTTTGTTTTGTTCAAATATCCTCATTTGCAAATGTTCGTATTTGCATATATGCTGCCAAATGTCACGGCCATTAAATTCTTTCACCATGATTTCTTTGGCCACTCTCTTTCTGATGACACCAGTTGAGTATCAATGTATGATCTGTGTACTTGAATAACATGTTTAGGACTGGCAGTAACATGAGAGGGGATATAGCATTGCTTGACTAATCTGTGCCTGTTGTATGTGGATGCATGTAGTATTTAATTAATTGTGGAGCTGTGCTTAATGCAAACTATGGAGAGACAGATCTTGTATGTTCCCAAACATCAGTTATTAAAACAATATGGAAACACATTTACACTTTTTCACCTAGACTCCCAAACAAGACCCCAGTCACATCCCTGTAACTGCTGTGCTATTGCTGACATCCCTGTAACTAGCTACAGATGGTACAGCTGAAAGAGGCTACATGAGCTCTACTCATGATTATTATTTGTGATTGTCATAGAAATTAATTTTGTAATGTAAATAGATCATATGAGCTATGTATGGGAGGTGGAATCCTAGCCCCTGACAGATAAATAGCTACATCTAATCTTGATTACGAAGCTTGAAATAGGAATTAGCTTAAGGCTTATGATTATGTGTGATGTCATGTTGTGGTTTATATGCACATTCCTGTCTTACCACCTCTGCATTCCTAGATTTCAGCCGAACATGGGCTATTGTAATGACACACATAAAAAAAAATACTGTAGGTGTACCTATAATATGGTGGCCCATCTGTTGTCATGCACAATTTGTAAGCTGCTGTCTAGCACATTGCCCAGTGGTCAGTTTATGACCCCAGGACTGCTGTTAGATCTTGTTAGACCACCCACTATTTCATAAATAGACTCTGACTGTGCACCACAGGTTGGTGTGTATCAGGTACTGTAGCATTGCTGGGGATTTTTGCACATTCGTGTCACTGGTTGAGATGGTACACTTCTCAAAAACATCTCTCCAAAAGTGGTTCTGCGGTCAGCAACTGACTACAGAAGTGGGAGGATGACACATTTATTGTGCATGGCGACAAATGAGTCTGTGATAAATCTGCAAAGTATGATAAAATGGCCTGGGAGTGTTGTATGCCTCCACACTTGTCAGACAAAATTTACACCTCTTGTCATTTTTATCCAGCAGCCATCCAGTCGTTACACGTACGCTACATTGCAAACTGTCTGATTTTATGATTCCCCCAAGGAATGAATGAGACACAGCTCCCTCATGGGTGTTAAGTGGCTGAACTAAAGTACCAGAGTAGAAGTGCGAAAAACATTTCCCACTAGCTTTTTGTAGGTTAAGTATCTCATTTTGTTGTAAAAGAGTGGCTGGCTTTTCATCAGCTAGAAAATTCTCAAAGTTGCCTGTTCCATTATACAGAACAACAAAAGTTGTGATTCTGAACAATGACATTTCATTCTTAGTAAAGGATCTCTTACCCTATAGAAATGATTGCTATCTCATTACATCCATGTCTAATAGTTTTCAATATTTTATACAGACATACAAAGTTAAGGACATTTAACTTGCACCTATGATGAACAAAATAGAAATTAGATTTATTGTATTATTTACTTACCTAAGTTTTTCAGGGTTAGTCCCTTTATTATTAGATCAAGTATCTCAGCCAGTCATGATCACTTTAAGACCTGTGTAATTTGCATGCATTTTCTTCACTCTAATTATTGATATTCTGCAGAGATGATCTGCAAGCTGTGCGGGACATATAATACTGATGAGCAAGCAGGCATCAAAAAACAGAATAGCGATGGGTATTTTATATTAAATGTATGTTACGTTTAGATCAAATTCAAAGGCCACTATTTGCTGCTAACACATTGTCTAAAATTTCCAAAAGAAGATCATGGATGATTTTCAGAGCTCATGTTAAGGCCATTTAATTCACTGCCCTTCAAGGAAGAGTGCAGAAGCTGGGTGATGTCCCCATCCAATATGGAAGATCAGCTCTGATGCAGTCACGTTTCAGCCAATTCTGCATCTAAAACATCAAGGTGACCAGCTTCATCATCCAATTTTGAACTATATTCATGTGGTGCCTCCTGGTGGAAGACTCTTTTTTCCGTCAAAACCAAGACCACTTGAAAGCAGCGGTGTGGTACTTTCTGAAATTACCAGAGTGATCTAAATGCCTGCTGTGTGAATCTATTTTAAAGTGTAACGTAGATCATATCTGCAGTGCCAGTATTTTTGGCTGGCTGCTTTTCATCAAAATGCATTTAACTATATAAAGGCAGCAGAGATGGGGACTCGGGTCTGAGACTCGAATCGCAAAGTCGCACAAAGAAAGACTTGTGACTTGACTTTAGACTTGAGACTTTACTCGGACTTGAGTGCTGTGACTCGTGAGTCAAAATTCGTAAACCATGTTCATTTCGCAGAATTGCTTATTTACATCTCGCATTCTTTCCAACTACCCGAAAACCGTTCATCTCGCCCCAGTGTCCCATTACTTTTGTCCGAGGGGTCGTTGGAAAGGTGTCACCGAGCCCCATCTGTGAGTTAAAAGTTTCACATTTAGAGTGCGAGATATATTCTTCATATTTAATATTTAGATTTAAGATCATTTAAGGCAAAACCCTCCACGTTGGTGAGTGCATATCACAGCACACAGTCCAGCCCCCTGCTAGGTAACAGCCAATTGTGGCCTTTATTATATCTTCTAAACATTTAGAGCTCAACATTTACAGCTCAAAAATCCCACATTTAGAGTCGCCGTTTGTAAACATTGCCACTCAAAGACTTGGGACTTGACTTGGACTCGAGCACAAAGATTTGAGGCTTTACTTGAACTTGGTATAAATGACTTGTGAACATCTCTGATAGGCAGTAAATAAATGATATTTATTTACTATAAAAACACAACAAAAAATCCCAGAAAGTTTCCGTAAACTGTGTACTATCCTATCAACTCTATATGCAATACAAAATCAATGAACATTACTGGCGTCTTATTTCAGTGTGTGTATATTGTCATGCTTTTCCACCAGAGGGCAGCCACCATCTTTAGATGCTACGCGTAGGCTCAGTTATGTTATTACGCTTGGGAATAATGGTGCTGTATTTGAGGGTGAAGGCTTCCCTGGTTTCTGTTTCTAGAAATTAATTCCAGTTATCTCTGATACTAAACGAGAATTATTTGTTTCACTCTTTTTATCATTTTGTAAAACCACAGAGAGCTTGTGTTGTGAATATGAACAAATGTTATCCATACCATGACAAACTTGACTCATACAGAATGTGTTTTTTTTTTTTATTATGTGTTCTTAACTAAGACTGTATTTAGAAATATAGTCTGTGTACAGATGAGGTGTAGACAATGTATAACCTGAGCATTTGCTATAAAACATAACATTAAAAATTGCTGGTATTTGCTTACATACTGTTAACAATTCACAAATCTTACTGCCATTGTATGTACAGTGCATCTAACCAAGCATGTGACCAGGGTACGGATATGGTTGTGTGCTGGCTGGGCTTGCTAGTGTTATTAATAGCTGGTCATAGTGCTTCAAGCTACGCTATGCTACTACACCACTGGTTTCCACATGAAAATCTACAACAGGCTTTACATTTGAGAGTAGAGATTGCCTTTTTTGGCCACAGTGTGGCACAGGAGAGCCAATCTGGGTTTCTGTGGCATTGTGCTTGTTCTCTCACCCTCATATGTTTGCATGTACTACTGGGGATGGAACGAAATGTTCAGTTCCTTTGTCTCAGTTGCTTAGCTAAACTGATTCTTGTTCAGCTCCCCAAGGTGTGTATGCAGGTGAAATGGAGAGGAGGAAAATGAGAAGGAGAGAAATGAGCATAAATGATATGGCAGAGGTGGTTTAATCCTTGTGTTGGGTCAGAATGAGGGAGTAGCCTTTTGCTAAGAAATTGGGGTAAGTTAATATAGGTTTCCTTAATTGGCATTCTGATGCCCTTGTGCATAAAGGCTGTTAGCATAGCAACACATCACTCTCCCTTTCTCCCCCCCTCTCCCCCCCATCTCTCACACACTCTCTTTCTCCTTATTGGGAAGGATGCTGTGTGAAAGGGTAGGAGGGGGTAAAATTGGAGCCCCTAAGCAGGAAAGCCCATATATGGAGTCTAACAGCACTGTCGTGCGACGTCGGAATAGCAGGTACGTTCAGTGTAGGCTGCTGGCAGGGGAGAGAGAGAGAGAGAGAGAGAGAGAGAGAGAGAGAGGGAAATAAAGAAAGGGAGAGAGAGGGGTGGGCTTTTGCGCGTGTGGTATTCAGTACGTGTGTGCGTCAAAGTGGGAAGTGGCTGTCTGTGCGCGAGTGCCTCTGTGTCAAGTGTGTGCGTCAGTCTGAGTCAGATAGTGTCTCATCATGAGTGTGCGTCAGTGCTGTTGCTGAGCAGTCCATGCTCCAGGGGAAGAACGAGAGAGGGATCGCACAGGAAGGAGGGATGCAGGAACCAGAGTGATGGAGGGAATGGGAGCAACGGACAGGCAATAGGGAGCAAGCGAGTAAAAGGGGAAATGAATGAAGGAGGCAATAATGTAAAAAGGCATAGGTAGCTTTAAGTGCACTTTAATATAAATGCATTTGTTTTTGACAACCAAATACACTTATCAGCGACACAAAAGAACACTGATCCACAATGTCCATTCTTCATAGATAGCATATGTCAAAGTATGTTTTTTTTTCATTGTATACAATAAAAATGTCTCTGATATGTACAGATCTGTTATGTTTTGTACAAATGTACAAACGTGTACATCCTATTAAACCTCTGCACATGCCTATCTAGAGGCATGTGCACCAAGCATCCATTCTGTATAACAGCACACATACAATATTATCCTTTTTTTTTACTCGTAAATAGGTAGAACGTAGGAATCAATCCTTTACTTGACCGTAGACAACTCTACGTTAGCATGTCGACACCATGGGAATAGAACCATTCTCAACCCATGTCGACTAGTAACTGAATAGAAATAGTACCCCATCCCTAGTGTCCACTTCATTTTTTAAAACAAAACTTCACATTGTTTTTTTTTTGTTTGTTTTCATTTGAACCCCTCTCAAAAAAGAAGAATTGGCCATTCACACAGTCATGTTCACCACTCTACACCGCATACAGTTAAGTTACGATGTCACCGTGGTATTCACTGTATAAAGATGCTGCCTGGCTGAGTCCGGCAAGCCTTGGTTGTGCCAAGCACACGAGAGCGACAACAGATTGCAAGCATTACAAATATTGATGCTGCAAAAGTCCAGTGCATCTGCGTCTAGCCTTGCCCATGAAAATGGCTGACCAAGAAGCCATTTAACACTGGCTGGCCAAAGTGTCAGTCCAGCAGAGTGTGTGTGTGCCTTCACACACAGTCTTCTGTTCTTCTCACTGTCAGCTGGTAGCTTCTTCTCCAGATGGCAGCCACTGGACCAGTTGAAGAATTTTGGAAAACTTGACTTCTCTTGCGCACACACTGGGATTTGTTCACAGATCAAAGAAACATTTGTACAGCACACTGATACACAGATTTGAAAAAAAGATCTCATGGCAGCCACAAACCCAAAGCTCAATGTATTCTGGATTTATATATATAATAGTGCTGTTCCCAAATGAGAGCTTTCGCAGTTAACGAAGAAGTGTCTCAGTTAAAGAAAGAATGTACGATTTTGAATACTGAAGATTGGCCATTGGAATTGCTAGTTATTGTACTGTAGTGTGAAGTACATTTTCCACACATTGGGCTTTGTGTGTGTAATACTGCCATTACAAGCGTTGAGCTGTAAGCTGCTGTCTGATAACTTATTGAAACATGAAGATAAGATTCTTTTTTCCATGTCCTCAGAGTTCACAATAGAGTATTTTCACTACGAGTGAATACAAATGCATGTCTGTAAGTCGAATTGCGCTTACAAAGTCAGAGATCATCCTCTCTGAAAAAGCTCATGTTACAGTAAAGCAGAGACAAAAACTGACCAAGTTTTTTTCAAAACTTGGTTCACACGCAAGAATATTGCATCATTGTTGAGATGTTGCACCATTATTGACATAAATTCATGGATAAATACATGAACAAAATATGATGACTTTTCTCAGTGGATATGAGTAAGTTCAAGTCTTTTTGGCTTTATATACATTATGTATATATTTATACATATAGATAATTTTCACTTTTCAGTAAAAGTAGCTCCATGAAATATGACAATATGCCATACTTAATGAAGTAAGTCACAGACTTATTTTAGAACGGAGGATCAATTCCACTCCCATCTGAAAGACAAAGAGAGAAAAAAGAAAAAGAGGGTTAAAGAATGCTTCTCTGTGGGAAAACATGTTCTGTAAATGTTTATGTTTATGGAAAAGCAAAAAAGGGCTGCTCTTACCTTTGTGGAAGCACTGTTGTGGCAGGTGACTTTGGAGTTGATACAACTCAGGTTGTTGCCCCAGGCCAGGGGCGATCGAGGCACCTGCCCCAAACGTGGGTTCCAGGGCGGCCAGCTCCTCGAAGAGGGACTGGGCGCAGGGCAGGCCAGGCGATGCGGGGCTGACGGGTGAGGAGGCAGGCACTGGAGAGACGGGCGAGGCTGTCAGCTGCAGTGGTGGAGACGCTGGAATACCAGTAGACAGTGGCGATGATGCTACCTCTGTCTCCATGGCAACTTGGCCTGCCGCCTTCCCATCCGTCATGTCGCCCATGTTGATTGGCGACATCATAGCCCCGCACCCGGCCGCATGGTTACAGTGCGCCGATTGGACGCTACAGAAGTGGCCGCCACTCATGGCAGAGACCCCATCAAAGTGCAGGGGTGGACGCCAGCACTCAGGAGTCGGAGGGGAGGAAGGAGGACTGGAGGGAGAAGAAGGAGTGGGAGAGAGTGATGGAGAGGAAAGGTCTTTAAAGAGGGTCTCTAAGACACTCTCTTCAAACAGAGAGTCATCATCTGGGAAGATGGGCAGGTCCAGGCCTCTCCAGGATTTGACTGGGTAGAATTCACCCAGAAGTGAGACTGTCTCGAGTCCCACTGTGTCCAAGGATGGAGAAGGGGGTCGTGGAGAGATGGATGTGGGCAGCAGCTTAGAGAGGAGAGGGTCCAAGTAGAAGCCCTCAGCTAGTGTGCTTATGTGCTGGGCTAAAAGGGAGATCTCTGTTCTTTCTTTTTCTCTTTCCCGCTCTAGGGAGAAGAAAGACAGACTGGGTTGTTTTCCAGGTGAGGCTTCAGGTGTGAGCAGACCTTCAGGAGGGTATGGGAGGGGCCCATGAGGGACATCAACATAGAGTGGACCACGAACCTCAGGTAGAGTCATGACAGTGCAGTCCCCATCTCCTGGACTGTCGGGGGTTGGAGGAAGCTTCTCATACAGCGAGCTGCTGCAAGGCTCCACGGGGAAGAGAATGTCTGTGGATGGAGCTGGCAGAGTGAGTGGCAGCAGCGTGGAAAGTGTGGTGGTTGGAGGAGCAGGGCTGCCTTGTGTGTTTGAGGGGGCTGATGGAGAAAGGGAAGGAGCTACTGTTGTTGTGATTGTAGCAGTTGAGGCAAGTGGAGGTGGTGTAGTGGCACCAGTGGGATCAAAGCTGAAGAGGGGTTCCCCAAAGGGGAAGCTGCTGCTGCCTAGCTGAGGTGTATATGGAGGGGTGCACACAAACTCCTTGGTCTGCTGGGCCTGAGTGGTAGGCACTGGTGGTAAAGGAAGGGGCAATGCAGGTAGTGGGGGATCTACTTGGAAAGCTGGGGGAAGTAGAATGTTTTGTGTAAGGAAGTCCAAGTCTGACACTGTGGCAACTGTGACAGGGGATGAAGCAGCCGATGGGCTTTCAACTGATTCGCTGGGTGGCTGCTGGAAGAAAGTCTCTTCCTCCAGAGAGGAGAGACTGGAGCGTGGACCACTCTCCAATGGCATCACTTCCATTGAGGAGCTGGCACCTTGCTCTTCTGTAGAGCCAGCACTGCACACTGTTGTGCTGAAGTCAAATGACTGACCCGAGAGACCGCTGCTTCCAGGTGTGAACACTTGGTCTGGGCTGGAGAGGGTCTCTGGACTCTGCAAGCTTGCAGGATCTTGTTGAGAGGTGCTGGTGCTGGTGCTCAGCACCACAGAGAGCTGGGTCTCCTCAGTAGTCAGCTGCTGCCTCACTGACCAGGCTTCTGACTCACTAAGACAAGGAAAAATAAAGAAATGGGTTAGTGACATTTTTTCACACTTGAATTTGTAGACATAACCACTTAAACATTCATGAGACTTGAACTGTACCTGATGATATAGTTGTTGCTGCTGATAGGGTTCTCTCCGGTCTCCAGCTGCAGAACCATGTAAACCCAGACCCATGAGTGATCTGCAGCTTCCACGCGAACCACCATCTCAGCCCTTCCTTCTCCTCCTTCTCTCACTGTACAGAAAAAGAGGAAGGAAGAGATGAGTCAAGACATATTTCACCCCACATGAAATATTGAGTCATACATCATCTCTGTAGGTGTTCTGAAATGTTCTTCTGCTACGCGGATGTACTGTGGGAGTTGGTCATGGTGAGTGTCAATGCAGTGAAAAGCAGCTTTGTGGTGGGAGCTGTATCATACTACACACACTGAACTGGAGTAGTAAACTTCAGTGAGACCTGTCATCACTCAGAGGTGACACTTACACAAACTGTAGTGCTGAGCTGAGGCGTGTGAAAGATCCTGTGGATGCAGGAGGCTGTACCAGGACCGAGAGCGCAGGGCCTCCACATCCATACCCAGGTAAACACTGACACTGCAAGAGAACATAATACTTCTGTTCAGATATGGTCATCTATTCCACACATATCAGATAAGCGCCCAGAAGACGCATGAATAGTGAATAGAGGATAGTGGCTTCACCTGTCCTGGGCCTCCTGTAGTCTCATGTCACGGCTGTGCTGTGAGCGGAAACATGCTAGGAGGAAGCTGCTCTCCAGGGAGGGGCTGGAAGGTTGTTCAGCTGAGGTGCCAGGTCTGGGTGGGTGTGGTTCCAGAGGTGCACAGAAGCACACCCATACAGGGTTGGAGGTCCAGTAGGATCCTGGAGAGGAGGGGCCAGGTGGTGGTGACAGACAGCGAGCCCGAATAAGGACAAGCTTATTACCAGCACTCTGCCTGCGCACTGACTTTGAGGTGTTGAAGCGGCAACGGAACAATCGGTCTAGAGAAAGAAGGAGAGAAAAATTACAACCTCAGTTTCTTTCATAAATAAATTACTGAATCACACTCAAACAACAAAGAATGTGTGGACATGTGTAGCCATCTTACCTGTCTCAGGTGAAGTTGGAGGCACCAGGTTACTCCTCATAATAAAGTGGTCTGTAGGGTCTATTATGTCATAGACACTGTCCCCTTGGGCGACCAAATCTACCTGTAAGTTGAACCAGAATGTTACTTGAGAACAATGTTTTGTGCACTTGATGGTACAACTTACACTCTAGAGATTGAGAAAACTATGTGTTTTACTTGCCATTGAGTGTCCTAGGTGCTCAGTGACGCTGTCCGACAGGTAAAGTAGCTTCCCCTCCCCAGTAAGTAGCAGCAGAAAGCCTGGCATCTCCTGCACCAACTCTGAGAGCTCGAGAAACGAGAGGAATCTCGCGCTTTCTTCTGCACCGCTTGTTGCAGCTACATCTGAAAGAATTGATGATCAGACATGAATAATCTATGTACACTTTCTGCAGACCCACACATGCATTGTCAAGGTTAACTCCCTGTACACAGTAATACGGTAGACATTTCAGCACCACGGACAGGGCTGTTGTGTTTCAGCACCCCGGAGAGCAGCCTATGAGCTTGGGAGCGCTCTTAAGCATAATTCTCGCAGGTTTTTCATCAAATGTTGCGCTGAGCACTGTTATTTTGTCACGATATTACGAATATTTCACGAATACGAAAAGCTGTATAACGAGATCCACCTGTTGCCATATCTCGCAGCTCCTGCTAAACACTGTGTGGATATTCACCAAAGTAGCCTCTGATTTTCTGACAGCAGTTAAACAGCACTACAGTGAAAATCTGACTGATATCTTATAGTGAGCCTCATCAATCAGTATTTACCTTGACAGAAGAAGACGGATTTTCTCGTGTACATGCAGGCGAGGGACATGATGTGGAGATAAGAGAGACGAGCCTTGTCCGCATCGGAGATGGGCAACAGGTCCCTCAGGTTTCTGATCTCTGCGTTAATTTGGTCCCTCCGAGCTTTCGATGCTCCTTTCGTGGATCGGTACATGGCGGTCGGTGTTTGGGGAGGTGAGGGTGGCTCAGTGAAGTTCTGCTGGACTGCGGAGCTGCGGTGGTCTCTTTCCTGGACTGTGGTCAGAGAGGCAAGGTGTGTTTTCACTGGAGTGTCATCTCAGCTCATGGCCAGATTCAGGCTGCGGTCCTGTCTCCTGCCGGTCCGGGGTGTTCCTCCTCGGTTCCGCCACAGCGCCTGGCTAGGTGCGGACCGGAGGCTCGGTGGCTCTCTCCTCCGGCTCGGAGCGTCAGTCAGTCGGCTGGTGTTGGAGCCGTCTCTCGCCCAGATGTCGGGAGCCCGTAAATCTGGTGGAGTTTCTCTGCTCGCCGGTAACTTATATAGGCTGGGACTCCGCTGGTGTAGGGGGGCTCCCAACGCGCCAACACCGACGTAAAAAAGAGAGAGAGAGAGAGAGGGGAGGGGAAGAAGCACGGAGGGGGGGTTGGGTGAATTTATGTGTCTCATATCAATGTTTGCAGCGATGAAATTCACTCCTCTCCCCCTCCCAACCCTGCTACTCTGGCTCTGACTCTGGTTCGACGTCAGCATCCCCTCTCCCCGTTGATGACGTCGGCTTGAAATCGGGAGCTCCGGCGACGCAAAAAGCCCGATTTGGACAAAACCGAGCAGGGGGCGGAGCCAGCGTGAGAAACGTAGACGGAGTCACCGCTCTCCGGTGGACGGAGGGGGGGGGGGTGCTGGGGTAACTGAGCTGCATACGAACGAGACGGGCTACAGATGTCTTGCTGTTACATCGCTAATGTAACGCTTGCTGCCTGACTACGAGGTTCAGCTATGATTCAGAACATGATTCTGAGACTCCATGACGATTTTTGCCTTTGCTTGTTCATAGATAGTTCACGGATGTTCATGGATGTTCATGGATGTGTCTCATGTATACGCAGGTCACAATGTGTCATCTGCAGGTTCTTCTCCTATACCATATCCATTTCACGCTCTCCTCTCACACTATACACCGTTACAGCTCTCAGCTGCCTGTAAAGGTAGAGCAGGAGAGCAGGAGAACTGAGCCGCAGGCTGCTCGTTGCGGTATTTACGGACGTTTCAGTCAAGTGTTGAGTTGGTTTTGTGAAAGGAGTAAAAAAGTGTGCTTTAATTAAACTGCCCTTGACGCACAAGACAGTGAGAGAGAGAGAGAGAAAGGAGAAAGAAAAGGTGAGAGAGAGACAGAGAGAGAGCTACATGGAAGCAGTCGATACAGAATAAAAGAAGCTTTTTATTTTATTACATAAATTCTTGCTCCCTGCCCTTATAAGGCAATACACTGAGCGGTGCACTGAAAGGAGCCACGGCGTGGCTCCGGCCAATTAGAATGCGCGCGCGAAGCGACGCGGGGCGCTTCGGCCAATGGGTTTCTTCCGAACGCGAGGACGCAGGCGGCGCGTAATGTGCGCGGAGAGCGGGATTGGTGAGCTCGAGCCGTTCCCGCTCGGAGCGCGGGAGTCTCGGCAGGCCGAGTGGGAGCAGGTGGGTCACGCGCTCCCCTGACCGTGTGGGGTCCTTGGGGAGAGCGACCACCGGCCAGCAGCAGCTGTCTGACGTCCCGACCCGGAGCTCCAGTCTCTCCTGTCGGCCCGTGCCGTAAAACCAGCGCGTGAGTCAACACGAGGGACCCGGAAAGGTCGAGAACCTGGGGAGCGTGCAATCACGCCGCCATCAGAATGAACAGACCTCAAACCGAACCGCGGGGCTTTTAAAATGATCTATATTTAGAAAACTGAAGTGACTCAGATTTCAGAGTTAACGTGCTCTCTGCGACGTGATGCTTCAAGGTTGCAGATTCTTATTCACCCATTTGGCCTTCTTTAGAAGTTTTGGAAGGCCATACGGTGTTCAAATCTCTCTCTCTAAAGCATGGCACAGGTGTTCCAAAATTATATATTCGGACATATTTTTTATTGTAACCCCCTCCCCATGTAAGTGTAGGAGCGTGCGTGAAGGGACCACCTACGTGTTGCCATCCCTAAAAATACACCTAGCATGGCTACCTGGTGACTGACAGACTACATCAACAATAGAGCATTGCTATTATTAGGTGTAATGTTTGTGTTTTGGGGGTAGAAAATAGAAAGCTCGGGATTCATGTGAAGTCCGGGGGAGTCGTGGGGCAGAATGTTTACGCAATGTTTCTCTTCAGTGTAAAGCAAGTTACATCAGACAGACGGAACCAAGGTGTGATCTACTTTTTATCTGATTAGCACAGTGGAACCATTATAGGAGAATTCAAACTGCTAAACCTACTTTTGGCGACCCCCCTAACCTCTAGGCCACCAACTGCCGCAACACGTTGAGATACAACACACAAAGATAACAAGTTGCTTCTTGGATGAAATGCTTCAGAGTAGGGGTGGAGGGCCACAGCTAGGTGTATTCCAAGTTAAATTGATGAGGGTTTTGAATCAGCTGTGTTCAGTCAGGTGGCAAGATTCTGTAGTGCTGTGAACCCCCAATGCTGGAATCTGACACACAATGTCTAAGTACGTTCAAGCAAGTAATTTACAGCCATATGAAGAGAGAGTTTGGTGCGGGTTGACGTGAGGCTTGATTAAGGACATACTACTAGGACATAGTACTCACTTTCACTTTTCACTTTCATCCCTGTACTTTCATTTAATTTAGGCATTTTCCATTGGCTCATGGTCAGCTAGAGATCAAGCATGCTGAATTCTGTCATGTGAAAAAGATAGAGTAACCGATGCTCAGTGGATAACATCTTCCTACCTTCAGTAAGACTCTAAATCCTTCATTTGCCTGTAACTATTAGTCACTCTGGACAAATCCATAAATGTGAGAACAGAGAGTGCTATAGTTCAGATAACAGTATATCACAAAACTCCTTGACCAAAACTCCTTGTTTTGTGGTTTTAGACTGCAAAACACCATTATGGTTTCAACACATACTCTGTCATCCGCAGTTATAAAAAACAGTAAATTCAAGTTTGGCTGAAAAACTTTGAATTTACTGTTTTTATAGCAAGAGCTACACGTTCACAGATATTGTTCTTTTCAGCCTCCAGTAGTTTGACTCCATTCATCCACAATAGATTAATAAAGACTTCTTTAAGCCGAACTGCTTTTTGTATGAAGAACAATAGAAGGTAAGCAATCAGGACAGAGCTTGTGTAAATGTAGATAGTCTTAAAAGAACAATAATGCAACCAGCCTATTTCATTCTAAAGGGGAAGGGAGGTTGGGTAATTGCACTGTAAAAAATTGTGTCTCAGAAAACACTGGTTCCAAAGCTCCGCCCCTCTTCCCCACAAGGACTCCTATTGCCTAGATCTACTTCAGTTAATACCACATGACCTTAATTAATGGACATAAATACCTCAGAATTCCACATTCAGATTTGCGAAGTATTGTCATGTACTATTCTTGCATACCGAACATTTGTTGTATCTTGTTACCCTGCCTGTTTTCTCGACTTTGATTCCTTGTTTCTTTGTTCTGTTGACTGATGTGGTTTGCCTTTCTGGACTCTGGCTATTTAGATTCTACACTTGTACTTGGCACTTTGGTATCATGATAAGGAACTGGTTGCTTACTGGATGGCTCTTTGGTTTTGAAGCCTAAGACTGTGACTGTTTTCAGTGAATAAAATCACAAAAGATGTCAGGGGCGAAATGCAAGAAACGTGTAACTTTAAATGTAAGCGAATGAACTTATTTTATTCTGAGTAATGTATGCTTCTGTATTAAGATTAAAGTCAAATCATGTGGGAAAAATGAAATACAGTATCAGTAGGTGGACCAGACTGTAAAACAAAAACGCAAAACTTGATTTTTTTTCCAGTCTGGACTTCTAAAAAGTCTTTGACCAATTCATGTTCATGCAGCAGCTGCAGTGTCTGATGAACACCTGTTGGGTTTTGCTTCTTATGGTAATAGCAGCCATTGTAGCCCTGGTCCATGTGTGCCTCGTGGGTGGCCAGGAAATGGGGTGTATCACTTGAGTAGCGGATGTGAGTAAATGGTGGCAGAGGGAGATGACTGTTAGAGGAGCATGGAACAGACACGCCAGGGAGCCCAATGTCATATGATAACTCTGCTTTCTAACCCAACCATCCCTGCAGACCGGAAGGCCAGAGCACACAAGAGCTCTGTATGTTACTCTTTTGGACAAACCTAGTTATGGACTCCATTGCACTATTAATGGAGAAATCTCTTTTTTTGCTCTATGCTTGTGTCCAGAAAGGAAACATTACGTAAAAAACGCATTCACAGAGCAGGAAAAATAGGAAAGCGTGAGGGAAAAAATAAGCTGACACACATTCACTGCCTGCTTTGTCAAAAACACCCATCTTTTAGGTCCAACTTAGTAGTTTTGTGTTATCACAATTGAGCAGAATACTTAAAAATAGTATCTATTACACCATCCTTCATGTATTTAGCAACATATTCCATTACAGCACATAAAACACATATTCAGAATACATTTACAGAAAAATTGTCCTTCATGTTTCATGAAAAGTTTCTTCGTCATTTGAATGAAGTTCCGAAATTGTAATAAACCTAAAGAGACAGTCTATGGTAAACATACGAGACACCCTCAAACTAAACTAAATGTAGTGTTGAGGTATATGTCATAAGCTTCCTAAATGTAAATGTGTCAAAACTTTATTAAATATAGTTTTTATTTGGATAAGGTAGACACTGGAATAAGTTAGACACTGTTTTTTCACTTCAGCTGTTATTTTAGGTAAAGTGGAAGCAGATGTTTCTTTTAAAGATTGTATGTTTTTTTTAATTTATTTGTTGTTTTTTTTAAGTGTTAATAATTAGAAAAAAATACATTTTCAACGTAATTTGTACTGAATAACTTCTGGTATTCTAAACACATATTCCCAGTACCTGTTTTCCATTACCTTCCAAACCAGGTTGTCAAATTTTGTGTAAGCTGCCTACCTGTCCTCTATCAGTGGTCAGTGTCTGATCACGGAGCCACTCTTGACTGGATTTTATTTATTCATTTATGAAATTGGTATGATGGGCTAATCTCAAGAAAGCAGTTAGTATCCCAGGTATGTGTAGAAACGCAATGTCCCTTTTAGACTCTTAAAAATACAAGTGCCAGAAATGTCCTCACATCTTGCAATAGAAAAAACACTTTTGTGTTCTCTAAAGAAATGTTAAGTGGACGGAAGTTTGATGAACCTCTGCATAACGTAGGCTTCAGAAAGACCAACTCAGCTGGCAAAGCTGGCCAAAGAACCCCTCTTAGGACTTGTTATCAAGCATACCTCTACCATGTTACTGCTATGCATGACCACAATACCTTTATAGCAGAACACTTAGCTAGCTTATAAAGTGGCCACTGTATTGAAGAACAAGTGCGGTATGTCTAAAGCAGAGAGTGAAAGCACATTGTTAGTTTTAAGCACTGAAAAAAAAACACAAGACCCAACAATTCAATGTACCCTTATGTTTAAATGGAGTAAATAATCCTTAGCCCTGTGCCTGTCTAGGAATACCTGCATCTAAATATATCAATAATCCTGGAAACATGTTCCAAAGAAGTAGTAATGCCCTGGTAAATTTTGATCCCCAGGGTCACAAACATCATGAATGCCCTCTGAAAGGTGTAATATGGTTGTAAGGTCCAGTTTCACTGGTTTGTTACACTCACTTTCCCAGGGGAAGGGGAAACTTATTAAATGAGGAAAAAACACTGTCAGGACAGGGTGTATGCAGTCAATACAACTTTAAAAAATGTAACTGCAGTAGAATATGGTACAATCTGTTCTAAGTAAAGGTACTGAGAGTGCCATCCCAGTGACAGTGTCTGCATCCTGAAAAGTCTATTTTTGTGGCAGTGTAAAGATTTAAATGTCTAATTCAATACACATTTCAAATGAGAGTAAATTTGAATATTAGTGTCAGATATTTTTTGACCCAACAGCTCATTCATTTCATTCACGTCCGTGTGATTTGATTTGCATTTTCAGAAAGAATACAATCGAATCGTGCAAGAAGACAGACCTCGATAACGTCCTATCGTGCAAGAGGACAGACCAACATGCGGATCAACAGTGCTCTTGTGCTCTTGTGGCTGCCCTGTGGACAAGAAATTCTGAAATGCAAAGGAGTTCACTGCTGAACTATCGTTAAGTAAGTACATGCAGAAATATGAAGCAGACGAACAGCACACGCTGTCCTGCTCAGAAATGGAAGCCCATTAGGAGCGGAGAAAGAGCTGCAGAAAATGCTTTACTGAGAAACAAAATGCTAGCAACCTCTTCTGTGGTTGAAGGATGCTTGTTCTCCATCTCGAGATTCTTTCTCGTGGCTGGTGTTTATTTTTACCCAGAGAGAATCAAGGTCTTCACTCCGCTTCTTGAAAGAAAAGAGCTAATCTGTCGCCTAGCAACACCTCCCACTCCCGCTGAAGCTGGGAGTGAGAGAAAAGGAGGGAAGTAAAGGGATGGACTGTGAAAGAGATGAGAGAGGTAGTCTATAGCAAAGGTAAAGGCAGTGCTGCTGGGTTAAATGGTGAATTAGGGGATAATTTGAGCATTATAGATAAGATGGATGGATTGCTGGTCACGATCAGGCAATGTTGGTGGGAATAGTTGGACTATGAGCCTCAGGATTTACACCAGCAGGATTGTATTTGGACCACAAGGATGAGGCTTCATGAATTGTGTACATACATGTACATTTCTGTGGGTGGATAATGCAGAACACTCTTGAAAAGAAATCTGTCAAAAAGGGTTTTTATTGGAGTGATGCCATAGAAAAATGATTTGGTTCCCTAAAGAACCTATCAGTTTTTGTAAACATTTTTTTATACCTTTGTGTGCAGAATGTTAAAATCATTTTAAAATTGTATGTCATTACACTGTTTTTTTTCCCCGAGAACTATTTAGGAACCTTTGTTTTGTAGGTAGGTTTAACATCTGTTTTTATGATCTGTGGTCCAGGCATATGTTCCACCAGTCTCTCAGAAACATATACTAATATAAGTGAGCAAACACCCACACACACCCACACTCTCTCTCTCTCCTTCCTCTTTCAGCCAGTGATTCTTCCCCAGCCCATAGCCTTGTGCATTTTCTCTTTTTTCTACGTTTTTCTTTTTTTCCTTGTACAGTCTATTTTTAGAACTTGGGGCACAGAACAGTGGGAATAGTTGGACTTTTGTTGTTGGTGTCAGGCTCTCTCTCTCTCTCTCTCTCTCTCTCTCTCTCTCTCTCTCTCTCTCTCTCTCTCTCTCTCTCTCTCTCTCT
>JBBPDC010000032.1:2391135-2418848 GCA_037974485.1 Hemigrammopetersius urotaenia | reverse complement strand
TGCCTGTCTGCTTGTCCCGTCCCTGCACCCCTAGAGGCAAATCAGAGTGGGAGCCTAGCAGCCCCCATTCTGACAGAAAGTCTATCTCATTAGAAAAAAGCGGTCTGTATAAAGCTGTAATTAAAAATAAAGTTGGGGAGTGATGGGGGTTAAAAAAAAAAAGGAAAACCAGCTCTGAAGAATAATGAGACCAGAGTCAGTGCACTAAATATGAAGCTTGGCCGTTTAGATAATGTGGCTTTTCTGTGCAATACCAATGCAGTAGACAATTTGGCAGCACTCTTGGGTTGCATTTTGTGTCTTATCAAGGGCTGTGCTACACATGTGAGAGAAAAGCTGTTAAACATGACTTTCTGACCCCTGTGAAGCACTGGCTTCTGTGCTAGATTCCTTACAATAGCCAATCAGTGGTGAATAAGGTAGGTGACTCTTGTTGTCAAAGTCATTGTAATTTAGACAACGCTTTAATCAAGACACCCCAGCCATAGTCAGAGGTCAAAGCAATTCGCTTCGGCACACAGCTCAATTATGGCTGACCAACATGTGTCTCCCCATGTTCTCCCTGTAGGAGTGTCTCTCAGCCCCCCCACACCCCACCCCCTCCCTCCAATACTCTATGGTAATGAAGATGCAGACCTAATTAGTTACATTAATGGGGGCAAACTCTGTGATCTGTAATAGTCTATTTGAATGGGTGTTTTCTTTGCACAGGCTTGCGTGTTGCCTCATAAACTAACCACACAGAAGCCTATATTTGGAATCTCTATTTGCGATCCTCCATTAGTCTTTTTTATTTGCCCGCATTGCCCGGTTTACCTGCCATTTAAATTTTGAGGTCACATATATCAAAGCTGAAAATAGCAAACAGAGTTTCCTGTTTCCTAATTTTGGTGTGTTAGCTCCCCCATTCCCCAACATGCGTGCATAATTATGAAATATTTATGATCTCCCATATCTGTTGTGATGTAATTAACACTGCTTATGTCACAGTTCTGGAGTGCTTGTTTTGTTAAAGCCTACTGTGGCGCTGAATGAGTGGGTGGAGGGCAACAGCATTTTATTGAGACCGAGTGGTTATTTCCACCCTTTATTCCCACAACAGTGTTATGACCAACCTGGTAAACACGCTGATACTCTGCCAGTGATTGATAGGTTTGGTCAGTATTCAACACTCCTGAGAAAAGAAATCTTGTCAGTAGTGTTACATTTCTTTATCTCGCTCAATATTACAGTGATAAAGCAATTAGCCTCTAAGCTTTCAATCAGTGATGTTCAATGACTAAAAGTTTGGTCCTTTAGCTTTCCACCGAAACTATGCGGGTAATGTTGCTAACAAGTAATGGAGGGGTATAGCCACCACATTAGCACAGTCTTAATCACTCCATCACTGTATAGTCATTTCCAATAGCATTCCTATATGACATGACATAATGTTAAAATAGTTTTAATGTCATTCAAATGTATTATGAGGCTTTTAAATGCCTAATAAGCTGAGGGATATAAATTAGCAGCACAGTATCTATATTAGATTAGTAACCAATCATAAAAGAAAAAATTATGGTCACCAAACATGTCTGAAGTGATCAACTACCGGTGAAATAATTTCTCGACCTATTGCTTATGAGAACTGAAACTGTTGTTCTGTTCATCCATGCGGGAGGACTGCTCTACCTGTATGGTGTTTTATATCTGGTATTCCCTTACACACCTGAAGACAATATGTGGAAAAAAGATTCACTTCTCTCAGAATACTAAGCTTTTCCTAGCATATACATCTCGTGTCCTGCGTGCTGAGCAGGCCAGCCTACAAAATGCGACCCCGAAATTGTTTCTTTGTTTGTAAGTAACTATTGAGGTTCCAGCTGAGGTCGGCAGCTGCTGGTGGGTAGAAACGCTGAATCTGTTGTTAAAGGCCGCAAGTAATCGTATCAGCTTTTTTTTCCTCTTATGTCTGCCCACGATGGAGGCTCACCATGCTTGTGTATTTATTTAACTTTCATTTTTCTCCAAATTTCATCATAGCCAATATCCAATTAAATCGATCTCCCCCTATCACCTATCCATGCCATCTATATCCAAGTGTGTAGGCCAGCAAACACATCTTCCAATGGATTTGAGATGTTTCTCTGCATGTTTATGAATTACCAGACACAAAGACTTGTCTTGTGTGCACTACTCTGCATCAAGACGTTCCTGGCACTCCTGTCCCAAAACCATGAACCAGTGACTGCACATGGCCCAGCTACAATCCGAGCCTGAGTGCCACTAGCAGGATATGCGTCTAGTTAGGTTTTTGTCATGTGGATGAGTGGAATATTCTAAACTTGTATTCTTCAGAAAAAAATCTGCCAATTTAGAACAGTTTAAAGCTGCTACATTATAGAGCAGTAATTGATTTTGTGCAAATCAGGTATATTGACTTTGAGCCACATTTACTCATTAAGAAAAGAGGCTCAGACATCTTCTCTTGAAACTGTGCATCTTTGCTTTCCACAGGATGTCACTTTCTTTTTTTTTAGCTTTAAATCTTCTGTCAGAGACACCGCTTGGCCCTCCATAGTAGATTTGACCACTAGCATCAAATCCAAACACAGAGACGCTAATAACAAACACTGATAACAAAGGCTTGAGGCAATGGTCGCTGAGCAGTGATTGAAGGGCTGAGAAAATAAGTCAGATCATGGTGGTGAGTGTAATGACTTTGATTTACAATCATAGACGCCCAGAAAATCGGTCAGATTTTATAAACTTGAAAAATGCATCTTTATCAATAAATATTCGCCCCTCGTTTTTTTGAATAAGCCTGTGATCCTCCTCAGGCCTGCCCCTACCCCAGTTGTGAAGCTGTGCTATAACTTGTTTCAGGGAGTGTAACACATAATTGTACTAGACCTGTTGCATTTTTGCACTTTGGTCTCATGTGTGTATGTTTGGGATTTTTCTCATGAACCGTCATGTTGTGAGCCACTAGTGGCTGAGAACTTGAAAAGTATTGTTAGAACAGCGTTTTTCAGAGTATGCTTCAGTAAGGGTCACCTATAGAAGCACAATTAGGTACAAGAACTGTTCTAGATGAGTTCCGAACATGGACAGTCTTATACTAGGAATCAACATGGACTTGGCAGCCCTATCTAATCCGCTGCTGCAGTGTAGCTACATGAGTTGAGAGTTTTAAAGTTTTAAAGTTTCCTTTAATGCCCTTTCCCATCCTGCCACCTACACACACCCCTACAGTCTGGAAGGGACTGGCCGAAACTTTCTGACTTCTTCTTACTCTTTATTTTTCCCTCTCTCTCTTTCTCTCTCTCTCTCCCTCACACTCACACACACACTTCTTCACACACACAAAACTCTGTACACATTTGAGCACATCTTTAAATCGAATCTACACCCAATTCACCGCTCACAGCTTCCTCCGCATGCGGAGGCACACTGGCACCGCTCCTCCTGCCCACCTCTCCGCGTGCCCACTGGGCGGGTACAGCACGGCTTGCTCCTGCTGCTGTGCTCACGGTTGGGTGTGTGGTTTGCCGGAGATCCAGCAGGAAATGGCACGAGTATGTCCCGTCCTCACGCATCCTCCGCACGGACACCACCCCCCTCACACACACACACACACACACACACACACATACACACACTGTTTCTCTCTCTCTGAAACTACACCTCTTTGTCATGATCCCCAGTAAGAGGTGCTGATCTAACAGCTCTGCCAGTGCCATCTGGAGTACGGATGTGTCTGTATGTGTGTGTTTGTGAGGATGAATACCAATCTTTCGATGCTGAAAATCAAGTGTGGTTTCCTTAATGTGTGTGTGTGTGTGTGTGTGTGTGTGTGTCCGTGTGTGTGTGTGTGTGTCCGTGTGTGTGTGTGTGTGTCCATCTGTCTGTCTGAGTACACATATGGGCAAAAATATTTATACATATATCCATCTGTGTCTGTAACCTTCCACTGTACAGTAGCCTGAATCAGTGGTTCATGGAAAGAAGCAAGAAAGGGAAAATGGGTTCACTGGTCAATTAGGTTACAAAACTAGTAGCAAGATTCCATCACTTCAGGTTGTTCCTATTTTTGTCTCAGCTTTGAATCAGTGTGCCACACTGCCCCCCTGTGGCAGACGAGTGTCATCATTTCCCTACCCTAATTATGTAAGAATTTTGCAGAGAATGAGTCATCAACAGCAAGAACTGGGTGAGTGTGTGTGTGTGTGTGTGTGTGTGTGTGTGTGTATACTGGGAGGATGCTGGAAGAGTGTGGGGTTCTGGTGGGTCGCTCAGCATGAAATTGGGGATTTTCCATTCCCCCTTTTTTGTTCTGAGATAGGTGGGCTCCCAGTGGCTGCTCCTGGCAGTGAATGCAATGGAACACAAAGAAGCTGTAATACATACTGCCTTCCACTGCAGCACCTCAAGAAGTGCTATATATTTAGCTTTGGTTTATAGGCACCACTAGTTATATTTCATCTTGGATTCAAATTTTCTCTATTCTACCCAAGAGGACTTTGTTGCGTTCTCCTTTTAGGCTGGCCAGCGTTACACATTTTTACAATCACCTTTGCTGGAGCCACTTCTTTTCTAGGAACGTAGCTGTGAGGCTTTGATCACATTCAGCTCGAAGTGCGCTAGTGAGGTACTGATAATTGCTTCTGAGCCATAAACACGACTCCAGGATGTCCTGTAGGTATTGGGTGGAGCTCCACCACACCAGGAGTGTGTGCAGCTTTTTAGACAATTAGGACGCAGATGTCATTAGGTTACACTGATCACATGCACACACAAATATCCTGTGAGATTAGCCCATTGATTATCCCATTACCCCATTGATTTACAACTACAGTCATCCTATTATGATCTGGGATCTTCCTGTCCCTTTGAATCGGTGTTTCTAAACTGCTGCCTGTTGCCAAGCAGGAAAGGATTCCCTGCTAGCTGAGTGGGATCCCCCATAAGGCATTGTGCTGCTGAGGCTCCAGGGAATTGCTCTTCGCAGCTCACTTGCAGTATCCAAGCCAAAAAACTCTCCTAAGCTCCTTTAGTAGTTTTTGCCAAAGCAGCACTGAAAACAAATTACGCCTGAGCTCAAAAGGTCTTTGGCTGAATGATGCCAAGGATGAAGATCTAAAGATGAACTAAGACTGGACCTCAAGGTTGTTCTGATATTAGCTTAGTTGTTTGTTTAAGCATCTGTTTGTGTTTGTTTATTGTAAGCCAGCAAGTGACACTGAAGGGCTCAGCTACACTAGCACTGGTCAACAGGTTCCACATAAAGATTTCAATCCATAGTGTGGTCAGATGAGTCAGGAAAGAAAGAGGCTGGACAGATTAAACGTGGCACGTGCACAGAGTGAGTAGTGCAGAGATGAAAAGAACCAGGATTAGCATCAGTGCTAAATATAGATTCTAATGCAAATCAAGTCAAGACACACGTACAGATCGACAGTCAGATTGGTTTGGTATTATTGTTTTTATTACAGTAATAAACGTACAACACTGACAGCATGGTAGGAAACTACTAACAAAAAAAACCGATAACATGAATATTAGTGATGGTTTTGGCTTGGTAGAGGATGTAGAGATGTAGATGAGGACTGAGTGGTTATTGAATAATGGCAGGTACTCCAAAAGCACACGAAGCTTAAGGAGGATCGATTGAGATCATGACAGGATGCAAAGCGCATATATGTGCAAAGCGTATTTGTGCTTTAACACTGCTACATATATCTGAATAGGGGACATGAACACATGGGCAAACATTATCATGCTGATCCACCAGTGAGACCTATGGCTGAAGAACTGATGAGAAGAATTAGTTTGCACCTAGAGGCAGTAGCCTAATCTTGAAAATGAGTCTACGTGGCATGAGAAGGAAGAGAAAGGCCAGATGAAAGAAAATGAAAGCCTATATAAGTCGTACAGCAGGTTTCGAAATCATAGTGCAGCTGCTTTCTTTGCTTTTCTTTATTTCTTACACAACACAATGTTGTAAGGCCATGTGTTGTGTGAATAGATCTGCAAACCATAGTGCCTGTCTTTAAGACTTTGTAACGTGGTAGTTGTGTAGTTTTGTTTAATCTCACAAGACTGTTTGGCATACAGCAAGGCTCTTCCGGCAAACATAAAGGAATATTGCAGCATTTTACACCCTAATCTCTTTCTGCTGTGTCTGTAGCATATTGTCGATTATTTTGACACTTTTCCTGTACATCAGAGGTCCCCAACCCCCAGGCTGCGGACTGGTATCTGTCTGTGAGTCATTTGGTTCTGGGCCGCACAGTTGATTCTATACTGATCCGTGAATATATTGTTTTACATGAAACTGGTCCGTGGCGAAAAAAAAAATGTTGGGGACCACTGCGGTACATAAAACCTGTTGACTTACAATGCACTTATACGAGATGACAAAAAGCTAGTGCTAAAGTACTGTCTTTTCTGTTTATTTTACAGGGAACAGTGCCAAAACATTGTCTATATTCCAGACATAGGTCAGGTATTCCTTTAATCATGCCAGTATCTCCAGTCCAAACCCCCTCGTCTGTACTTCATATGGTAGTCATCCTTACGTCCACACCTCTACCGCTCCCACCCCGCCCACCCCCCACCTCCGTTCTAAATCCAGTCCTCTCCTAGAAAGCATAAGGCCCCACATAGACTGACAGGCGAAGAGCCGAACTGGTCTGGTAGCTCATAAGGGGGTTGACTGAAACCATCTCCAAGTCCAGAATGTATTCTTTGGGTCCATTCACAGCCCGGGCCAGCACCAGCATGGCACTGATGTTGTTGATTTGCTGTGGGAAGAGACCACAGGATCTGCTTAGAACTCAGCATTATTGTGAAATGATTCATGGGAAATAATGGCATGTTATGAGCATAGTGTAATCTCTGCTCCACTGGTCCTAATGGACTTTGTGAGAGGCTGCACTAGGGCTGTAATTCTTCTACCCTGGCACATGCAATCTACTTTACTCCACACACTCAGCTCCAGCTTGGCACGTACGCGAACCTATAATATATCAGCAGTCTTGCTTGAAGTGCTCCCCTTCTCCTCAGGCTATTAATAGCGGTAAACGGAGAAGCTGGCACCAAAATACGACTGCATTGTCCTGGCTTTTTTCCACTTTTAACATCAGAGAGGGCCAAGTTTTTGAACAGTAACCTTTCAGACTCTTGCCTGTTGGTTTGGTTGAATGTCTAAAATAACCAGATTGGAGGACATAATCCAAGCCAAATTCCAAATCAAATGTCATAATTTTCAGAAAATTTTCAGAAGAAAAAAAGTGTTTGTGACCATTAAATGTGGATCATTTGTCCCTCACCCTGATGTAGAAGTCTCCGTCGTCATCTCCTGAACGGATACGGAAAGTGTTGTAGGCTCCACGGAAGACGCTGGTGGCCTGGATCTGGAAGATGTCGGAGGGAACAGAGCGCTCCGAGGTGATGCTCATGTAACGATGCACAATGGAGAAGGGCAAGTCCCGACAGCCAGGTTTACTGACGGGACACACACAACGGCTACAAGGAGATAGGAGAGTTACAGTAAAGTGTCTGTCCCACCACAGTTGCATTTAAAAGTAGTTCAGAAGTACAGCTTTTTTTTAATCAGGAATTGATTTGAAATGATATGACTCGTGGGATTCTGTCAGGATTACTGTATGGCCCTGCTCACATCTTTATTTGTCAGAAGCGAACTAATTCACCATCGTAGTATTCTTCGCATCTACTGCTTCAAGATGTTGCATGACTAATGATGATTTAAGCCACAAACGTACCAAATTACAATTGAATGTGCGCCGCATGCCAGACAAATTAGCTTAAAATGTTGGATGCCCTCCATTTACCTCCAGACATTTCTTCCAAAACATAAACCTGCCTTGGCCACCTGTTATCAATTTTAGACTTTGTGGAAGTATGCTGATTATATTGAAGCGTGCTCAAAGGCAGGGGCTGAAAAAGGCCAGAGATATGGAAAAACAAACACGGCAATTTCAGAAATCATCTAAGGTATGCCTCGAGCAGATGCGTCTTACACAGAAAGATTAACAGAATAGGCCCAGGAGAGAGTAAGTACGTGCGTGTGCATGTGTGTTGCTTGCTCACTTGTCCGATACTTGAACGTAAGGCTCCTGACAGCGGTTTGTGTCAACACACTGATGGCCGCCGTGAATGTTCACGCAGGTCTGCCCTTCAGTGCACTGGTGTGTGCCCGTCTCACACTCATTTATATCTGCATTCAGGAGTACACAGCAATAGAATCAAAAGACAAGAACAATAGTAACATTTTAAACAATAGTAAAATAGTGAGAGCATTGTGAGCAAGAGTGTATAGCACAACAATTAATAGTAGTCTCAAATAGATTGGTTTATGTGGTTTCTGATACTACTTCTGCTGTTTTAGGTATAAAGCATACCTTTCAATAAGCTTATATCTCCATTAACTGTCAGCTACATTAACCCTATACCTACAGTGCAAAGCAAAAGAAGCAAACACCAAACATGTCTTGGCCATATTTGTGGAAAATTTGTGTGCAAATTATTTTTTTATTACTTTAAGAGCAGAAAAGAATGAAAGAAATAGAAGAAGAAAGGCAGCAGCTGACCTTGGCACAGACGAGTCCCCAGGAGCTGGTAGCCTTCTGGACAGATACAAGAGAACTTGCCAGGTTCGTTTACACACTGGTACTGGCAAAGGTAACTGGAGTAGCTGCATTCGTCTATGTCTGCAGAGAGAGACAGACAAACTAAGACTACGGTCACAATACAGGCCTTATTGCTGACGTTTTTTGGTCAGGAGATTAGTGTGAATAGACCTTTGCCTAGAAAGGACCTGCATGCACACATTATGATCAAATGGGCCAATGCTGTGATACACGCAACTATTAAAGATGGTTTCAACAGCTCAGTCCATGAATTCAGGCTGAGCTGTATATGTTCTTAGATCAGATCTGATTGAAAAGATTCAGTGTTTGTGTTCATTGGGTGTCCCCTGGCCTGTTGAAGGGGGAATAAATCCCCTTCTAAATGTTCTGCAGCCCCCCTAAATGTGCATTGTGCATTGTTTATTTGACCATTTAAAAGCCTATTATATAATGAAGACACCGAGGTCAAAACTCAAGACCCACAGGTAAAGGTTAAGCCTGCCTATTCATGAACTCCTATTTGTGCCCCTGGCTCATCCAGCAAACAAAAATTGTCACAGTTACATGTAACATCATATTTATAAAGTAAATTTAACATGAGTTATTAGTGACTAGTTGTTATCGCTGCACTGCTTTGTCTTTTGTGTCTTTATGTTCTATCTGTGAAGAGGGTGTTCAAGTAAGAATGTCATTGTGCTCTGTACACTGTACTCTGAACAAATGACAATAAACTTCAAAAAAGAACACATATTTTGTTATAATAATTTTAACAGAAACTTATTTTAAAAGATTGACTTTGCCATTACTGTTTTCACCCAATAGGTACGGTCGGTTTGCATTGTAAGGAGATGTGAAATGGTGTGTGTATTCTAAGTGTATTCTGGCTCAGCCCCTCACCTTTGCAGGCGAATCCATCGGGCCCCAGCTCGTAGCCCTGCTCACAGCGACAGAGGAACGTGCCGTACGTGTTATAACACCTCTGACTGCAGGGGGCGCCCATGTCACACTCATCCACATCTAAAGCCACAGAGCACATGACACAGCAAGAGCACATGATAAGCATTGAAAAAAGGCACATTTCAAGAGACTCATGCAGTTATTGGGCACTCAGCAAATGCTAATTAGTGGCCTTGTTGTTTTCTCCTAGACATTTTAGGCAAAACATGAGTAATGGACTGCATATTTGAGGTGCCTCATGTATGCCAGATGCCCTTCATACAGGAAAAAGGTGTTTTTACATCAGTATTTGTCATGATGCACAAGGCATCATGGACACAATCACACAGGAAAACCTCAACTGGTTCTTCCTTTTGCTGTGTGTCTTTCCCTCAAATGCTTTTTAACACAGATAAACCAACAGTGGAGAAGAATGCGCCCCCGTATTTCAGCATACCACAGAAATGACTCCCCTAAGCCACTGCAGTGTCCCTTATTCACCTAATTGGAGGTGTTGCAGCAGTTTGTTTTGACTTTGGCCCTCGTTCAGAGAAGCTGAGGTGTAGGACGACATTGTGCAACAGCGTGTGGGCTTGGATTTTCAGAATGATTGTGTACGTGCAGTTTGAGTGTATGTGGAGAGTTGGATCGGGAATGGTGGGGGGTGGGATTTGGACTGGCCTATGACTCAGGGTACGGTGTTGTTGGTAATGTGCGGGGGAGGCTGCGCGTGGGCACACTCACCAATACAGGAGCGATTGTTGCCAGCCAGCTGGAAGCCAGGCTCGCACTGGCAGGAGAACGACCCGGGAACGTTAACACAGCGGTGCTGGCAGTACCGGTACCGACACTCATCAATGTCTGACAACAGAAAGCAAAGCAAAGAGTTCTCATAAACCACACATTAAATGTGTTCCTTAATCCTTCATAAGTTTCACCAGAGACAAGATGATGACTGAACTATTCTTCTTTAAGTGTAAGAGTAGTCCTTTTAAACCAGTAAGCCTTGATTACCCTGAGCATTTCTGTTTAACACACTCAACATTAACTCAACTTGTAATTCATTTATTCATTGGATCACGCATGTTAGAGCAGGGGAAACACTGGGGGTACTCCAGGACCAAGCCTACGTGTAAATTAAATTTTCCAGGCTGGCGAGACCCCTCTGAGTCTGTTAGTCGTTTAAAACAGTGATTGTTCCAAACACTGGTCCTGGAGGACTAAGCAGAGTGAGTGTGCCCGGTTAGCCAATCTAGGTTTGGGAACCACTTTTTAAAATGAATGATCATTAGGGCTGTTATGAGCAGATTTACTCACACTACTTTCTAAACATGAATCCACATATGTGCTCAAACGGAAGAATGGCATTGTATGGAAGTCATTTCTTTCTACATATCGTACATATACGAATGAAGGTCAGTGTTAGGCTCTATGCTAGGTTTGTTTATGCGTACAGCTGTGTCTCACCAATGCATTCAGTTCCCTCTTTGCGGTATCCACCCGGGCACTGGCAGGTGAAAGTGCCTTCAGTGTTGATGCACTCCTGGCTGGGCTGGCAGTCATGTTCATCACGTTCACACTCATCCACATCTATTGTGTGCGTATGGGGGGGGGGAGGGTTAGCATGATATTAGGAAAGTTATATTAGGTAAGAAATATCAGTTATAATCAGTTAGAGTCATTATATAAGATCAATTATTTAATTATATTATTTAAAATTATTTCAATGACATTTGTAATGTAAAACTGAGTGTTATTATCTATATTCCACTATGTAAACAGTTGCAGGGAACTGAACGGCTGTCTAGTCACAGTTTTAGACCCCTGTAGAAACATTCTGTGTTACATTGACTGTGCTGTACTGTTATTGCAGTAATGACGGCACTTCATAAGCAAACAGCTTGAAGGGTAGGCTAGCTGTGTGAGCTTATAAGTAATGCAACTATTCTGTGTATTAATGAGCTCTTGACTGTTGATAACAGCTGAGAGATGTTAGGCTTTAAATCCCCTCGACCTCCTGCAAACCAGCCCCCTGCCAACCCCCTGCAACACTCCCACGATTGTGCCCAAAAACTAGATGACCCTGGCCCCATATACCACCTGTTTCTATCTGAATCATCCAGTCGTCTGTAACCCCCTCAATAAACACCCTCCCACGCGTATAACCCAAAAGCCCGGGTTAAAATTTCCAGTCTTTTCTTAAATCCGGCTATGGATGCAAACGCCCCCACAGTGCCTTTACTCAGCAGTTCCTCAACACACAGCTTTCATAATTACCAGCCACACACGCGCACACACACACTTCGCTCAGTCACTTACAGCCACCTGCCACCTGTTCACAAACACCCACAACCACGCTGTTTCCCCCCTAAACACACACATACACACACTCCCACGCCTACGCACTCACCCACGCAGCTGTCCCCCTGTGGCTCGTAGCCAGTGGGGCAGTGGTTGTAAGGCTCGCTGGGCGTATTGTCCAGTCCAGGAGGTATTTGGTTGGGTGGGTCAGGGGCTGGAATGACTGAAGCAGAGCGAGGCAGGCACAGATAACCACCATAATGGTTGAAGCACTTCATCTCACCCTTACACGCCTCTGGGATGGTTTCACATTCATTTATGTCTGAGGAGGAGAAATGTGGTCAGATCATTCAGGCTTCTTTCAGATTCCACACTGGATTCCTTTCTGTTAAAGGGACCATTTCATGGAAAACCAAGTTTTCTTTGTTTAATGATGTAAAGTTTTAAAACATGCCATTTGCTAGTATACACATTGTGTATACAGTTCATGTATGGAATCTAAGCTAGAAAAGCAGTCCCTTTTGAATTCATCATGGTTGTGATGTCACAACCATAAGTACATTTACATATGACTACCCATTTTGCTGCCTACAACCCACTATTCTGCTCATGTGCATTAAAATGATCAAAGGTATAACTACACTATAGTAACAGGGTTAGGTGGACGATGGTGGATATCTTGTTGGGGTGTAATTGAATGTTATGTTGGTCCTAGCTGTCAGGAAGCGAATCGTTGCTGTTGGAATAGACCCTTGTAACTTTTCAGGAGAAGGGAAATACCTTCTTATAAAGGTTAATGGAAAATATTTTTAGAAGTAAAGAAATGTTCATAAATGACAGCTGGAGTTTCCAAATTCCATCAAGATACAAAAAGACACAGGGTTTTGTATTTTTTAGCCTATGCCACTTCAGTTAGGAACAACACAGACAGCTGTTCAATAAAAGGACCCTTTAAAGAACATTGAACAACAGGTTTTCCATTATAGAGAAGAACAACTTGGATATGAAAACATTCAAACATTAAAGCATTTAATATGTTCTTTGAATTGCTGCAGTACGTGTGAATATGACCATGGCCTTTATTACAGAGCCCTCGAAGACCTGTTCTTAAGGTTGTACCCTGTTAGTGGCTTTTGGGTTAAATACATTTCAAGACCATGGGCTCTTTAAAGTGATTTCTGGGAATATAAAGAAGTGTTGAGCTCTGGGTTCTGTTGTAGCGATGTGGACATTTTATGCGCTATGATGAGGAAATAGGGATTTATTTTTTTTTACCTTTGCAGTGTTGAGTCTGTGGATCCCAGTGATAGCCATCTGTGCACTCCTGCAGCAGAATGTTCAGTCAGAGGTGCATGAATATAAATGATTACCTATTGTACGACTGTAGACATATGGATGAGACAGAGATAGAGAGAGCGAGAGACTGGGAAACAGCTTCCTCCTTCCTTACCGTGTAGGTGTCACTTTCTGTGGGCGGTTGTGAAATAGCATGGTGGAGGAACATCGAAACACACACGCAAAAAAACAAAACACACATGGAGCGCATCCTCGCACACAGACACTTTCACCTGGCTCTTCTGGAGCTCAGAGAAAACTCACACAAAGAGGGCGTTGGTCACACGCGAAAACACACGTCCAAATACACACACATACACACACAGACACCCACACACACACACATATACACACGCTGACACACACTGCAAGGCCTCAGGTAGGAATGGTAGCAGTCCCTTGGTTTCAAAACCAAGGTTTGAAATCACACTGGAACCTGCAAGTGTGAGAAAAAGAGGAAAGGTATGTTTTCAGCCTCTTGGCACAAGTTAGGGCACATTGTCAGCATCAGCCAGTATACACAGTTTTAGTGCACTGTTTTGGGTGTTTTTCATACTGGTTTTCATACCATCTTCATTCAATCAACATTTTTATATCATAAATAGTGTTATTCATCCCACATTCAAGCTTGATCTTCAGGTTAGTATGTTTTGGGGTGAAAAGGCTGGGTTGGAACATCTTGACTGGAGCTGTAACACAGGGCCACTGTAAGAATATGGTAACCTAACTCCCCCTGGTGGCTGAACTGGATTTGCAAGCAATTAGCCTCACTTATTGGCACTTGCATGACATCAGTATGGATTACAGGTATTTTACATAACCAGCACTCATTAAAACCTGACTAGACTGTAGGCAAAATAACCTTCTTTTCATACCATGTGTGATGTTACTATATGGAAAAGGTTAGAGAAACAGCAGAAGGACCTGTGTGAAAGGCCTCTTAGACAGTGTTTCATTTAGTGTTCTCAGTAAGAGAACTGAGATTTCTAAGTAGAGCTGTTAGTTCGAATAAGTCCTGTCTTTCAGGACTCTCAGCTGAAGAATAAATAGAAAACCGGCCAAACGCAACACTTATAAAACATTTCTGTGTAATGCAAAGCTGCTAGCTGGTTTGTGCTGTGCAGAAAATAGCATGGGGAAAGATTATATCCCTGGGCCCACTGACACATGAAAAAACACACGTTCACAAAGGCACTCGCATGTATATCATACAGAAAGCAGGAGTTATCTTGACTCCAAAAATACACACATCCACAGACATTTGCTCCTCGAGCCGCCATGCCAAACCTCAGAGGTGGTGTGGAGAGCACTACCCTGTCTACTGGTATTGTCATGTTGACTCAAAGTGACAAACAGCAAGCCGCAGGCCGACGTGCATGTCCACACACACATTCTGCGTCTATTACGCCTCCAAATGTAATTTTTGTGCATTTTGACCCAAACCACATGGGTTTGTTCATCATGGCTCACACATAGAGAAGCTGGAAAAGTCTCAGAAGTCTCAAACATGCTTGAATATTAAAAGGATGGATGCTCTAAGAAACCTAATTGCTGTGTTCCTCTAAAGGAATTAAAGTATTTTGGCCATCAAACTGCATGTCTCAGAGATAAAACCATTGGCACGGAAGACTGTCTCAAATGAAAGTTTCTCATGACTGGACAAATGTCATTAAAAGGGATGGATGCAAAAGGTTTTTGACAAAATTGCTCACTGACTGTCTCGCATTTGTTTTTAGACCTTAAAAGCTCTTCGGGGGCCTGCAATGTAGGTAAAAGCTACAGCTCTCCAATTAATCACACCAGCTTGAAACACTGTTGGATGGTGGGTTTCAAAGTATAAGACAATAGAGCAAGGGGAAAAAAGACACGCAAATCCTTCTGTCTAAATGTACTGTATTGACAATAACTTTGTAAAGACTCCCTACTAGTAGTTCTGTGGATGATCTGAGGAGTTGTGTATTTTACACCAAAATAATTTTCAACCATGTGACAATATTGGTTTATAAAGGCATTTTTAATATATAGCAATATAATCACAATACTAGTATGTTGACCAGATTATGCAGCTGTCTTAGTCTGTACTCTTAGTCCAGATGATAGCTTCCGATTCTGATGACTGGACCTCTGTTCACACACACCAGTTGCCAAGCGTCCCCATTGTGGCCTTATTCTCTGGAGTATTTTCCAGCTCTTTCATTCATAGCTGCCCAGACCAGACTGCCACTGCAGTACACACATGACTTGGGAAAGCCCGAAATCAACCACCACAGCAAACCCAAGGCCAGGGTAGGACCGTGCCGAATGCTAGCCCAAGGTATGGGCAGTAGGAAGACAAGGTTAATTTAGACATCCGTGACGCCCCAAGTGGCCACTGGCTTTCTGGAATGCCAGTGGCGAGGATGTGGGCGCCGCTCTCTAGATGGGTCAGCTGGACCATAGCTGTGTTTCCCAGAGTATCGCATTCTCAGGAAACCCCCTCAGAGTTCAACAGCCAGGGCAGCTGGGCTACCTGGAGTTGACTAAGGCCCTTCATCTTTACACACGACCTTTGAAATGTTTGAAGTTCGTTTGTAATATTAAAGCACTCTACCATGGCAAACTCCCCAGTACATATAGTCTACCTATGGTAACTAAGCTGAAGGTTACAGCTGAAGTTACAAATTCACAGCTTTAATGATGTCACAAATACCAAAGCATTTACATATATCTGCCTATTTAGGGTACAATTGACAACAATTTAGGTCTAGACTGCTTTTTGAAAGAGGCACACTATAAGGGAGCCAAGTGGAACACAGCTAATTTATACAAATCAATTTTAAAAGCACAATAACAAAGGCTTTAATTGTGAGGCATGAAGAGAGACTGGAAAATGGTGAAGGCCACTGACAGTAGAACTAATCCTAGCCTGCATGTCTTTGTGGTAGGAGGAACCCCACGCAGACACGGGGAAAACACGCAAACCCTACACAGAATCTCTTGTACCAAGTCACCATAAGATTTTTTTTTTTTTTTTATAATACAGACATTACATTTATTTTACCATTTATCTTACCATTATACTTTTTCTCAATGATATGAATTCATAAAGAATATGAAATTATATTCAGTTTCTACTACTTATTTGAAACCTCTCTGCAAGAAACCAAGTTTACATTGTTAAAAACTATTTTGAACAGAAAAGGTTCACACACGGATTTCTAAAATTTCACATTTTGCAGTGTATTAATTTGATATGCAATCATTATGACAGCACTGCCATTATTTTTGTACCTCTCCCATCGTATACTGATGAGTATACAGCCCCCAATCAGAAAGGTCATAAAGTCCTACACTCATGGACACACTGTGGGTGGACCACACACATGTAGAGACAAATGCTTCCCACCTCTTTTCCACTCACAAACACAGATGCACCGATGTGTGATGTTTCCGTGCTCTGCTGGGCATGAAGCTGACATTCTGTCATGGTGGTCAAAACATCCCTTCTCTGGACCTGTGCAGCCCCTCAAAGCAAATGGTCCTGCCATTGCAGGAGTGCCCAGCCCCACTGACCAGTGTAAACTATTGTGGCGTGTTTACGTTTTACCACACTGAGCGCCAGCACTCAGCAACATGAGGGCAGTTGACCTTGACTTCTCATATAAACATATGCATGTGTATGAGGAAATTTCAAAAAACATTCTGTGTCCTTAAGCCCATAAACTCTAGGCCCATTATTCAGTGCTATGAACTAATATGTAATGCTACAAATGTGTGGATTTGTCTGAATGGCATTATAATGCATCTAATCTAATTTATTATGTATTAAATATTCACATTTGGGGCTAATAATGCAAGCTAGAAGGTACAGGATGCCCTGCTGAGCCCATAGGCAGACATGCTTCTTCGCCACTGAATGAATGCTTAAGTCTGCACCAGGTCATATAAAATAATGCTGCCACATTTCAGTAATTCCAAAAAATACAAACAAAAGTGATGGAACTTTGTTCAGTATATAGAAGTGGTCTGGTTCATATAGTAAGCCACTGTTCCCAGCTGTGATGTCATTCTGAGCATTTAATTGTCTGTGTTTTCTCTTCATTATGCCACCTGCGTTTCTTTATTTTCTTTCTTTTTTTTTTTTTTGCATAGCTGAAAGTCCTAAAGAGCAGCGTTTGTATGTGTTAAAGGTGTCATAGGATGCCTACATCATCTGCTGAATAGAAACCAAGAAACAGACACAAATACACAGTCCTTCATACTAGAACCGAGAGTTAAATTTTTTTTAAAAATCTCCTTTTGTAAAAGCTGCCCAAAGTTGTTCTAGTGGGGCTCAGAGAAGAACTGAGTGACATTTAGACTAGTTGTGAAATAGTAGCTGGAAGCGAGGCTGGAAAGTTTTGCAATAATATAGTGTACATGAAGCCTGAAGTGTGACAGCATCCTGATGGTTGGGTAATAGACACTGAAGTAATAAACTCACGACTGCCTGAGTCCTCTCGAGGGCGACTGACTGTAAGAGATGGTATTGCATGAAGGTTGCACAGTGAGGGTATTCTGGGTCATTCAAGCGCTTTGTGGCCGGAGTAAAGTAGCACCAGGGCGCTGAGGCCGTGCATGTTTGGAGGGGAGCAATAAAGCAGGCATGACGTACAGAGCCCTTCAAAGAGCCTGGGAATAATTCGGTGAGGACAAATTGCCTTTAGTCAGTCTGTCTGTCTGTCTCCTACATACACACTCTCCATGTCCCACTGTCTCTTCCTTACACTTCATTTGGTTGCTCTGGCGCTGATGTCCCCTTATTCTCACCCTCAACATTAGTATATTGGAGTCAGAGTGTAATAATGAGCATTTTATTGTTTAATTAAAGTGAAATCTGAAACATGCTATACTCACAAGACACCTCTTAGATACTTTTTCTTCCTCTTGTGGATTTGGATTCCTCTGGAGTGTCTGTGTCTCCTTCTCTCTTCCTTTGCAGTCCTCTTCTCTTCCGGTGGTTTCTCTTTCTCTCTCTTAGTGAAGTAGCCCCTTCTTCTTCTTCTTCTTCCTTTTCGCTCTGCCTCTTCAGCCTGAGTGAGTGGAGTGTGGAGACGGACAGCTGGAGTATGAATGTAGTTAGAGGAGGGCGAGACGGAAGAGAGGGACAGCCCATTCTGACCCCCCCTCTAGGCCCCCTGCACTGCCGTCCTCCCGCCCCCAGACACTCCCCACAACCCCCTCTCCTCACCCCCCAGGATGAAAATTCCTGGTCTGTGGCCCAAATTCCAAAATTCCAAAACTGTCCCGTTTGCCAGCAGAACAGTGCATAGATTCACAGTCTGTTACACACACACATACACCCAACCAGCCGCCCCTTCCTCACCACCACCAGCAGACCCCGTGTACACACACATACACGCTTACACACAAAGGGCTGTAATGCACCTGGTTTCATTTAAACTCGCCCCCCCACGGCTCACAACTTTCTCTCTGGTTTTTGTTCTCCTCCCACCTCAGTTCACCCTTCATCTCACCCATCTTTTTTTGCTTTGGTCCACAGCCAGATATTTATATCTTGGGAGAGAAGCTGGTGGAATGCGGACAAAAATTAGTAAGAGAGGGAATGAGAGAGAGAGAGAGAGAGAGGGAGAAAGAGAGAGAGAGAGCTAAAGCAGGAGGTAAAGACACATGTCTGCTTGGAAAAGTTGTTCTTTTTTCCCCTGTCCAAATATTTAAACTGGAGGTCCTCACTGGACGATATAAAGACAGAAATGTTTAGATGTGAGGCGGTGTAAAGAGTGACACTGATTACAACTTTATTTCATTAACTCCACTATAGTGCATTCATTCAGTGCTAGCACTCGCACTGAAGTAATTTCCTTCTTCAGAGTAGCAACACATTAGCAATCCAGGCTTTTCTCATAGACCATCTAAACCTTAGCGTGTATTTTTATAGTATCGTTGCCATACAAGATCATTGCCCTCCTTCATGGAAAATAGATAAGCGTAAGTATAATTTGAAGTGCCTTGATAATACATTTAACCTGTGTTAGAAGTGTTACCATTCAGAAGACACTTTCAAATTGAGAAAGAATAGCTTGTGAATGGCATTTAATAGCTTGTGTCAGAGGCCTGTGACAAGTCTAATTGTCAGAACACCCACAGACCTTCTGTACCTCCCAAAAAGTGGTGCCAAATTGTGCCCCCCTACTGTTAGGGAACCCAAGTGGTCACACACAGATTCACGAACACAGCAGGACTGACACCCATACTTATTGGTTCAACTGTTCAAATGGCAGGTCACATGGTTTATCATCCAGTGTGGACCATAAATTTGTTTTAGGCTCACACAATAAGTCACAAGCTGCTCTAGCATGGCAGTCTTTATTTAATCTATTCTAGATAACGTGGTTAACCATCACAGCCCAGAAAAAAAAATGGAAATATACTGGAATGTCAAATTAGGCCATATTGTTTCAAATAAGCATTTCAAGTCGAACATAATATAAAACATACAAAGAGTCCAGTGCATTATGTTTTGCATTACATTTATTCATTTCCAACAGTTTCTGTGATCTGAATGCGTCTTGTTCTAAAATAAACTGCAAAAAACATGTCCATCTTCAGACCTGTTGTGACCAATTACATGCCATTTCCTGAACCATTTACAGTCAAGTCAATGAGGACACAACATAGATCGTATCTGTAGAAAGCATGCTCTGTTTATTTACAAGTCATCCTGTGATTGACAGTGGCCAAAAGGTGAAAGAATAAACTGAGGAGAAAGGGGAATGGGGGAGGGAGGCCAGGAGATGGCCAGCTGTTGGAGGGAGATATTTGAGTAAGGATTAAAGGAGGAAAATGATAAACAGGAGATTTGAATAAAGATAGGGCCAAAAGGTGAGCAGGCTGGGCTGAATCCAGCTGAACAAAGCAGTTCTGATTAAAGGAAAAGAGAAAAAAATAAAATAAGGAATGGAAAAATGCTATTCCTCACTCGTGATACATTCTGAGGATGCAGCTTTTGATAACTCCCATATACCTAGTCCAGACAGTCTGGTGCCTGAAAAAGAGAAAGACAGGCAGACAGGCATAGTAATTGTCATAGAGGAGGTATGCAGTAATAAACAGAAGAACATTTTGACTCATTTATTTAAAGCAGTATAATCACGCATGTGAAGTTATGGTTTGGGGTGAACGCATCATTGCTTAGTATATCGGAACATGTTATGATTTAAGTTGTGTAAACAGAAATCCGCATTCCACAGCGGTTTGAGTGTATAAATGACTAGGCAGGAAACAAGGCAACTACATTCACTGCGAAGTATATGAGACACAGTGACCCCCACTGGTAGAACAACAGATCTCCCCACATCAGAGAACAGCACATATTCCACGGAATAAGTGAGACACTTTGAATCCAAATGCAATGCACTTACTTGAAAGTATCCAGTATGTGTGCCGAGTTTGTGTAGTGGGTCAGGTAGAGGTTAACATCTGTAGCAGTCCATTTGTCTGACTTGCAAGGCTCAATAAACTGTAAGGCAGACAAAGTAAGAACTTCAAGTTTTGTGTGATTTACAGACACAGCGATTTCACAAGTTCTTTATACACACCTTTTCTACAATATCGATGAAGAAATCACGGACATCCTTTGTGTTTGTCAATTTGGCAGCAATATTGACAAGGCCTCGAGAGAGATTCTACCCAGGAAGATAAGGAGTTCAGATTAAGTTCTCAAAGTCCATTTTACACCTTTCAGTTCATCACAAGAGTGCCCTTAGGAGGGTGTCCTAATACTCACTACTTTGATAATAATATATAAATTGTAATATCTATTAACAAATACAAATCAACTAACTTCTGACAAACATTCACAATCGGATTTGTATGAGAATCTCACCTTAAAATTTGTTTCCATCTCATTGAAGACTTTGGTCTTTCCTCGCAGAGCAACGCATACTAGACTGAGCAGATATGAAATGGTTTTCATTACTCAGATATTAATGGGAGTCAAAATGCAAGATTCTGACTTCTTTGGAATCATGCACTCATTCCTCTCTATACCCATCCCCCAAACAAATTCACACCCTGCTGTGAATTCATACCTTTTGTGCTGGTCCAAAAGATCCTTGTCTGTGATTAAAATTTTGAGATCTTTAAGGTCCTGAAGAAACTCTTTGTCTAGATCCACATCCATGTCTTCCACCATGTTATCTTACGGGGTCAGATAACAGAAGTCGAAAGGAAAGAGAAATATACAGAATTTGTTCATTCCACAGCTTGCTTAAAAATCATTAAAGCAAAAGGCAATGGCAGTAAGACTATATTCTTTTGCCTGAATGTACTCGTTTAGTTTTAAGGGTCGGATTTTAGATAACTGATCAGCAACGTTTACATTTTGTATTATATCTACAACTCTGGAAGAAAAAAATAAGAGATCACTGCAATTTATCTTTAAATCAGCATCTCGGAGTATGACTACAAGCACAAGCACCTCATTCTGCTTTATGAGGGACTGATTACTGATTACCTGAATCACATCTTATTCAATGAGGAAAAGTCTAAAAACACTGCTGTAATCAACACTCTCGTCTCACAATGAGAACAGTTGGATGGCAAAACACTACTAGAAGTAAGTCAAAGGTAATTATTCATTAGTCATTTTGTAAACAAGAATGAAGAGATTTGTTTTCTTTAAATTACTGTTCTGTAAATTAAGTTGAATACACACACACACTTTTTTCCTTACCCACAGCACCAACAGTCCAATTATTGATAAGCTGCCCAGCACAAAAGGCAAAGTCCTGGAAGGTGAGATACTGAAGCTTCTTCTTCCCAGTCTCAAACCGATTATTGGCAAAGAACACTATGGCGGCATAATCCCTGAGAAAAAAAATGCTGGGGTTTATAGAGGAAAAAGTTGAAGAGGCTGGAAGGAATTGATTATTGATTAATAAATTAATCCAAAAACATTTCAATTGTTGTATTATTGTTGACATCTTCTTGGAAATTACCTGCAGTGTAAAGGGGACTGTGAGGTAACCTTACCAAAAGTACAGTAACAGATCAAAAAAACCTACTTAAGCACTGTGTAACTAACAGAACTAGCACAACGGTGGAACTTCCTTGCTAGGATGTCCAGGACCACCACAAGAAACTATAGCAGTTATGCTCCAATCTTCTCTTTTTAATGCTCTTTTGGTCTCAAATAAAATGCAACACCTTTAAAGTCAGATGCATGACTAATCACAAAGCAGTACAGATGTCAGCAACATACAATAATAAAACATGAAAAGAATGGGTGATTAAATGTTAATGCCTAAAATTCATTCTTTTTACCACAAAAAAGTCAACCTTTCATCATTTGAAAGTGCTCAGGACAGTATGTATTTGTATATGTTGCAGATTGTTTTACTTGAGCACATGTAGCTGAGTAAAAGTAGCACGTTTCATTTAATGTTTAGAAACAGTTTTCTTTGTCAGTTGCTCTCTTACCTCGCCAGTTGGTCAGGAAGCAGAAAGTGTTGCTTTATGTTTTCCACCAGGGGGCCCTTCAGCTCTTCCACTACTTTGAAAACTCGCTTGAAGTTGTCAAACTATGTGAGAAAGACAAGGTCAGACATCACTAAGAACTGTCAACGCTGCTTTCAAGTTTCTAAATTACATTTTACTTTTTCACGCACTTGTCGTCTGCAACTTTTCAGTGTAACGCCTGTCTTCGCACTAACATCATCCAGATCTTTTTTCGTCCCTTTAGAGAGTTTCTTTCCAAGGACTTCACGAACAAAGGCGTCATCAAAAGCATAATATCTGGTCACATGAAAAAGACCAAAGAGAAGGTAAAGATGTCATGTGACGATCACAACCTAAATGATTACATAAACAGCTTGTAAAAATAGGAAGGAGAATGTGCATTGACTACCTCTCAATCAGCATTGCTTGTCGATCAGGCGGGATCTGGAAGAGAAGCTGATTTGCTAATTTGGCTGGATTTTGCAGAAGCCTCTCACACATCTGGAAGGTTCGGAATTGGTCCATTGTGTCGCTGAGCAAAACTTCAGCACTGGCTTCACACTCCTCCATCACACCTCCTTCTATGCGCACTTTCACAGCATCATTAACTAAAGGGGCAAACCATAGTTCCACACTTATCTATCGACACTTCAAATGTATGATTGATGGCATGGAAAATTAACTGTCAACCCCCTGCTTCACTTGGTAAATGAGTTAAATAGAGAGAAAGAATTCCACACTGTTAAAGCTGTGTTGTGTTGACGCGTGACTATATGGGGCCATTTACTTTACCATATTGCAATTGCTAAATTTAACTCAAATATATTGCAGCACTAAAAGTAAAGTGGTCCCTCATATTCACGTGTGAACACACCACAGCACATAGTGTGAACAGTATGAAATTCTGTCTCTGCATTTCATCCATTCAGCAAGTGAAGCTGTAAGCCGGGAGCAACACTGCCTAGGGAGCAGTGCGTGAGGACGGTACATTACTCAAGGGTACTTCAGTGGTGCCACAAGCAGTCCTGGGATTTGAACCCACGACCTTCTGATCGCAGGCAGGGGCAACCCCCTAACTACCAGGGCACCAGCCGCCTAGAAAATATCCTACAACTTCTCCAAAGTGTGTTACCTGTGTATCCGTTTAACCATAGCTGGTAAACCTCCTTGTCCATGATGGTGGTGTTTCCTACAAACACGTCAAGCTCCACTGACATTTTGGCTTCAGATCTGTTAATATGTAAGAAGCAGAACATGGTTTTTTTGTTTTGCTTGTCAACTATTAACGAGCTACGAACATGGACTAACAATAAACCAAACGTGCACTTACTTGTCAAGATGAATAACTGAATCAAATAAGGGTTGGTTTGATACCGAAACATATATCGAGACGTCTCTCACAAAACTGTTCCTGTCATTAGTCCGGTTGCCAGTCCGCTAGCAGCACCACCAATATAAAGAATAGGCTAGCGAATGACCAGAAAATAGTCCATTGGTATTATAACATTTAAACGCGTTAGGGTGAAATATAAATTCATCTCACACGCACAAAACTCAACAACAAACTCCACCGCCGGCAGCAGCTGTTGTTGTTGTTAAACGTGACTGGACGCTTCCGGCTTGGCAACAAACTCACGCGCCTCCGTTTAACGTCACATTCGAATAGCGCTGATCTTCACATCATACTTTCACTGAAGTGGTTCGACGTATGATCTATAGATCGCAGGCTCTCCACAAGCAGGCATCCCTCTCCTAAGCAGTCATACTTCTGATGCTGGTGGATGGTAGCGCTTAATGCTGAGGACAGTTAATATTTTACACTACTACGCTTCATCCTACACATATAAGCCACACATATATTCACGACTTTAGCCGACTGCTCCCGCTTAGGGGTCGCCACAACGGATCAGCTGTCTCCATTTCATTTTGTCCTCTTCATCTTCCTCTCTGCCTGCATGTCCTCCCTCAGCCCATCCATAAACCGTCTACTAGGCCTTTCTCTTCTCTTCTTCCTTGGCTGCTCCATTCCCAGTGTCCTTCTCCCAGTTTTCTCAGAGTCTCTCCTCAGCATATGTCCATACCAACACTGACTCCTGACTTATCCACCTCATCACGCCTAGTGAAAATCTTAACATTTTTAACTCTGCCACCTCCAGATCTGCTTCCCGTCTCTCCTTGTTGTCTCAAAACCAAACAACATAGCTGGTCTCACTACCATGGTGTACACTTTCCCATTTACTCTTGGTACCTGCCTGTCACAAATCATTTCCGCTGCTCTTATCCAGCCATTCCCCTCTCTTTCATACCCCCCATTACTCTGCTATACTCCAAACTAGCTATACTCCAGACATCCTCATCAAACATGTCCTGCTGACCTTCGTTCCTCTAGTTTCTGGAGCACACATATTCATAAATCTATTCAAGACCATCTACAGAACAACTCCTGCTGCTCACAGTCAGGGTATAATACACAAATCCTGCCAAAAGAGAATGCTTAATTGGATGTAATACAACGATAGAGCTGGGTAACAAGTGCTAAACTATATGAGCATACTGAGGTGCTGGAAGGTTTGTTAACAATGTAGATATTTTTCTAAACCAAAAACATGAACACTAAGGAAAACACATATCCTCCTGAGAACTGAAGAAAATAAGGGTCTTACAATTTCTTTTTTGTGTGATTTCCTGTCTATTTGGGCCTAAAAAAATACCTTTCTCTGAATATATTTTTCTTTGAATATATTTTTTCTTTTTAATTTCCCAGCATATCCACTGTAGAGGACAACAGGACAATCTCCATGTGAAAATAGAACTAATTGTGATAATAACATAAAAACACATTCAATTTGATCAAAACAATAACATTCTGTATCACTCTTCTGTTGCTTGTTGCTTGCAAGGACAACAAATCAACGCAGGGACAGAAGCACTTCGATCAGACCTGATCTGGCTGAATTTTGATTGGTGTAGAAGCAAGGCTCTGCGGACCGACAGGAACCATATTTTAAAACGTCATTATTATTCTTCTTTTTAAGGTTTTCCTTTCCTGAGTGGTGGTACTTAGAGATACAGTATGAAATTGTTCAAATTAGGTATGCATTTGCACAGCGAAGACTGAAAACTGTTGCGCATTTGTCGCTTACGCCAATTCTTGCTTCTGTATCGCTTATGTCAATCCCTGCATAGAGCCCATATCCTTTACTATATGTTTATAACCATATAATACAAACATATAGTAAAACTGTGTTTTGAAATATTGTAAACTTATATTGTGCAACATGTCTTTGCTGGCAAAAACTGTGTGAACCTTTGCTTTCCAGTAATTGTTATGACCCCGATGGACAGGACTGACTTCAGCCAAACATTTACTGTTACTGCTGAGCAGTCCTGCACACTGACCTGGATGACTATTGTACCATTCCTCTTTAAAGTTGTTGGGCATTCTTGTATGTACTCCATACCTCACAACATTCGTATTGGTGTGTTTAGGGGCATTTATGTACAGATGGCCTAGCTTTCATTAGAACTTGGCTACAGTTCAAAATTCAACTTAATCCAAGGTAAGCAGTACTGATACAATGAAAGCAAAACAGCTTGTGATTCCCCAAATGTCTTTCTGTTCTTGCTCTTCTGCTATTCCAACATAAACTAATACCATTTCCAGTTGCACATTCATTTGTTTCTGTCCTGAGGTTTATATCTACAGAAAGGCAGGGAGCTTTTCTCAGGCTTTTGTTTGTTTGGGTGTGATGGCTGGTACATGCTGGTTTGTACATCACTGCTCAGTGTCAGTCATTTTAAGCTTCCATTTATGCCTTTGAATTTTCTATCAGAAGAAATGTCTGTGTACTTGTGTACTTGTCTGCATGGGACTGAGGGCACGATTCTGTATTGTAGCCAGCTGTATTGTATTGTTTGATTTCTGAGGGGTATCTGTAGATCTCTCTGTGGTTTGCTGTTTATAGCGGACTCGACTTGTGAGGAATACATTGGCAATGTAATACTGAACATTAGGGAATCTGTCTTGACATCTTGGCATTAATATCTGACGGCCATCATAGTGACCAAATCAATATGCAATCAAGACACTCCTTGTTACACTAACCCTTTTCAAAAATCCAGATATTGTGCTCAATGCTTAATTTTACTGTCATGATTTCCAGGCATTTCAAAGTATAAATAAAGAAAAGACAGCAATTTTGGCTTATGATTAGAACCCCGAACTGAAGGAAGCCAGAAGAAAATCGCAGGCAGCTGTGAATGGAGAACAGTCCACTGTCCATTACATGGAGGCAAATGGCTTTTCAGAGCATCTAAAAACACATTCAAGTACACATAAAAAAACAAAAGACATGGGGGTGGCATTTACAGTCAGAATCCACTTTCTTACATTTAGCCAAGCCATATTGAGTTTACACACATGCACAGAGCACAAACAACGTGTGTACAGACAGATACAGGACACATTGTAATGTTAAGGATTAACAGAGACCTGAGATTGAAGTTAAAACTTCAAAGCAGTGCCAAATGTTTCCCTCCAACTGTACAATAAGTTTCTAATACGTTTCTTTTTGACACAAAACAGGATTTTGTAATGTTAGGTGGTTCTGATATGAAACGGAGTTTTAGAAGTCCCCCTAAAAGTCAGAGTGTAATTTGCACACTAGGCTCTTACATTACCTTCATGATCTTCTAGAATAGTACAGTAAATCCTCAACATTCGTGGAGGTTACGTTCCAAGAGCACCCGCGAATAGTGAAAAAAAATGATGTGGTAAAAAATGCCTCCAAAAACCCTTTAACCCTTTCATTTTAAACTGGGCTTTATACATTACCCTTTAAAAAATTTTAAAGTAAACCTGTATCCGTACTGTACTGTTTACACTGAACTGCTGTCTTCTGCAGTGCTAGAGTGTAAAATACAGATGTTACCCCTGTATAGACTGTACTGTAATTCAGTGGTCCCCAACCTTTATTTCGTCACGGACCGGTTTAATATCAGAAACTATTTTCACGGCCCGGCCTTTAAGGA
>JBBPDC010000032.1:2379185-2391035 GCA_037974485.1 Hemigrammopetersius urotaenia | reverse complement strand
AAAATATAATAATAAATGTAAATCCAATGTGTACTCGCAGCTTTATTAACAGCATTTTCATACAAGTTTTTTTTTTCTGTGCAGCCTGGTGGTTGGAGGCCACTGCTGTAATTCAATTTCTTTGTGTTCTCTCAAAAGTACCAACAAATGTATACAGTTATATTTTATGTGGAAATGTAGCTAATTTACATCAATATTTATGCTACATAATTAGTAAATTATATTTTTTGTCATAATTTATTACTAAAATGCCTGGAAAAAGTTGAAATAAAAATGCAGAGGATATCTGTGGTTTCTGCGAATAACTGAAGCGAACTCTGAACCTCAAATTCGTGTGGGTTTACTGTACATGCATTGTTCTTGGAATTTTTTACCATAATTACCACTTATGGGGAGGGTTATATTTTCTCTTTTTTACTTACCTGCCTGACACTTTTTCAAAATTGTTTTGTGACAGTCTGATAATCATCTTTCCCAGTCTGATAATCATCCACAACTGTCTTTGTGAGGTCCTTAGAAATGCTCTAAGTTAAAGACTCAGGTTGATGTTTTCTACATAGGACGGGGTCACCTACACTCAAACCAGAGTATCTTTCAAATTGAACCTCCTGACCCTAGTTACACACATAGCAAACTGATCGTTCACATACCTTTTGTCAACAAAGACATCAGATGTGTTGGATCACTTTGTAAATGAATAAATGGATGACAGTATAACTGTATATTTGTTTCACTGTGTTCTCCATGTACTGTTATAATTAAATTTCTGAAATAAATAGATTGGGTGGTATTCTTTTTCAAACAGAATTGTCTTTAAACAAAGGCTGGCATCGAATTTATTTGGATCAATGCTGATTTTAACATTCTCTGGTCCACCACCACTCACTACCCCCTGGTTCTCCCAGCAGGAATCCCTGACACAATCTTAAGTTCCATTTAGCAATTTATTTTATTACTTTACTTGATTAGTGATTGTACTTTATGAGCACAAGTGCTTGAGCCCTTGGAAGAGTGAGGAATCTAGCTACCATAAAATGCTTGATAATTTAAACCCATAACGTTTGATTTGCTTGTGGTCAAAGCAGTTATATTTAATAAATGTTGTATTTTTATGTATATGTTATGGATGCTTTGCACTGGTCAGTTACACCTCACTGAGGCTAACTCAACCAAGGGTGAGTGAGCGCCTCACCTCACTGTCCCCTCCTCCCCTTGCACCACAAGTGGCCCCTTGTGTAATGTGGGAGTGATGTTTGTTTGAGGAGTGAGTCAAAGTTGGCAACTGTATTTTTTTAAAAAAAACATTAAAACTGAGACATATTTTCCCTCGTTCCAAATTTAGACTAGTGGCTAAAACAATTGCTTGAAATTCTTGAGAAAACAAGACAATACAGATAATACATATTTTGCAGTTAGTATGATTTAAAGTAGGTGGGACAGGATCACTGAAAGACTGTGTTGTTTCAGAGCAGAGTCGGGCATAATATGAAGAAATAGAGTTTCTGTAAAAATCTACTACTCTAAATCATATTAATGTTGATTTGTTTAGACATTTTATGTTATAGAAAAAAATTTCAAGCTATAATACATGGAAGTAATAACAAATGTCCTCCATTACCCTGTGTCCATATCACTGTCTTCTCACCATGCCTCTCATTCCTCTTCACTCCAGTTGTTTCCTTAATCTGTCCAATGTTTACAAGCAATCCCTGACTGTGAAATTACACTGTGGTCAAGTATATCCCCCTTAAATCATCTGGCTTTTTTTTCCCACAAGGACTGTAACATCCAGTCCGCACCAAAAGAACATGAGCAGTTTTGCAAGATCAGCTGGGATGGAGGGACATTCTAAAGCGTGTGAATATACTTTTTAAATAACAAGTTGAGTAAATACACTTTCCTCTAACTCAGATTAATCAAAATAAATCCTCTCCAAATCCCAAATCCCTCTCCCCTCCCAAATCTCTGCGTCACTCAAAATCTGTCAAAACAGCAGAGGAGTAGATTGTCAGCAGCTTTTTTAGCCCGACACCTCAGTGTTCTGCATGCCTTTCTTCACCCACCCCTTTATTTCACCTCTCAGTGGCCTGTTTCCACTCCCGCCCTTTCACCCCTGCTAACACCCCACATTGTTATGGCCTCGTGGTAACAATAGTGCGGGGGAGCAGGGCGGAAGGATATGGCCAAATACCATGGATTAAAGTACAGAAAAGGCTATTGTAACTCTTTCCGTCATTGTGTGTGTGTGTGTGTGTGTGTGTGTGTGTGTGTGTGTGTGTGTATGTGTTTGTGTGTGTGTGTGAGCTTTGTTCAGGCACACATGGACTAATCTAGTAAAAGGGTGGGAAGGATCTACACTCACAGGGGTCAGCTGAGGACCTCAACAAATTGCAAGTGATGTTTGTGACTTCCAGCTATCTAACCATCCTGACATGACATGACCTTGGAGGTCATAAGATTTAGATGTTCGAATTCAGGACTTTCATGGAGTGATGTCATTCTGACAGGGGGGTTGAGGGGAGCTGCCGCAACACAGATTCTTACGGTAAGGGAAAACCAAAGGGAAGGAAGGCTGAGGAGGGGTGGGGGAGGAGAGAGAGAGGGAGAGAGAGAGAGAGAGAGCTGCTTCCACTATCATGGTCGCGTTTGGAGAAAAGGCAGTTCATCCTTTAAGAAAAACGGCGAATCCTCCGTCTTGAAAATCGCGGATGAAAAAAACAGCTGACTATTAAAAACACCAGCGGATAATCAGACTCCATCTTTTTTTACATGTTGATGATCTGCAGTCTGCAGCTGAGCTCCACGAGGCTTCTCCACGCGTAGATTTTTTTCTTTTTCCTTATTTTCTGCATTTATTCTGCACACTTCGGTGAGATATCTGCTCTCGGATGTTTTCTTCGCCCGAGAAACGTGGGAAGGACGTTTTCTTGTGCTAGCACATTTCCCCATAGAACGGTGGAATGAGGAGGAGAGGCAGGGCGGGGAGAGACGGATGTGTGTGAGGAGAGAGAGAGGCGGACATTGTTATTCCTAACCAGCACCGTTTATGAAGATAACGGATGCATATTCACCTTTTAATCTAAACCTCTGCTTTCTCCAGTCGACCTCTCAGGACCACGTAAGACAGCTAAGTAAAGCCGTGTACCAGCACTGCCTCCATGGCCTCGACAGCAGTCAGCCTGTGACAGCCAGAGACACGATGCTAATACAGGCTAGTCCCTAACTGCTGCATTGTAAACAAATCATCAGACTCCTGCTACAGAGAGCTTGAGGTTTCATTCAGGGCTACAACAGGCTTAAATGAGGTTGAGGATGCTCCACGGGGATTTTGTAACCCTGTAGGCAACGAGGACTTAAGGGATAGGCACCCTATCTTGAAGGCCTGGAAGCTCAATGTGATGAGAGAGATGTTGGAGGAGCCTTACTGACATTAAATGTGCCTCTTCAATGTGATAGCTGAGAAGTTCCTGGCCAACTGCTCTGCGACCTAATATGCAACATACTCTACTGGTTTACAGATTTCAACAGTATTATTTTTGTAAAAGGACAGTCCAATCTGTACTCTGTCTTTCAGGAGACCACTTGAAAGTTTAGGCAAGATGGGGAGCGACAGTGAAATCCCAAACCGAGAGTTAGCCAAGATGTCTGATGAGGATTTGTTGGCTTGCTCTAAAGAGGAACTTGTAAATCGGCTGCGGAAAGAGGAGTCAGAGAAAATGTCAGCACTCATACAGCGTGGTCGCCTCATCAAAGAAGTGAACAAACAGCTTCAGGGACATCTGCTTGAAATCAGGGAGCTCAAAGCCATCAACCAGAGGCTTCAAGAAGAGAACCAAGAGCTGCGGGATCTGTGCTGCTTTCTGGACGACGACCGACTGAAGGTGAAGAAGCTGGCCAGAGAGTGGCAGCTTTTCGGCCACCATGCCGCCAAGGTGATGCGGGAGGACCTGGGCGGCTACCTGAAGAAGCTGGCCGACCTGGAACGCATGCAGGATGGCCTAGTGAAGGAGAACTTGGATCTGAAGGAACTGTGCCTGGTGCTGGAGGAGGAGTGTGTGAGCAGGAGTGATTCAAGCCCAGGCGGGTCAACAGAGCTCAACCTGCCATGCATGGTGGCCCGAGACCTGGGGGATGGCAGCTCGAGCACTGGAAGTGTAGGCAGTCCGGACCAGCTCCACCTGGTGTGCTCGCCGGACGACTGAAGAGCCATTGCACTTTTTCTGCCTCTCAGAGAACAACCTGAAGGAAACTGATGTGGGCAAACCCAGAGGAGCAAGGCAGTTTTGCAGTTTTTGTTGTTATAAGGCCTACATCTCGACTGCTTCAGCTGGACAGCTGTGAAAGTGTTTATTAATTCTGACATTGACGGTGACCATTAGGCACCATTCTTTTCTTTCTTTTTTCCTGTTCTTTTCTCTTTCTCTTTAGGGTGTTGTTGATTTTCTCCTGACGTAGATTGACTTTCTAAATGTGAATGATAATTCTTTGCCATTCAGACATAATAGGAATAGTTTTAAGCTTTAAAGGTATTATTTACTTTAACTCACATTGTAATTTCATCCATTATTTAAATGTAAGTATTGAGACCACTGGGATGTTTCCCTGTGCTTTCAAACAGGGGTTGTATATAGAAGATAAGAGAGTTTAGAAGGAGGTGGGCTTTTTGAAATGGGAAGAACCAATCAAACTGCTGACTCACACCAGGTTTTACTGTGCACTGACTTGTAGGCTATTTCAAGTGGGCTGATGTTTTAATGATGCACTAGACAGGGCTGAAATGAATCTCAAAAAGATTCACATTTTTAAACTGCTTAGAGCCATAAAATGATCTGTTTGGGATCATGCACAAACAGCACTGAATCATTTTTAAGGGTGACTCGAGGCAAAAAAACATGGAGTGCTGGCCACAGTGAGGCCTCCCAAGTTAAAATGGTTGGATTGCCTATGGTTGGGCTGTGTTGAGAGGCCTCATAATGCCTCACTGAAACTGCACATCCAGAAACAGTGTACTTTTTTCCATGTTATGATGTACTGGTTGGTGTAGTTTATTACACTGAACCTCCTGCACTGGATCTCAGCTGAACTTTCCTGCATTAACCGAACCTTATGATTTAACTGCACACACTTGCTATACCAAACTTTTTTTTGTGTGTTTGGTTGTTGCTTTGACTGGATTTTATTCGACTACATGCTGCGTTTACACACTGGCAACTGGTGGACGATACAATGACTTGTGAATTTTGTGATATTGTTCTATGTATAATTCCTATGATTATTTTCTTCAACTTACTGTATTTTTGCCTACCACAAGACCATCATGCATACACGTTTTGGCTTAGACATCCTTTTTAATTGGTATATTATTATCAGTATTACTTTAATGACTGGATTTTTTTTCTGTTTATAACTTTGATTGATGGCTTCGTTTCTGGCTGTAATTTTTGGGCCATGCTCATTGTGAGTGGGAGAGCTTTAAAATACACTTGACTGAGACACCCAATTTTGTGATCGTCTTTCTTGTATGCTGGCATATGCGCAGGCATCTACATGCCTTCATGGTTGAGGTGAGCATTCACAGGCCAGGTTGCGTTTAGAGCCTAAAAAAGTGGTCCATGTTATATTTTTGGCTTGGTGTTTGCACAGCAGCACAGTCAAAACAGTAATATTTTTAAGTGGAATGTACAGAGGTGCTTTTTATCAGTGCATGCACTCATTGGCTCATTCAACACAAACTCCTTCTTCACTATCTCAATCATATGTTCACCAAGCTTTGAGCAAGAGCCTCTCTTTTGATTAGAGGACTAACAGAAGACTCTGTGTATGAAACAGGGTCATTGGGTTTATTCAGTTTGCTTTCTGGACCTGTAAATATTTTTCTTCCCATGCTATTTCTTTTCCATTTTCTGTTTCTATTTATTCCATTCTATTACCAAGTTATTTATCTACTATGTCATGAACTTTTTAATCATGTGTTCTACAGGAATCTACAAACTAGACTGAACATAGCACTTATAGTGCTAAAATGATATTCACAGTACAAAAGCGGTCCTATAGAAACAGAAACGCCTTCTAGTGAGTCAGTTCAGTTTTACTTTGACTATGAGTCAGGGAATTTCTCTTCGCTTTCTATCAGGACATCCTAAAAGGAAACAGCATTGACTCCTCTTTTCCTCCCTCCCCATCCCCCAGCGTGCTCCTTTCTGGCCTGTTAACAGTACTGTACTTCTGTTTTCAATCAGCAGCAACTTTTTTCTTTCTTTTTTTATTAGTGCAACAGTAGAAGTCAGCAATATAAAATGAAACAAACTCAGCAGTTAGAAACAGTTCCACACAAAGTCTCAATACAGATGGTAATGCTTTAAGGCACAAAATGAAATGAGTGACTGATTGAAGTTAACAAAGCTTAAGAGTTGTTTTTTTTTTTTACAACCAGTCCACCACCCCATCACACAAAAATTCTTGAAACATTATTATTACTCCCTTAAATGTTACACAGTGTGCAACATTTTTTTCTTCAGTCATCAATGACATGTCAAAAATATAGTTTGCTCTTAAAAATAAATACAAATCTTTTTTAAATTCTATGGTCCGTCCCTAGAAGTGCATCAAATATGCTAACAATAATGCTCACATTGAAGATTTATTAACTATCACTGTAGTCAATATAATAAAGTTTTTAACTATGGAGAGAACACAGCTAGAATCTAATACACACATTTAAGTGCATGTTTGCATAAGCCTCTGTTCATACTCTGTAAAGCAATGCAAATACTACCTTGTAACCAGTGTAATCATTATTGAACATGCATATTTCCAGCCCCTGTTGTTTGATATTTGCCGGAATAGATATAAGGCACAGAATATGCTGTAACCCCTATCAAGATGTAGCTTAATACACTGTATGACTAAAAAACACATCATTAATATATTCATAGCTTTAGATTATATAAACAATGGTATAAAATATATAAATAGGAATAATGTAGTGTTCATCCAGACACAGTGAGAGGCCTCTATATAAATCAGAAAATCACAAAAGATATGTGGTTATAATGCAGCATTACATATCTTTCGAACCATCCCTCCATTCAAATTTCTATTTGTTTACCTACCGGTCTTCAGTTGCACATATCTCTATAAAATGTAGTCTCTATAAAAGAACAGTATAGTAATTCATTCTCATAGTAAAGAACCATAGTTTGCAGCTATAGTTTTCATGACATATAAGCATACTCTACGTTCTGTTTCTCCATATTTCCGCTATTTCTTCTCACATTACATAAATATAACCTCCAGTAATGATGCCTAAATGAAGTGCACCTACATGTTTGTATCTATAGTAAACCTCAAATGTACCGGTGCTCCTCTGACCTAGTGTTAAAGACACCTGCGAAAGTTCAAAACAGTTTTCCCTTAGAAATAAACCGGAAATTAAAGGCTCAGGATGGTTGGCGAGTTGAGAGACTGATCTGACTGGTCCCCACTGCTGCTACTGCGACGATGGGCGATACCACACGGCTCTAGGTGTCGGGAGGAATGGGATGTACCAGGCTGAGACGTAGTGGCAGAAGAATAACCATGCGTTTGAGAAGCTCCAGCACTTGCATCCAGAGGGGTAGTGGGATAAGTGAAGACCAGACTGGACGTGAACGGGGTCAGAGAGGGAGTGGAAATGAGGATAGGAGTGTGGAGGGATTCTGATTCCAGATTGATGCTACTTGCAGTGCAGGTTGAAGGTGGAGGTGGGATGGTTATTTTAGGCTTGGGTTTCTCCTGCTTGGCATGGCTCTTGCTTTCTCCAGAGGGCCCAGGAAGCTCAGAATCCACAGGCTCAATCTTGATCCCACCCAGGGAAGGAAGAACAGAACTCGAGTCAGAGTCTGAATCAGAGTCTTGGACTTTGCAGATGGGTCGGTGAGCCTCAAGAACCAGTTCCAGTTTCTCTTTCTCCTTTTGCAGATCAGCAATCTCTTTCTGTAGATGAGACTTTTCATCCTCTAACAGGTCTGTTTCCTGTAAAAGAATTCGAGGTGAAATTTTATTCTGGGGCAGTTTATAAGCGGGCCTCAAACAAAGGTTTTCCAATTTTCAACTTAATTTAGTTATTGGGAATTCTGATCCACCAGATAGATCTCCCCATCATTTCATGCTATGTAATAACACTTGGACAGTGAAGGCATATGCCACGCCATCTTTTCGAACGGCCATTAACACAGCATCACTGGACAGCTCAACACACTTGGAGGAGAACATTAACTGTCAATTCAGTTACATCAGTTAAAGCTGTGGTAAAAAGTGCATGTGTAAAAATCAGCTTACATTTTGTAATGTGTCAGTCAGTTCGCGACGCCGATTCCTGCACTTTGCAGCAGCCAGTTTGTTTCTTTCCCTTCTAATCCTCCGCCTTTCAAGTTCTTCTGAGGACAGCTAGAGAAAACAAAGTAATGTGAGATCTTCATTTTCAGTGTATTCCTATTAAAGAAAGTACAGTACATGCGGTGTATTGCATAAATGCAAGGGTTTGGACACCCTTGTTAAAAAAATCATGTGTTGTTGAAAGTAAAAATACTTTAAAGGGCCCATATCATGAAAAACATTGTTTTTTTTAAGGTTTAATGGTGTATATAAACAAGTTTCAAGATGTGCATTCCCCCAACCTTCATGGTGTGTTTGTGGAAATTAAGCTATAAAAACAACCCATTTTGAACTGACGTAATTCTACACCACACTAACAAGGAGTGTTTCAGTTCAGAGCAGCCATTCAGAACAGAAGTCATTTACATATATCAGCATTAAAGGCACAGCAATAAAAACCCTGTCTAATTATAAATGATAAAAAGAGCTTGGAAAATGATCATGTTTTAAAATTCATTACTACTGTGTTTGGCACATAAACTCACACAAGCATAAAAATGTTATATAAATACACAAATGAACCTAACCTTGAGTCTGATTATGAAATTAGTACGTTTTCAGTTATTTGTATTAGTGAGATGATGGCTTTACCAACAGCTGATCAATGCAATACTGCCATCTAGGGGAAAGGTCACTCTCAGTTTCAGAGAATGCATCAACTTCGCCTGAGCATCCTTACAGAAGGCCATCTTCAGTTTCAAAAGTTGCTCAAGTACAGTTTAATCATTCACATGGCTCACACTCCCTTTCCTTTGTGTTGTATACAACATGTATAGCATCCCGCCCGTTATTTTTGATGAATCACCTTCAGACCCCTCAGTGACTCGGGTGTGAGTCATATGATTTTGCCCAATGAGTCACTTGATTTCCTGTCTTATTATTTCACTCACCACCACATTTGAAATGTGGCACAAATCACGTTGCCAATTTAAACTGAATAGGAATATTTAATTCAAGAATATCAGATTTTCTTTAATAAAGAATATCTCTGGGAGGGGCATGATTGTTGTTTGCCAAAAGACAGCAAGTGTAAACAGTCTGTATTCTAATTTAAGCAAATGAAACGGCCCATGTGGCTGATGAAGCCACCTGAACTGAGAACGCAGATAGTTTACGTTCCTGAGAAAAGGCTATTTGAATACTCCGTTCCACACCTGGTGTGTTTCAGTGGTGAGCTTGTAGGGCCATGTGACATGCACACCCATCAGACTCACTACAGGATATTACACATCGTCTGATTCTACATTCAGCAAGCTTTTTTTTTCTCCAGAATTCACAGAGGGGAGGGAAACGATGGATCATAGTAATTCAAGAACAGTGTTCCATATGAGTCAGGCCTTTTCGATGAATATTTGTAGCATTGAGAAAAACGTGGGTTCATCTTTCGGCCATGGTCTCTATGGCTTAACTAGCTACAATTCATTCAAAGTTTAAGAGTTCAGTTCAACTTACATGTTCATCGTGTCTGCGTCTAGTAGAGCTTACAGGGCCCGTTGCAGTTCTGATGACTCCTGATCTGAGTAGGTGTGACTGGGGTGGGAGGGGGTTCATGGATCCGAGCCTGGGTGGTGGTATGTAAGGGTGACGAATTGACCTGGATGGGCCTGGTGTTGGCAATAGTGAGGGCTGGACCAACCACTGCAGGTCTTGACTTGAAGTGATGGCATTAAGACTGGGCACAAATTGACTGGATCCTGCAGCTGAATACTTTGGCTAGAAAGTGTAAGAAAACAAAAGTGTTGTTATTAACATATAACAAACTTTTCAGAATCAGTGTAATACGCTGTTTTCATATCTGAGGTGCCATAAGGATTATTACATAAGTCACAATATGGAAATAGTATGGCTCTTATATTACGGTGTTATGCTGGCAGTTTCACAATTCTTTTTGAAAAGTCTGTAGCACGGTCTGTATTACTACAGTTTTTAAGGAATTCCACTAAGAATCTTACAGGCAGGAATATCCTTTAGCAGAATATACTGTGTATGTATAATAGGTTATTGTTCCACAGTAATACATGAATATTGTAGAAGGTAAATGATTATAGATTATTTTAGTACTAACACTATAGATAATGTCATTTTTATTCCTTATGTAACGTGTGAGATAACACTTATACAAGTAATAATGACTCATCAATTTCCATCACATTTTGACATCGATCGACAGTTACTATACTGTTATCACCCATTTATTACTACTTTCGTCTTTTAAAAGTTCAGCATCCGTGGAATAAGTTATTGTATATCCACTTCTATAAAGACACACTGCAAGAAGCGGAATAGATATCTTACCTCTTGGCTCTGAGTGGTGCCAATGCTGGTTGTGAGAGTCACGTTAGAAGAACTAGTTCCAGAACCGGTACTGGAGAAGTTCTGGTCGGTTCCTCTACCAAGACCCCGGTAGTTTGAATACATGTATGCCGTTTGCCTTACAGTAATCCAAGGAAAGAGAAACTGATCCAGAAAACGTATGACTCCTCTGTCTGCTCTGACTTGTAGTAACGTTACCACGACGCTTCAAAACTTAAATATTCACCTGGTTGCGGGGAAAACGGTGTAGTCCATCGGACACCAGGAAGGGGTGCACGAAAACAACAGCTTGCGATCGAAGCCTTAAAACTATTGACCGCTTGTGAAAAAAATACTATTAATTCTAGTATAACTTGTCCTGTGTCTGTAGTACCTCTGCTAAAGCAGAACGTCTGAATGCTACTGAAGTTGTAATAAATGGGGCTAGACATTATGCTGTTAACGCCCCTCCCAGTTTACGGGAAATGGTGTTGTCGAGTATCTGGCTGACAACTGATCACGTGCGACGTGACGTATATGACCATATTTAGAGTTTTTCCGGGAATCCCCTTTTTCTAGTTTTTTACGGGGTTTACTCCTTATAAAATTATGTATTTATGCATTCTGGTTTAATCGGCCTTCTTACTTCAAAATAATCGTATTAATCGTTTCTATTGATTCCCTGTGCGTTCATATACAGATGAATGGAACTGAGAGTAAATCCGTGCAGGGCTTCACTGTGTAGTGAGAAGGGGAAGTGGGAGAACCACATCAAGGGAAGAGAAAGTAGCGTGTGGCTCGTGATTCAGCTGTTTGGTGCGATAATGTTTAATTACCATTTTTTTCACAGATGCTTTAATGGCACTCGGACTGATTAATACCACCCGTGCCAGAGCAGTCTGTGTGGTCTCATAAAACATTCCAGAATATTCTTTTTTTTTTTTACTATTGCCCGTGTCAAATGTGCTTTTTGTTCATGGTTTACAATGTTTGACTGTGGTCAGCAGGGAGATACGATAATCAACAGCTGCGTGTTTCTGCCATTCATTCTCTGAACGCTTTCCCGTCAGTCGTGACTCAGAGGGTCCCAGATAAACGCGTTGGCTCAAAAACTGAAAAGGCGACACGTGCCTCCCTTCTATA
>JBBPDC010000032.1:2356244-2374477 GCA_037974485.1 Hemigrammopetersius urotaenia | reverse complement strand
AAAATAAACCTACCATTAAAATGATACTGTTCTGAGACTTTTCATTTCTTTGTCATTGGACAAACTTACAAAATCCGTGAGGGGTCAAATGCTTATTTCCTCCACTGTATGTGTGTGTGTTTGTGTTTTCTACTCTATACACTCTATGTTTGTGTTTCCTCACGCAGCATGTCTGATTCAATTAGTAACTAATAATTCTCATGTGCTGGTTCAAGTGTTTTGGAATTTATAGTCCATAAAACGTCTGCATTTTTAAAAAAAAAATTTGTGCACGATTGATGTGGGATAGGTTCCGTAAAACCACGACCCCAGGAAGGATTAAACGGTTACAGAAAATGATCGAATGGAAGAGCTTTTAGGTCTCAAAATTAAAGTGGTTTGGACGACACCAATATCAGTTTTATATGTAACCCGTTCCTGATTATCTACTGGCCTATCTACAAAGCTTTTCCTCTTCCCTACCCCAACACACCTGATCCAGCTCAGAAGGTAAATGTAAAGCTCTTCATGTGTTGGGGAAATGTCTTTCCAGGGAACATGAAAGGTCTAAGTATTTCTGTATCTATTAACTAACTCTACAAAGGAGGAAATGTTCTAGTTACTGATAACAATGATAAGGGAAAAAAAGATGCTTCCTTGAGAAAGCAAATGCTGACAGTCTCCTATTTTCAGCAGATCAAATATTTTTCCTTCATGCTGTACTTTTAGACATCCAATATATAAATGAAAGGTCAGTGTATGAATGAAAGCTCACAAAACCCGTATTTGTTTACAAACATACAGCTGGTGGCCTGCTGGTTAGGGAGCTACCCCTGTGATCAGAAGATGGGGGGTTTGAATCCCAGGACTGCTGGTGGCACCACTGAGGTACCCTTGAGCGAGTTACCACCCCCACCCCCTTTTCCCCAGGTGCTGTGTTCCTGGCTGGTTGATGGTGAATGGGTTGAATGGGTTAAACTTTCGTGCTGTTCGTGCTGTGTGCTGCTGAGGTATGACAAATGTACACTTGACAAAACTTTTGTGGATATATAGTTGTTATAAAACACACTGGTTGATTTTTGTTCAACTTTTATATAAGCCATAGAGGGTTCAGTAGCCTATGACTTTAAATAAACAATCATGCTGTTCCATGATTTTCCAGAGTTTTCTTGATTATTTTTCTATCAGACTACATCTTAGATTAAAAGATGAGCGTCATCATGAACTTAGCCCAAGAAACATGTTCCTTAAGGCCACGCGGCTCCTTTGACTGACGCGAGGAATAGCCAAACAGCATTTTAGATGACGTTCCACGGAGACACTATTCAACCAATAAGACTTCCATTAAGTGCTTCGCTGCCACGCAGGCACATTTCCATTAGCCAATGAGAAGTCAAGAAGGCGGGTGTACGGGTGTATACGTAGCTGTAAGTACAAGTTCACAAACGAAGTTAGCTAGCGATTTTTAAACTTTTACTTTTATTGTAACAGTAACGCGTCCGAAATTGGCTGAATTTGACTTTGTCGCTCGCTTTAGATGCTGCTTTTAACAGTGACGTACAGTCAATGTCATTTTCAAAGTAAAATGCTAGACAGCTCTCTGCGTTATTGAGCTAACTGTCCACCTAGCCTAGCCAGCTAGCTAGACCATCAGTCAGAGCAGGATCAGAGGACAAGAAGCTTTACATTACTGTTTTAATTAGACTCGTATCTAATCTGGTTAGTAGAAGTGTAAATACTGTTTTTTGGTGCATTTATCTGATCGTATTGTCTTGTTTAAAGGAGAAGAAACGATGGCCCTTCCACAGCACGGGTACCGGGCTAGTAAGTATGAGAACTTTACATCCAGGGTATATAACATTGTTTTGATTTGAATCATTGGATCTGGGTTAACTAGTCAGAGATGTCACACATTGTATTGCACCTTAATAATGAAACAACGTGACATACGTTTTTTCAAGCTCTGTGGAGTGTTATTGTAATTGAAACGGTCTCTTACTCATGTCTGCACGACTGCTGTTAGTTGTTCAGCTGTGCAATATCTATTTGCAGCAAAACCCAGAGCCCGTGCAGCCCCTCCACCAGGCGACCCCCTTCTTTTTGAGGACACCAGTTCAGGAGTGCCACCAATGAACAACCAGAACTACTATGAATCAGGTTATAACATGGGAGGTGGAGCAGCAGGAGGCCAAGGAAGCAGTGGGGTGGACAATCTTTTTACAGATCCAATGGCCAGTGCAGCTATGATGTATGGCTCTTCACTTGCCAACCAAGGCAAAGATATGGTCAATAAAGAGGTGCGCTGATGATTATTGCTGAAGTTTACATGTCATGTTTTTTTGGTGCCTCATCACACATTTTTTCACATTTCACATGCTGTTTTTCAGATCAGTCGATTCATGTCTGTGAACAAGCTGAAGTATTTCTTTGAAGTTGACACCAAATATGTCATGAAGAAATTGATGCTTTTGATGTTCCCATATACACATCAGGTAATAATTGTTATATACAAATAATAAATCATCATTGCAAGGTGATATGTACACACCAACAGTTTGTTATTACAGGCATAGCTGTCTAAAATATGCTATTACAAATATATGTTCATTGTAAGAGAGAACCTTCTTTCACACAATGTTTTTGCTGTCAGACTAAGTAACCATGCGTATTTCAAGCTCTTCTTTTACTCACATGTATTGATATGAACTGTTGCACATTGATAGTGTGAGAACTGTATTTTGCTGGCTATATGTGTATCATCTTTTGTCAGAACATGCACTTGATAAATGTCAGATATGGCGTTGTACTTTAACACAGTGTTTCTTTTAATCTGCTCTGATGTCATCAGGACTGGGAAGTCCGTTACCACCGAGACACTCCTCTCACCCCTCGACATGATGTCAATGCGCCGGACCTCTACATACCCTGTAAATAATATTCACTGTTTATTCATTCTACAGATATAATTATTATAGAATTCTCTTCCTAATTAAGGTAGTTGTAGTCTTAATTGGAAGACACATTGGAAGTATTAGTATATGGTATTGGAAGATACATACACAGAAATTGGAGATCAGCCTTGGCCTAATCTCATGCCATTGTCATTAGCCATCACATATTTTAGATCAGTTGTAATAGAGCATGCAGAGTGATGCCACTATCTGTCCTTAGCTAAAAGACCAAATGAAGACATTCCAGAAAGACTCTGATCATTATGCAATTCATATGAAGTGAATAGCTCAATCAAAACATTTTAACGAAATCATAAAACATGACCGTGTACTAGCGATCTAATGATGAGCTATTAATTGAACAAATTTAAACAATAAAAATAAGCTTAACTAAAAGATTATAGGGAGATGAATACATATATACACCGATCAGCCATAACATTAAAAGTCATAACATTAAAAACCTAATTACCCCTTGTGCCACCAAAACAGTTCTGACCCTTCAGACACAAATGCTCAATTGGATTTAAATCTGGGGAATTTGCAGGCTTAGCCTTGAACTCTGTCATTTTCTCAAACCATTCCTGATCAATTTTTGCAGTGTGACTAGGCGCTTTATCTTGCTGAAAGAGACCTCTGCCATTAGGGAATATCATTGCTGTGAAGTGTGTGTTCATTCTGCAACAATGTTTAGGCAGGTGGTGTGTGTCAAAAGCGTCCACATGAATGTCGGGATCTATATCCTGCTGTTTCGGTGATGCTCTACCCCAGTTGTCTAGTCGTCAGTCACGATTTGGCCTTGGTTAGGCCCTTGCCCATTTTTCCAGGTTTCAACACATCAACTCTAAGAACTGACTTTTCAGTTGCTGCTTAATATACTCCACCCCTTGACAGGTACCACTGTAACAAGATAATTAGTGCTATTCACTTCATCTTTCAGTGGTTTTAACATTGTGTCAGATCTGTTTGTCATGTTCTGTTTCTTAATATGTTAAGGACAAATGGGATAGCTTGAAATATGTGTTATCAGGATGTCTGCTGGTATCAGTACATTTGCCACTTTATAAAAGTTTGATATCTTAACTGAAGTAATGCATGTGGTTATCCAGAAGGATTTTATGTAAAAAAAAAAAAAAATAGATTTATGTAGAAATTGTTTAAGTGCCCTGGGTACCAGTGATAATACCACAATTGGCAGCTAGTGGCCTAGTGGTTAAGGAGTTCGCCCTGCGATCAGAAAGTCATGTGTTCGATTCCCAAGACTTCTAGTAACACCTCTAAGGTACCCTTGAGCTTGAGTTACCATCCCCACACACTGCTTCCTGGGGCTCCATGTTCCTGGCTGCCCACTATAACTGGGTGATTGGGTTAAATGTAGAGGAAGAATGCTGTGGTGTGTTCATGTATGACAGAATGGTCACTTTCATGATTGCCTGGGTGGGGATTTCAGTTTACAGTTATTAATACATGCAATTTGTTTGTACAACTAAAATATATGTGCACTTGTACATATTCTGTGTGTACACAGAACCATTTGAGTGTTCTGCGGAGAATCTCCATTTGGCTAAAACGTGGTTGCTAATACTTTTTACTTCAAATTGTGAGCTTATCACCTAAGCAAATTCCTGAAACACTGATTTTAATTTAATACATTTTAACTTTATTCTGAGTGCTGTAAGCTGACTCAAAATCTGTAACAGCCAGATTAATGGTAATTGGACAATAGTTATACAAATGGTGGATATTATCATGTAATACACAGTGTGGCAGCTTGTCTTTTTGTTTTCATTTTGAGATATTATCATCACAGTATATTGTTGTCAAACATTTTTATCCTAAATGAGGGTAGACATTCTGACTTGACCACAGTGAAATCTTGCATGTTACTTGCATAACAAGTTTGCTGAACATAATGACCTACCGTTGTTTTCTTTCAGCTATGGCTTTCATCACCTATATTTTGCTGGCAGGAATGGCTTTAGGAATACAAAAACGGTAAGTGCAGCAAGCGCAGAAGTAACACAAAGTGAATTAACTAGTGCTTAGAGAATATATATCTGGAATATAACTCTTTGCCTTATCCTCATGTATTTTTTTTTTTTAGAAATTAATTTCTTTAAAAGATAACATTTTAGAATGTTACTGTTATTTGTTGTAGCTCTATTCATTTTGTGGACTTTTTACCTCTGCTTTTTCTTTCTACATTTGTAGGTTCAGCCCAGAAGTGCTAGGTTTGTGTGCAAGTACAGCCCTGGTTTGGGTCGTCATAGAGGTCCTTGTGATGTTGCTAAGTCTTTACTTGCTCACAGTTCACACAGACCTCTCAACCTTTGACCTTATTGCCTATAGTGGATACAAATATGTTGGGTATGTGTTTTATTTGTTTTTTTATTTTTGAAGCCTCTGAAAATTCAATGTCAAAAGTCAATTTGCATATTTAAAATGAAATCTGTTCTTCAGGATGATCTTCACGGTTCTCTGTGGTTTATTCTTTGGCAATGATGGCTACTATGTCGCTCTCGCCTGGTCCTCTTGTGCCCTCATGTTTTTCATAGTGAGTACTGGAATGTGTATGTTTCTTATTTTGAAGTGGTATATGGACTACTCTGCTTATATGCTGGTTTGTGTCAGTGTCTGTGGTGCCAAACGTTTTATTTATGTAAAAATGTTCACAAGTAGGAAGGTAATCTATAAAGGCAAAATATGATTGGCAGTAATTTGTTTAAGTGTGCATAAGTGTGCTAGGCAGTAATAAAATCCATGATAAATGTCTTGTTAAACTTTTAAACCATTAACATCTCTAGACAAATGGGTGTATTGATTTAGGGAACTTGATTTTTCAGAATCCTGCTTTTAAATGGGTTTAGATCATATTTCAAGAGTTGCCAATAACAGTTACTGAAATGAAAATGTAAAGGAATTTCAGTGAATACTGATGCAAACTCACACGTGTCTTTTTGTTTTCAGGTCCGTTCTCTCAAAATGAAGATCCTTTCTTCGTTGTCTGCAGATTCCATGGGTGCTGGAGCAAGTGCTAAGCCCCGCTTCCGCTTGTACATTACTGTTGCCTCTGCTGCCTTTCAGCCAATCATCATTTACTGGCTAACTGCACATTTGGTCAGATGACCAGGCGCAATGGTCAGCATGGAAAAAACGAACTTAAAAACAGTGCAAAAAGCAGTGTCAGGCATGAATGTGATCACTCCGTAATTTTACGCCAATGCAAAAGAAAATGTGACCTGCCAACAACGATCATTAAATTGTGCTTCACCCAGAGGACATGCCATTGGATTTTTTCATTGTGGTTCACAGGAAACCGTTGATAGTGGTTGGACAAGTCTGCTAAAAATAAAAAGACTGTACATACCCATTTTTTGACCAAAGATTCAGATTTGGATTTTTAAAGTGTTTCTGAATCCTTTTCTCAGCCACTGCCTTCTAAGTCACAGGGAAGAAACGAGAGAATAAAATTCTTCTTGTGACCATTTAAAGTTTCTTTTAAAGTTTTTTTCTTCTTCTAAGGTGGAAAATGATTCCCAAGAGAAAAATGTGTAATGCAAGACAGTCTCTTCGCCCCTTTTTTTGTTATGGCCAGTGTAATTTGGTGTGGTATATGGTAATAGTGCTGAACACATTGTTTGCTGAACCTGTGACCCTCTTTTCTATTTATCTGTGCATGAACAACAGTATGTTTTCTTATAGTAAAATAAATGGTCAGAATTTTAATTAGCAGTGTTGTTTATACATTGATGTTTTTATTTGTGGGGCAGTATTTTCACCACACAAAACAGTTTGGTGCCCTGAATAAAAGATAACATTATACAACATGATTTATTCCTTAGCATTTTCATCTTTTTCAGTTTGACTGTACCATATTGATTCTGAAACTGGTGCCTAATGGTTCCACTGATTTTGCAAAATTTCAGAATGCACAACTTTAGTTTGAAAAGTAAACAGTTTTTAGGAAAACTTTCTAAATTAAAATGCCCCAAAAAACATGTAATCAGATTTGCAACTTGCTGTTATGTTTACACATGAAAACTACATTGGGTCTGTGTTTGTCAACCCTGGTCCTGAAGGCATCCTGATCTGCACAATTTAGTATTTTTTTGCCTTAACACACATCAGTTCAGTGAGCTTAGTAGTTGGACGAGGTGTAGTGGAAGCAGTGTAAACACTCAAATGTGCAGGACAGGGTGCCTCCAGTACTGGAATTGAGAAAAATTTATTTGGAAAACTACCAAAACATGTACTTGCACTGGGGATGTCATGACCCTAATAAGCTGCTGGATAAAGCCTATTGAAGTATTTCGGTGGGATTCCCCTTAAAGATGGAAGTTAACCCAGCAAAATAGTCAGCCATGTGGGGTAGCCCTCACCTTTTATCAGTACAGAGAAAAGAAATGACATCCAATACCCTGTTAAACAGTAGTAGCATATTTTCTAACCAAAAATGACAGTAAGCAGTCGCTGCCTGTATTTTTTCGTGTGTGCTCGTCCCTTTGTGAAATGGGTGCAGGGCTCTTTAAGACAGGGTCGCTCTTCAGGCTGCAAAGCGTCTGTTAGGTTTCCATGGAAACGTGGGAAAGGACAGGACGGAGAGAAAGAGTAATACGATGAGCACTTATTTTTCTCCAATTTTAACCGTACTCCCGACGATTTGTAGCTTAGTCTTGTTTGTTTAGAGGAAGCTTGGTGGTATCTTCGTTACAGACCCAAAAGTTAGTCCGTGAGGTAAGTTTCTGATGCCTAGGGCTGTTTGTTCCACACATGAAAGCCTGAGGAGTGCATGGCTAATTGTTCTAAATGTAACTTAATATTCTAGCGCCATTTTCTCAGGTGCATGCTCCATGCGGCTTCACTTTTCTAACTAGTCTCGGAGAAAGGCTTTTGACCTGTAGGTGCGCATAAATGTAAATTTTCCACCTTTTTATTTAGAATTATTATATTACAGTCACTCTCACTTTCACCCTGACTGTGTTGAAGTGTGTGTGTGGGGGCGGGGGCTTTTGGTTCACTAGCTTGCTCAATCATTGACTAACTGTTAGCAAATTTTAACCTGTTTACTTGATAATTAACGCATTTTTCATGTGTGTGTATATATATATACATACCTATAAAAACAAGAACAAGTAACAAGAAAAATGTATTCATATATACACACATGTATTTGCATAAGTTTGATTGGTGTTGCCTGTTCTGCCCTCTTATGCCAGCAGCTGAATGTGTGTTCCTGCACCCCAGAGTTTGGAGAGAGATGGAGAACGACATGCACACACTGCCATCGCTTGCCCCTATACACTCCCCAACAAATCCATCCAAAGCTCTTTCTCTGTCTCCATCTCTTCCTCAGCCCTCTGCTACTGTCTCTTCCTTAAGCCCCCTGTCCTCCCCAGCTCAGTCTCCCTCTTACCCCCTGCTGCCCTTTCGGTCCCCTGGAGAACTTAACTCTCACTGCCTCAGTTCCTTGGCTGACCAGGATGACCTCACTTGCCTCAACTGGCTTCACCAGAGAAACATACTGCCTTTGCACACTGTGCCCAAAATGCCCACATTGCCTCAATTAGAGTCACTGGACCCTCCTCTTACTCCAAATATACCTCCTTCGCCTGCCAAGCCTCCATATTCGTTCAGCAGCCTCATTTTCATGGCGATTGAAAGCGCCCCTGAGAAGAGGCTCCCCGTTAAAGGTATTTATGAGTGGATCGTCAGCAACTTCCCTTACTACAGGACAGCTCCGAGTGGTTGGAGAAACTCAGTCCGACACAACCTGTCCTTGAGCAAGAGCTTTCGGAGGATACACCGGGACAAGAGTCAAGTGTGTTTCTCCCTTAAGATTTAGTTAACACTGGTTTTCTCATTTGGATGGCTGGTTAAATCACTGTTAATCTGTGTGTGTTTTTTTTAAATCATAGTCTGTTGGAAAGGGCTCACTGTGGTGTGTTTGCCCAGAATATCGACCTGCTCTTTTGGAGGTGCTTAAGAAAACTCATTACTGCCACAGCAGCAACAGCAGTCTGCTGAACAATCGTGGACTGTGAGTATGCCTGTAGAGTACTTGTTGAATGATACCTTCTTGCAAGCGTTAAACATTACAGAGGACTATCCCAGACCTTGATTAGGCTTAGGCCTAGACTAAAATTCCAAGAATTCCCACATTAAGCTTATTCTATGTTCGGGAAAGCCGCACTTCTGATAAAAAGGGTTATATTAATGTACAATAATTTTACTAAAAGTGTATCATGGCTTTTTCTTCATCCGTGGAACAGGTTGGAGGCAGCTGTGGATGGACTGACTGTTATTGGTGAAACTACTGAGATTTCAGGTTATATAAATATTTCTATAGTCCACTGTAACATGTCAAGTTTATCAAAACATTATTTCAATGATTAAATTTGCTCTTAAAACAAATTTTTGCACGGAGTTAGTAAAGCACGGACGAGCAAAAGGTTCTCACAAATGTATTTTGTCCTTTGTCCTTATCTGGCCTCCTTTTTGCACTTCTTGCAAAGCTGGCGTTTGTGTTCTGTTGTCGTGACAACAACCTGGCATTGCCGTGGCAACCTATAGCCACTACAACATGATGGCTGGCCCCTTTATATCTGTCTTTTTCTGCGTAGCGCTTCTGTAAAGTGATTTTTAGTCCTGTGTCCATGTTTGCATTCCTCTTTCATCCAGCCATCACTCTATAGAAACAGCCGCCTGAAGTGTGACAGATGATTTTGGAAAATTACTTTTCATGATCATTTATCCTTGTTTAGACTCGTGTATAAAAAAAAGTGCCAATGATAAAACAATGATAAGAGAAAATCAAATTACACAGGTAAACAACAAAACATTTTTTTGTAATGATCAGAACCCACAACACACTAAACTAGTTTTTCATGCTGATTTCAGATCCACGTTCAGTTTTTTTCAGTCATGAGTAGTATTAGATTTGTGATAGACTTGTTTTTATTAAACCGTAGGCACCAATCAAGTAACTGTCACAATATTTCCAGTGTGAAGTCAGACAGGCAACACTGTGTCATAGATATAATGATCAGTGTCAGTCAGCTACCACTGTTTCTTCAAAAACGCTCAGCATATGATAATAATATGCTAATTATATCAACTATCAGGGCCAACGTCATAGCAGATCTACCAGGCTGGCATCTAACTGACATCACAAAAACTGTATGTGCAGGAAAAACTAATCACAGCTTTGAAATCAGCATGAAAAACACAACAAAAACCCTCATAAACTTCTCTCTGTTGATTTACACTTATGGTGTTCTGTCGCTACAAAATAAGTCTTATGCTCTGTATCCGTGTCACAGACTTGGAATCAAATAACCCAGCCCTGTCCTCAAACCCGCCATGCTCTTTGATCTCTGACCACGAGGAGCTGGTTGCCATACAATCTGTAGAACTCACTGAAGAGGCTTGTGAGGAGTCAGAAAAAGACCCACTGGCCGACAGTGGCTACATCGAGTTCCACTATTATCAGTGTCAGCAATACCAGTACCTGGTCCTACCTGGGGATACTGAACTGGACCTGGAAACTGTCGAGATCCTACAGCTTGATGCAGAAGCACAAGAGGCTGCAGGATCACTGCTCGACTTGGCAGGAGGGAATCACTGATCCTACGCTGCCAGCTAAGTACAGACATCTTGAGGTAGAGATAATAGCCACTGTCACCCTCTAATTTCCTTTGCTTGATGTACTATTTTTCTAAAGAAACTGCCTGAAATTTGACATGCTACTATAGTGTTGTACTTACTGCATTAGAAATTAACGATGCAGGCAGCATGCACGCCTGCATGAGAGAGACCAAAACTGCTCTGGGAAGAGTGAGGTTGACGTGCGGAGAAGGCTTCTATTTACAGCACTGTGTTTTATTCATCGTGGTATTCACAATAAGATGTGCAAACAGTAATGCAAAGTTATTCAATTTATTATACATAGCATTAAAAGAACAACTATTGTTTACTAGTCTTGTACTATACTTAAGAATACCTGCAGAATACCAGCCTTATACTTTCTATTGTGTTTTAATGAATCAAACTCATGGATAGTTGCTTTACAAATCTGACCCTCCCCAGACAAAATAATGGTAGTGATATTTGTAGACAGCACTGTTTTTTGTCACAGAATGTACTCCATGCACTTCCTCACAAATATAAACATTTTTTTTAAATAAGAATAATGACATTCTTGATTCTAATTTTAGATGGTATTCATCAAGCACATATATATATATATTTGAAACAAACTGCCAGTGGTTCCACATCTTGTTTAGGATGTGCATAGTAAATGTGATGTATGATCTTGTTTCCTTTTTAATTACTTGGTGCAACTTGTTGAAATGTTCTTTCATTTTACTTTTCTCTCAAATGCAGTGCACCCTATGTTCTTCTGTTCATTTTGATAAACTGTTTACACAAACGTTGATCAGTTTCACTCCAAATTTCCTCATGTTGTGTTTATATGTAATGCTCTTGGCAATAAAGTTCTGAAGTGATGACTACCTTTGCTTCATGTAATATGAATTTAAAACCGTGAAAGTATTGTAAAGACAAGCAAACATGCTCTAGATTCTAAAGGAGTTATGTTCTCAAAACCTCTCATGTTCTCAAAAAATATTTTGCTCCTTGTTGTATACATTTAAAACCATGAAGTGAAAGTATGCATAGGCAAGTAAACATGCTCTAGTTTCTAAGGAGGTTATTTTAGTAAAACTGGTCATTTGCTCCATGAATGACTCACTGTGGCATTCTCTGTAAACACTCCCCTAAGGGTTTGGCCCGAGTTCTTTTATGAGCAGAAAATATACGTAGACTCTCCATTCACTTTCATTAACAGTAGCATCCTTTATCTGGTAGAAAAGTATAACATAAAGCCAAAAAGGCTTATCTCTGACAAAGCAGAGAACATTAGTGTTTTGTCTTGCTTATGGGCTACACTCAAAGTTCTGATGGGGAACTTGGGAACTGTAGTTTTTTGGTGACATCCTCACGGCCCTTGGGTGTGGCATGCGAAATGAAGCAAAGCTCATGCAAATAAACTACAACTCCCACAAAGCGCCTCGTTTGGAGACAGTGGTGGATCTCGTTCGCTGTTGGAAAAAGTTATTTTTTATTATTTCCAGACCAGGGCTGGGTCTCCTGCTCTGAAGAAACGGCTGTGGAAAATTCACAACCCCTACAGTCAGATTAAGGTACGCGACGTTACGTACATGAGATGTTTGTTTCTGTGGGTTTAGCAGACGTACCTGGTGTGTTTTATGCCCTGTCTGCACCTTTAGTCTGTGTCTGAATCTGTAAAGGTTTAGCTCTTTGTTGTGAAGAGAACTCGTATCAGACTTTCAGCACCAAAGAAGCCCTTCAATCTACACTAGGGTACGTGAAGGGGCTAGCATGCTAAATAAATCAGGTTGTATCTTATTTTTCTTTATATTGCACGTGTTAATTACCTCTCCAGTTAAGTCAGATAAACAGTGAGAGCTCATGTTCACAAATGAGCCTAGAATAACAACGTGTGGTCTTTATTTTTATGAGACGTTAGTGGAGCTTCTCTAGACGTTATATATCTTATACACACAGGGACGCTAGCTTTAGCTAATTTACCAGACAAAGCTTGGCAAGGGAGCCAAGCTTGACGTTTGACGTTGACACACTCTTTCTCCCACACACACACTGAGTATTCATGACTCGCTGCTATTTAGGAACTAAACTGGCCCATTTTGTTTCCCAACTCTTGGGCAAACTTGACGAGAACTGGCTTGCAAAGATTAGCCCCATACTAACAGAATACTAACCCCATACTGAAAAGTCCAATTGCAAAAAATACCTGCCGGGAAACAAACCGAAATTGTGGTTGTAGCTTTAAGTGACAACAAAATATTTGTAGGTTTTATTGTGTGGTAACTTGTACAAACCACCTTTTGTATTTCGGATCTCTATCCGCAGCATCTCTCCTGCCACTCAAGAGTCTTAGACACTTTCCAGCCATATGGAATCTCAACCCCTAGTCCTGGAGGAACACTGCCCTGAACGTCTGAGTGCTTTTATTGCTCCTCACACACCTGCTCCAACTAACCATCTCATTAGCATCCCCTCACTGAGCTGATGTGGTGTGGTAAGGCAGGAAAAACACTAAAATATGCGGGGCAGGAGACCTCCAGGGCCAGGCGTGAGAAACACTGCCCTAGGGAGACCAACCCTTGAACACAAGAATGGACAGAAACCCCAAAAAGCAAAGCCATCATGTTTTTTAAAAAATATATAAATAATTTGTTTTGTTTTTTTTAAGAATTCCATGTTCTTAGTATTCCTGAGTACTTAATGGATGTAAAGTAAGAGTATTTTTAAGATGACTTCATTATAAATGAGCTCTTGTGCGTTAGACATCATGAAGATACCTCATCAGTCTCATCAGTGAGAAATCTGTGGCATGTTGTCACTTGTGTTTTCAGGTACCACACCTTATACCCTACTGTAATTTGTATTTAAAAAGAGGTGAGTTATTACAGGTTAGTCTGCATTGTTTTGACCATTTATCATCATTCTCAGCTTATTACATGTCCTGCATCCTGACACATCTGCAACAGATTTTGTTTTTTGGAATTATTGCATGGCAGTGTTGATTGTACCCATTTGCCCACGGTCGAGGGTGGTTTAAATGACAGAAACAAAGACACTCATTCAGTGGCGTGTAGAATCTGTGAGTGGAGCGGAGCATGCTTTTGACTCTGAGCAGCTACATCACACGTTACCAAAGAAACCCAACAGACCCAACATTGTCCCAAATCGTGTGTTCCAGAAAGAGCTTTTAATGATAAGGGTTTGTCATATGCTTGATCAGTTAGGCTTGGTGAGCTTAGTTAATTGAACTGAAGAAAGCACACAATCTGCTTTTGTTTACATGCAGTGCATTATGAAGTAAGCTATAACCTTTTTATCTTCAGCTAGCGTGCCAAAAGAGAGAACCAATTATGGGTACCGAACCTGGTGCGGTCCAAATAGTGACCGTTAATAAGGAGGATCACTCCTTTGACTTGGACACGGAAGCGCTTGAGCGGGTACTGCTGGCACATAAAGTCAGAGACATGGATGTGGTGGTGGTGTCAGTTGCGGGTGCCTTCCGCAAGGGCAAGAGTTTTCTCTTGGACTTCATGCTTCGATACATGTACAGAAAGGTGAGTTGATGGAAATGTATTGTATGTATTTTAAGGTACTCTTGTTTCAAGGCGGATATGACTACAAAGTAAAAGTAAATGGAAGCATTTAATCATAAGATTAGCAGTGTGCAAACAATGAATATATTTTTGTGTCTTTCCTTTAAACAGCACAGAATCTCGCAAAGACCTACTTATGTGGTTTCTAGAACTGTATGATTACACTGTAATGTATACAAATGTTCTAAAGGTACAGAGCACAACAGCAGCCCCCGGAAGCCTAATTTTGATTTGCCACTTTGTTCATTTTTGTAGATAACACTCATAGTTTCAAAAACCACATTAGATGTTTTGTGTGAGATACTTAACAGTTCACAGTGGTTTGAGGTATTGATGTGATGACTTGTCACATTCTGGTGTCTGAAAGCTCATTTAACTTGTTGGCTACATTAGCTTTGTACCTAAAATGAAAAACTAAAGAAGCAAACCCACAAATAAGACAAGAGTAGCATTTCATGGTGCTGAAGGTGCTGAACTGCTTTATGTGTTTCTACCACTTTGTGCTTCTTTGTTTTGGTTTTCTAGTCCAGTGCGGACTGGCTTGGACGTGAGGATGAGCCTCTGACAGGATTCTCATGGAGAGGTGGGTCTGAGCCTGAGACCACTGGCATCCAGCTGTGGAGTGAAGTCTTCATCGTGAGGAAAAGCAACGGTAGCCAGGTGAAAATGAATTTTGGCTGAGATCCTCTAATTGTACATGTTTGTCAAACTTGATGGTTTCAGATCCTCATACAAATATTTTTTTTTGCATTGTTTTTTTTTTTATATGTTATTTCATTCATGAAAGGAAATAGTTCTGTAACAACTGGATAAAACGTGTGAAATCTAGCTGGTGACCTAGTGGTTAGGCACTGTGATCAGAAGGTCGTGGGTTCGAATCCCAGGACTACTAGTGGCACCTCTAAGGTACCCTTAAGCAAGGCACTGTCCCCACACACTGCTCCCTGGCTGCCCACTGCTTCACTTGGTGAAAGGGTTAAATTCAGAGAAACGTGGGGGCGGGTGGTTGTTGAATGAAACAGCCCTTTGAGATTCTGCCACAGCATCTCAGAGGTTCAATGTCAAAGCTTTGACTTGGCCACTCCAAAACCCTAATATTGTTTATTTTAAAGATGGACTTGCTATTGCTATTTTTCTGCAAGATGGTAGAGAGCAGATTTCATGATTCATGATTTCAAGCCCTGAAGCAGCAAAGAAGCTCCACCTCCATGTTTGAATGTTCATTAGATGTTCTCATTCTGGAATGCTGTGTTGGATTTTTGGCAGAAGTAATGGGACCCCTGTCTTTCAGGAAGTTTTTTTTTTTTCCCCCAAATAGTCTTAGTGGTCCCAAAGCTGTTTTTGGTCAATATAATTGTTTTTCTTGGACAGCAATAGTTGGAAAAGTAATGTGTAAATTTGACATGAAAATGGAGGAGTCATGAAGGCTGACCTTATTTGAGGTGCAGTCTGGTCATCACTTCACTCCTGGAGAAGTTTTGGTAGGCCAGGAAGGCCCCACCGTTCCAAGTTGTCTTCCTTTTGGACTGATATATTTAAAAAACTTTTAAAAACTATTTAAAAAAAATGTTCTCTTCTGGAATTTCTTTTGATGGCTGCAATGTGTGCTGCTTGTCGCACACTTTTAACCTACACCACATAGTTGGAAATAATCATGGGTATCTTGAATCTAAATGATCCTAATAATATACAAAATGAAGTACATTTGTTGAATGAGTGACTCAGGGGCCAGTTACTTTGTCCACACAAGGCCAATTTTGCTTAGTGTTGAATTAGGTTATCTAGGTTAAATTTGGTTTGGAAATTTTAAACAAATGTGAAAATATGCAAAAATAGCAGAAATGCCTTTTCTCAGCACTGTAAAAATAGTACCTTTATAGTAAAGTTGTCCGAAATGTGTGCATGTTTTAAGAACGTTCACAGAATTTGTATTAATTCAGTGCTTCTGACTAGAGATGGAGGTTTTAGCAAGCCTACTCTAAGATTAAGCAATTGTCTGTGTAAGCTTTATCATAGGTGGTGCAATCTTGAATCAGGGCAGTAGGAGAAAAGTTTTCATAAGCCGTGATGCAATATTTCTAACTGGGTCAAATGAACATTTGAGATGCTCCAGTATGTCTTTTTCCCCTATTGTGAAAAAATGGGAATAAGTAGTTTATTACCACTTTTTCTCTCCAGGTGGCAGTGTTGCTAATGGACACACAAGGAGCATTTGACAACCAGTCCACTGTGAAAGACTGTGCTACAATCTTTGCCCTCAGTACCATGACCAGCTCAGTACAGGTACTACCACAATTCACAGATTCCTTCATATCAAAGCGTCACTGTTACGAATGGTTTTATAGATGGAAGTGTAGATATGTTTCTATTTTTCCATAGATTTATAACCTGTCACAGAATATTCAAGAAGACGATCTACAGCAACTTCAGGTCAGTCCACCATTTAACATCTCATAATGAATCATGCATAACCACCAAAATTAAAATCGTTTGTACGATTGTAAACAAAAGAAACATGGAATAGTGTTTAGCAGCAGGGATGGAAAATATGAGGAACATTTTAACTTTCTAAATGAAATTTATTAAAATAAAAAAGCATGCTTCCTAAAAACAAACATGCCAGGGTTATTGGTAACTTTGCATGTAGTACTTTGCATCAGTGCACCCATCCCTTTTCCAAGGTAACAACATCGAATGATCCCCCACAATGCCAATGCAAAAAGAGGCAACTGGAGACAGAATAAGGAATCTGAGAACATTGCACCAGGCCACTTAGATGTAGTAGGATTATAGCTCACATTATAGATTTTCAGTAAGGGGACTTGGATGCTAGAAATGGTTATCTTCCATCAATAGATTTCCATAGAGTCCATGATGCCATGTGTCATTACAAATACACCACTTCATATTCGTTCTAAGACAGTTTGTTAAAGTGAAGGTTCAGTAATATTTCAAGTAAAATGTACTGAAAATAGTCACTTGACTACACTGTCTGTGTAGTCAGCCACTAGCTGAAAAAGCCTAAGAGTAATATTTGGCATGAACACAAGCTTGCTTGACATGTGGTGTGGTGTGGTGTCGCCTCCCTCAGTCAGCTACATCAGCCAATGCATAAATTAGCTGTAGGATTTACCAAATTCAAGCAATATCTGTTAGTCACTTATCATATATGTAAGCACAAGTGACTGCAATGCCCACTTTTACTTCATAGTGGAATTAGGTAATTTCCTGCTGAACTTTTTACGTCTCTTTTGTCTCGTCTAACCAAACCGAGCATCACCCAGTTCTTAAAGAGCATCAGTTCCGGTGATATATGTATATCTGGGATGAAGGTGGTGTCTAATTGCATCTTTGGTAATGCAATGAAATTACCTCCTGTAATTATCCTAGTTACTGGAAGACAAGTCTCCTGAACCATCTTCATTGTGCGTTGGGTAAAATATACCTACGTACTCTTTCATCATGTTTATCACAGCTCCAACTGTTTGTAACTCCTTATCTGTTCTAATAATGATGATGGGTATTTTAGGTGTAAAGCTGTTTTAATTGCCATTGTTTGATTATGAAGGTCAACAAACTTTCATCTTTTGATTTGATTTATGCAGCTATCTGTAAAATTGTTCGTCTACTTGTAATTCCTGATTATAGTTAATACAAACTGTATATTATGTTCATATATTAATACTGTATTCATACTTCATATATTCATTCTGTTCATACTGTATATTATGTATATTTTGTTCATACTACTGTACATCCATCTGTAAATATCAGTTTCTTCTTGTACATATCACCTTACGTATACTCATAACTAGGGATGGGTACCGAGAACCGGTACAAAATCGGCCCCGGTGCTTAATTATAAAAGACCGGAGGATCGATAAGCTCTGACGTTAACGGTTCTGCTGTCGGTACTGGATAAATAAAAAAACTAAATAAATGTCCTATGTATTATTGTTAAATAAACATTACCTAGAATATTTTACCTGACCAGCATTTTATAACTTTTTATAATATTCGTTATTCGCCTGCACTGCCGTTATTTGCGATCTCACGCACGAAATGTAGTCTGTCCACAGTACAC
>JBBPDC010000032.1:2332444-2352293 GCA_037974485.1 Hemigrammopetersius urotaenia | reverse complement strand
TTTTTTTCCCCTGTTTGATCTTTAAAACAGTTGTCATTGGCTACAGTTTTTGTTTCGTTTTTTTTTTTTTTTTTTTTTTTTTTAAGTGTTTTATTCAGCCAGAAGTTTGGATTGTTTAGTGAAAATAGTTTTGTGGCATGTATGTGCTTGGTTTTTTTTCTACGCAATTAAACATTTGAATGAACATCTTTTGAGAGGGGTGATTCCATACTTTTTGCCAGGGGTTGTACTTGGCAGCTTTTGAAACAGACTTTAAATATATATATAAATGTTATTCTGTCTCAGAAAATACTAAAGTCACTTTCCTTTTGATCACATATCAAGGGACTCTGAATGAATGAATCTGCAACTACCTGCTGGTTCATTTGTTCAAAGACTGACCACACAGTACCTTGCCTCTATTTTACAACCACTTCTTAATGTGTGGGGAAAGTTAAATAAAGTTATCTATTGACTCATTCAGGCTACAGCAGAGGCTAACAACTTGGCAGCTGTTGCATCTGCTAAAGACCAGTACTACAAGAATATGGAGAAGGTTGGTATGTGGCCTGCACACATCTTTTGACTACCCATTATCATACTATAAAATATTTTCATATTTCGTTTGTCAAGTGTGCACCGTAGAAAATCAGGGCTGAAAACCATGTTTTGTTTAAATGTAGGTGACAAATAAGCCAAGTTCCAAAGCATGTTTATGTATTTTACATTTACCAAAAAAAAATCATTTTTGTGAGTTAAGTTTGTTTTCTAATTAATAGAAGCACTTGTAGCATTCACTTTTAAAGATTAGAATTCTTTTCTGCCATTTACTACTAGGTCTGTGGTGGAGAGCTGCCCTATATAGCACCGGACTCTCTGGAAGAAAAGCATCATTTTTTCTTTTGTGAATCTGTCCATTACTTTGCCAATATTAAGAAGATGGGTGGGCAGGAATTCTGCAACCGCTATCAGGCTCAGCTGAAATCAGAGCTGAAAGAGCTGTGGGAGTCTTTCAGCAAACACAATGAGGTGAGAGACATGGAAAAAATGAAAAAAAAAATTGAACATGAAAAAAGATATTACCTATACTTATATACTTTTTCATTAATTTTTTTCCCCCAATTTTCAGTCAAAGAATGTCTTCAGTGCTTTCCGCACCCCAGCGGTGCTGTTCGTCCTGGTTTGCCTGCTGTATGTGCTCTCAGGCGTGTTGCTATTCATTGGCCTAGGCAGTGTTTCCTTCATGTGCGATTGTATGCTGGGCCTGGCCATGATTGCAATGCTCACCTGGGCATTCATTCGCTACTCTGGCCAGTACCGAAGTGTCGGCTCGGCCATAGACCAGACTGCCGGAGTGTTACTGGAGCAAGTATGTGGAAAATACAGATTTTTCCTCAAACAGATCTCTCCTAATTATTGACCTTAACATTTAGTATAAACTGTTTAATTATTAGTAACACAATAGGGGCATTAACTACTTTGTTTCTTTCCTCTAGGCTACGGGCATGTTGAACAAGACAAGAGGTCAGATGGTTACACAAGAGAAGAAAACAAGATAGCTTTTCAGACAAATCAAAGATTTCCAGATGAGATGCAAACTGCACACTTATGACACCAAATATTGCTAACACACTTCTCCACACACAAACCTGGCTTTTCATGCAACATGTCTCATTAAAAGGTGCAATCAGTGTGTTTTACCCTTCAAACAGGATCTTTGATCTACTCTGAGATCAAAACAACAAGTCTGAGCACATTAATGATATACTGTCTTTTCATAAGTAATTCGTTGTTCAGTTAGAAGTAAATTCTTGTAAGTTTGCCTATGAATATATACTGATTGTTTCTTTTAATTATAAAAGCATTTGTGTGTTCAAATGTGAGCATCAACACAAACACATGAGTGCAAAATCACCTGCCAGCATACCAGGCACAAGTGTGGTTTGCCACAAGGGCTATTCTCCTTAAAGGAGCTGAAATTATGTGTTTACAGTTTCCTGTTTTAATCTTACCAAAGACCTTGCCCTTTGTAGTGAGACTGACAAACAACTTCCATGGCACAGTTTGGCTATTTTAGCATTGTTGTATTGCACTTGCCACAAATGTCTTTTTCCATTTACATATATGCTTGATATTCTTTGTACGTGACTAGCCATGTGACTATAAAGACTTTAGCTTGAATTTACATATACTGTAGAAAAATGCAACCACACTATGATATGTGGCATTTACACAGCATTATCTTGAAACTAGTATGGGGACATGTATACATTCCATCTGTCTGTCTTGCCTGTACTTTCATTTTTCCCCTAAAATAATTTCATTGTTCCACTGTCTGTAATATCATAACCATGTTACATTGTTTCCCAGCAAGTCCAAACGCCTTTGTGGTTGAGTTTGTAGTGTTCTCATATTCTTCTGTTTTGAGAACTTACCTGTCGGGGAATGCTTGGTTATCATTACATTAAAAGTTAGATGAAGGGTTTTTTTTTTTCTTTTCTTCATTTTACGTATATTGCTATTGTTTGGCCATAACTGATTATCTAACCGCTTTGATAAATAATGCTGCATTCTGTTTTGCCTAATTATAGTTATCCGAATCACTCAGGGATGATCAACAGCATGCCATAGATGTACTAAAAGGCAGTATGGCTCAAACTTGGGCTTAACCTTTAACCTTAATACCGCATGTCTTCGTCCACATCCCCTTCTGATGCGGGTTGATCTTTATTAAGGTGAATAGGTCATTTACTTCTTTTATTCCCAGAGGGTTTTGTCAGCTTCCCTGTTGAATTGTTCATTGTAAACCGTTCAAGCTGAGTTGACAGTTCTGTTAAAGCACATTCCATGTTGTCTTTGCCTTTTAATGTCACAAATGCACCTTAAATTAACATTCCTCAGCTTCTTTTGAATAATATGGAGTTGCAAAGGGAAAGTTGCAAAAAAATGACAGATTGCTTTGAAAGACGATGTATATTTCAGAAGAATAAATGCACCTCAGAAGCAGCAGGGCTGAAAACAAAACCTTTTTACTGAATACATGTGACTGAGAGACCAAATACAAAGCCATAACTATGGACTATGAGGATCTGAGTACTGTGGCCCTGTGGCATGTTAGTCACCTATCCATCACATCACATTCCCCTCATGATGTGTTTCTGCACAGATTTTCTCATTGGTGCCTCAAATTGGGGCCTCTGCTTGTTTGTAGTGCTTTATTCATTCTGCCAGTGAAAAGATCTCTCCTTGAACTGTTCTAATAAGTTGGGATTTAATACATAAACCCAATTTCTGTCTGCATTCCATTAATAAAGCTATAAAGAGATCTCCCTGTGTTTTGTTGTAATTGTGTGATTGATCAGCCTTGAAGAACTGCAGTGAAGATTCAGCATTACAAGATCTAGTAATATAGGTCACGTTCTGCACGCTAGGTGTCAGCATTGCGTCGTGCATGCTTTTCAGACGCTAGGGTTGCTTCATTTACATAAATGCAGACAGTGACTGCTGTGTGATATTTGGTATACAAGTTCATCTGTTTCTGAATACTGGACATGGTTGACGTCTTTGCAATTTACTACCTATATATATATATATATATATATATATATATATATATATAACGTTCTTTATATACTGTGTGTGGATGGATGACAATAAATGCAATTTAACTTGATTTGTTTATGGCAGAGTAATGTCGAAATTACCAGACTTTAATGCTGTTTAATACGTGCGTTAGCGTTTATTTACTGAATTAGTCGGCATTAGCTGGTCGTTTTAAACAGTCAGGGTTTTTAGAAATACGACAGGTTTTTCTCCTCCTCCTCCTCCATCACTCTCTGCTGGTGCTCCGGGTGCTCCGCGCGCCCCCTGCCGCGTTCAGCGCGCGCTGCCGAACCGTCCTCGTGTCCTTATATGGCGATCGGAGTCGCGAGGCGACGGGAGCGCGCCGCATTGGCTGCTGCTGCTGCCGCGCGCTCCCGGCTGTCACCGTTCTCTTCCAAATAAGGAAGCGAGTTTAGCGAACCTTAAAAAGGGGCAGAGACAGACACAGCAGGGTTTAGAGCCGTGCGGCCCGTGTCTCTCGATGCTGAATGGAGATTTCACTTGTTCACTTGTTAGAATTTGCCTCTTTCGGTGGGTCAGCAAAAAATAATTTCCTCGTTGTCTTTCAGAAGGTCTCTTTGAATCACAAGTGCTCTTCCTCGTCCCTAATAAATGAATGTCTTATCGGGGCCCCTTCAGGTTATTATTGATATAATTAATACCACTTGACTTGCATATTGCATGTCCTTTCAGCTGTCTGGTAGTGGGTCACGATTTCACTGCAGGTGTTATTGCCCTCCAATCTTATCGAAAGAGCCCCTGTTCCGAGTGCACGCAGTCTGTTTGGTATATAACACTCCCAGCCTGGTACCGGGCGACACAGTGACCAGAGATCATTGTCAGTGTTTCAGTGAGAGTAAAAGTTAGTATAATTACTCAGATTACCCCAACTGACCGACCTGAGACCTAAAGAGTCTGTCGTGGGCTTACGTTGTTTTAATTGCATGTGTGTTTAATGACCGAGTCACCACAACACACTGGTTCGTGAAGGGACAAGATGTCGATAGGAAGCACTACATTACCCGTTATGCTCGTTCGAAGCATGTGATCGCGCGGGGCGTGGCGGGGCGCGCTGAAGGGCGGATCCGTGCGGAGAGAAGAGCGCGAGGACTGCAGCACTGTTCTCCCTCAGTCAGTCGTCAGAGCCCCCAGACAAACAACGACCACAGAGAGACAGCCATGGTATGTCTGCATTTCTCCATTCTCCACACTCACCATCGACACCACACCTATCTCTGAGTCTGTCTGTATTCCTGAGTCATGTGTTTTTTCTCGTAGCTGAACATGAGTTTACTATTTTCCCCCTATTGTCTCTCCAGCTGTCCGGATTGACGCCTTTAGCTACTACCTAGCCTGTTAGCTCTCTCCGTCTAACGTTGGCTGGCTAACGCTGCTATAAAACCAGAGGAAATGAAATAAATATTTTAAACATATGATCCACGGTACAGAATGTACAGACACTTTTCCTTTCGCTCGAAAATAACGCCCTGTTTCCTAACATCGAATGTGATTATAGCCCTTCAGATGTTTGTTAGGATGCGATGAAAAATGGCAAAGAATCGACCCCAAAAACAACTGGCGCCATTTCCTCACTCTCTCTCTATTTCCGCACCTTCAGGCCCGAGAAAAGGCCAACCTCGCATTTTCTGGATGTGGAAATCTTTATTTACCTTTTTCGTGGAGTGATATGTGTAGGCCTCACAATTCAAACTCAGTTCTGAGTGGATGTGGAATGAGTGGTGCCGGGCCGGTTTGGTTTGTGTGTTTTCTCGGGGCCGGTGGATGGAACTCATGCTAACGCTAACTGGCTAACAGGCTCCGTTCTTTGTTTCAACATGGCCATCCGGAGTATCCTGCAGAAATAACTGTTTCGTCCCCCACATATGGGTCATTGAGTGAATGTAGTGTTCACTGGGGCTTTCCGGTTCATCCGAAAGGTTCCCAGTGTTTAAAACCCGTCTTTTGTGGGTTTGTGAGAGCAGCACATGCTGAGCTGCGTCGGCCGTGGCCCCACCCTAACTCCTGCACTGAGATCAGCTCAGTTCTTCAGGCTCACGAAACTGGAAGTAGATTGTGGCTCATGAAAGACACGTTTATATCCAATACAATTAAATGGTTCTTAATTTCCTTTGTGTTTCAAATAAATACGTTAGATCGTCCATTAAAACAGGAAATGCTGTGTTTTCTTAGCAGCGACGTCGTTGTTCCTGGACGCAGCAGTATCCCCACCTCCTTGACAATTGCAATAGTTTTATTATCAAAGGTAACAGATAATAGATCGTTTTAAAGGAAGAATCTTTAACTTTTCCGCCCTTGAAAAACCCTCGATCGTCTGTCCGCGCCGTGTGAGCTGAGCTGTAGTGTAGTGCAGATGGGCGAAGGCCTGAACTTCCTCACCATTTTAAAAACGACAGACTGCATGTAAACGGTGGACTTGGTTCAAAGTCGGCCCGTTTTCGCTATCGTCACGTCAGCACGTAAGAAAGCATACGTCTTAAGCAATTAGTGGTGAGGATCTTCTCTTTTCCGGCTCAGTTTTAGTTGGTCGTGTGAAGGAAATGCCGGTTCCGGTTTGAGAAGACTCGGTTTTTCCTCCCGTTTCTGTCTCCTGTCTGTGTGAGGAGCCCCTACAGCAATAAACATGGTGTTTTCTCCTTTCCCCTTTTTGGCCAGACATCGTAATTCCTATGGTTATTCAAGGCCTCTTTGCTCACATTCAGCTGATCTAGTCTAATCTCAGGTGTGTCGAATATCTGAACCATGGCTTCTGATCATGGCCTTTGGTATTTTAATAAACAGGAAGAGGAGCCGGCTGGCTTTTTTCAGCATTTTTATCTATTCTCTATTACTTGTAGTTGTACTTAAATACCAATTGTAAAGTTCTGATATGAATAAAGTACTAAACTAAACAGTCCAACAGACATCAAATGCCTTAGAATAGAGTTAAGTCCTCTGTCTTTCACAGCTCCGAGCAAATCCTCCACACCTTGCATACACAAACTTATTTGAAGTGGCCTTTCAGAACCAAGCTTGCTCTGGATGGCTAGTGCTTCTTGAGTCTTTTTTCCACAATGAGTTCTAATATGATACACTGGTTATTCAGTGGCTGAACAGACACTAGCATGTAGAGTCAGGTTACTTGTTGGTTGTCTCAGGGGTTTGAGCTCAGGAGGGATGAATAGTCGTAGAATTTGCAGTGGAGACCAACAGGGCAGGACAGTTCATTTATTTTTGAAATCTGTTCAGAGTTGCTGCTGCTGGGCGTTTTAATGGAAATCAGAAGACCTGAATAGGTTTATGGAGCTGATGTGACTCAGGCCGTTTTGATTTTGACAGTAGTGCCATTGTGTGTGTCTGGTTAGCCTGTGCTCAGGAGCTGTAGTGCTAGCCCCTCCTTTCTTTTCAGTCCTCCCACAGCTAATATGGTAGTGCTTTGTTCTCAGACTTTCATGGTGAAATGTTAAGCTTGCTTGTCTTGCATAGTAAGACACACCTTAAACACAGCAGCTTATCTCTTAACAGCCAATGTGTACTGCATCCATAGTGAACACCCATACACTCCCATGTCTACTTGCTGATTGTTGCAGGCCATATGAGGAAGTGAAGTCCCTTTCTTCAATTCTTGTGTGCAGTGGCATACATTTTAGGTTGAAGTGTCATGTGAGTTAAACTTCAAAGGCAGAGTCATGCCTCATGCTAAGCATCTTGTTAATGTGGTTTTTAGAGTGAGTGTAATTGTATTTCATTCAGAGTCCTTTACATTGATTTACCCCTCTTCACATGACTGCTTTTATATCTCCTGTTCATGCAGGGTAGAGTCTCAGGTGGGCCTCATGTTTGTGGTAGTATTTTACGTTGCCAAGTTTGCCAGCTAAGCATCACTTTGTGTATTTGTCATAGATCATATCAGTAATTTTCTGTTGGCCTCTGGCTGCCATATTGATTTAACCCTAGTTTAACCATACATACACACATACATTTACTTCCTTTTTCACAGATGACAGTTGGGCAGGTGTCAGTGATACGATGTGACTGTGTGTTTGCAGGCCTCCGGAGTTACAGTGGAAGAGAATGTTCTTACGATCTTCAATGAGATGAAGGTGCGCAAGGCGCAGGCCAATGAAGAGGAGAGGAGGAAGAGGAAGAAGGCTGTCCTTTTCTGCCTGAGTGACGATAAGAAGAAAATCGTCATGGAGGAGGGCCGTGAGATCCTGCAGGGTGATGAAGGAGATCCTTACCTCAAGTTTGTCAAGATGCTCCCTGCTGATGACTGCCGTTATGCCCTGTATGATGCCACATATGAGACAAAGGAAACCAAAAAGGAAGATCTGGTTTTCATCTTCTGGTAAGGGATGCGCAGAGTGACTTTCTGCACTAGAGGAGAGTACAACAGATGTTTTAGATGAGTTGACTTGTGTGTTTTTGCTGTCAGGGCTCCAGAAAACGCTCCACTGAAGAGCAAGATGATCTACGCTAGCTCCAAGGATGCCATCAAGAAGAAGTTCACAGGTAAGAATCATAGATTTTTTTCATGCATTTAATGTTTATGATTTGTTGTATTTTTAAAATAAAGTGTGCTATTATCACAAAATTGAGTGTGAACTCTTGTTGCATAGGTATCAAGCACGAGTGGCAAGTGAACGGTTTGGAAGATATCAAAGACCGAAAGACCCTTGCTGAGAAGCTTGGGGGATCATCAGTGGTCAGTCTCGAAGGGAAGCCTCTGAATGATTGAGGCCAACGCTTTTGAGGGGTATAGCTGTTCATTCCAACATTGGTAGGGCAGGGGGCTTAGCAAGATTGTTTGCCGGGCTGGAGGGTGGGTTCTCGTGGGTGGGGTGGGTTGGTTGAAAGTGACAGTTTCCAAACTCCACAAAAAGTAGGCTGTCATTCCAGTTCACACATACAAAGAACAAAACACAAAAGAAAAAAGATCTTAAAAACATAAAATTGAAGGATGATGATTAAAAACAAAATATAACTGTAAATGTGTGCTGACAGGTTTTTGTTCTTTCTGGGTTCCACTAGATTGTTGAAGGGAAAGTCTGAGACAGAACAGCAACCATTACAATTCAGTTACAATCTGCAGAATACTGTTTTTTTTTTTTTGTTTTTTTTTTTTTTGCCAAAATTCTACTTAAGTTTTCTAAATGTGTGCGTAGAGTAGGTTTAATACAAAACAATTTGCTCCATGACTGACTGCACAAGCCGTGTCAGCAAGACCGTTTTGGGAACAGTTACTCCCCTTCTGTTTATCTTGTTTGGAAAATTCAAATGTTTTTAATGATTCCAGCTCTTATTTGCAAACATTTCCAAGTCTGATTCCACACCATGGCACTTGAATTGAACACATTCCTCACATGTGTACAAATTCTGGATCTGGTACCTCAGATGTCTGCTGATCAATTGGATTGAATAAAGGAACGATGGGGAGCGATGTATTGGAACAGCCTGTGTACAGAGCTTTGAAAGATATTGGATAGTGGATGTTTTGTATCGTCTCCTTATCTCTAATAAAAAAGGCACTAAACTATTCCAAGGTTATGACTGGTTTTATGTGACGTTTGTCCACTATCATGCATTTACTTGGTGGCATAGCAGGTTTTCTTTAAGATGTGTGGTCTAGTGTGAAGATTCATGCTGAAATGGAACATACACTGGCTTTGAAATGTTTGCTTTCCTCTAAACTGCTTTAATTTGCATATTTTGCCATCAGTCTTCAGGATTTTCACCATGACCTTCAAGTTTGATCACTTATCGCACTTCCTTTATGTAGAATATGATTCTTTTAATCAGGTTTCATTGCTGACTAAATGAACCTTTACAAAACTGAAACATTGCTCTATAAACCTGCGAATAATGTCATACTTGCAAAGTGGCCAAACATCCTTGCATTGAAATGGAAAAAAGTTTAAACCAGCCTGTCTGGCTAAGCTAGGAAAGAAGAACTATGGCTACCACACCTGATGAGATGGAAGAACCTGAATGGTTACCATCTCTGCAACAGTGCATCCATCATGTCTTTATGGTAGGGTGGCTGAATACAAACAGGGTTGATCACCTCCAGAAGAGCACAATGTTTAGACAATGCTGGCCTACTGTTTTTAGATTGAACGTGTCTAATACAAATCGAGGTGGATTTAGTTGCAATTTCTATATTTTATAAATGCGGTGGTAGGTACACCACTATTTCTAGTGGTATTACATTGTGGCAGTGGCACCTGTGGAGGGGTGGAATATAATAGCGATGAGTAGGCAATTTTGGAAGCAGGAAAACGGCGTGACTTTGACATGGACCTAATTATTACGGCACAGTCAGGATCTCCAAAATGGCAGGTCCTGTGGTGGTTAGTACCTGCTAAAAGTGGTCCAAAGATGGACAATTGGTGAGGCAGCAACAGGGTTATGGGTACAAAAGGTTCAGCAATGCGGTTGGGAAGGGAAGGCTAGCCGGTCTGAGCTGATCCCACATGAGGTTTTGTAGCACAAAGCACTAAAAGATGAATGCTGTCTCTGACAGAAAGGTGCTAGAACACAGTGCATCACTGCTTGCTGTGTGTGGAGTTGCACAGCCATAGACTAGTCAGAGTGTCCATGCTGTTCCCTGTCCACCACCAAAAGGCATCAGAACTGAACTGTGGATCAATGGAAGAAGGTGACCTTCTCTGACGTTATCTTGTGGCTTACTTGGGAAGAGATGGTACCAGGATGCACTGAGGGGGAGAAGGCAAACCAGTGGAGACAATGTGGTGCTACAGGTGTTCTACTAGGAAACCTCTGTGGCCTTCATGTGGAGATTACTTCGACCTGTGCCCTTCATGGCAACATTATTTCCTAATTATAGTGGCCTCTTGCACACATACCATGCCACTGCAAATATTGTTTAAAAATGGTTTGAGGAACACGACAAAGAGGTCAAGGTGTTGACCCAGCAACAAAATTCCCCAGATCTCAATAAAAAGACCTGCTGCTAAAGTCTTACCACAGCACACTTTCTGAGGTCTTGTGGAGTCTATGCCTTGCAGATCAGAGCTGTTTTGGCAGCACAAGGCAGACCTATTCAATATTAGACCTGTGGCTTTAATGTTCCGGGTCACTGATGTATGTAAATGAAATATATCAGATAACAGTATCAACCCAGTATTACCGTAACTAGTTACAGCTCTAAAATTATTTTTAGTCTAGACTTGGGCTTACATGGAGTCAGAAGAAACACAGGCCCTGAAAGGCTCAGTGAAGCCAAAACTTGAATCCTGCTGGGAAAAAAAGGGGAGATACCTGAAGATGTAAATGACAAATTTTCTGTAATTGAGTTATTTTTCTTCATTTTAAAATGGGGTTTAGACACTTTATGCCACTGTAAACCAAACCATAACTATCATTTGAACATTACTTAAAGTTTTAACGAGCAGCTGCAGCTGACCACGGTTTCGTTTCCCAAAAGCGGCCTTGTGAAACTGCGCATGAGTCGCAGCAGGCTTTTGGTAAATGAGGTCCAAATCTTCGTCACTATAATATAAAAGCCAAACACATAGACCAAAAGCAATTTCAGACATGCTACCACTACAGCTTAAATGTCTCCTTTTTGTTCTCGTTAATCTACCTCGGGCCTAATGTAATGTTCCTAAGAATCCAGAATAATCCAAGGATTGGTTTAATGAGAAAACTGGCCTAGGAGCAGGTGTTCACTACTGGCCTGTGAGCACTTTCTGAAAAGCCTATTAAAGTGGATCAAATCACAGCTGAGAAGATCAGACTCCATGTGCAAGGCCAGCGAAGGAAATGAGGTAACCAAACCATTGTGAGGACTGTGATCCTGGCTTCAAAAATTCATAATTCCTCGTTCTTTCTTTACTTGTTCTCATTGCAGCTTTTGGAATTTTTGTCAGAACACTGAGGGCTGGTTGTCCATGCTCCAGGACACAGAACTGAGTAAGGCAGGCCTAAAGAATGGGACTGAGGTTTTAAAATGATGTTATTGTTTTATTGTGCACCATGCACCTTCACAGGTCAATCATAGTGAGGGCTAATGAACTCCCACTGCATTCTGAGCAGATCATCCCCGCTCATCGCCATGTTGTGGTATGTTCTGAAAAATATAGACATCCTTGGGTAGACCACTAGAGGGCAGTCATCATCTGTGCACAAAACGCTGGAAAAGTTCTCTCAATCCCTCTCTTTCTTCATTCCACCCACCTCCAGTTAGCACCAAACCATAATGTCCCATAAAAACATTTTCACCTTATCTGAAGTCGTCCTGCAGTCATTACTGACGGCCACATGCTGATAGGCCACTCTGCCAAATTCATTCCAGTCAGACTCTTGTAAAAGCTTTTATGTTCTCAGCAGAACTCTTTGAAGCACAAAAGCCCTCTTTCAGAGGTTCACATGATTCACGTGGACCACTTTGCTGTGTGGGCAGGAAATCTTTGCACTGACCGCACATCTGGACGCTGCTTGGTTACTGTCTGTTCTCTGGCTGTTACTGATATGGCATGCTTACTTGTTACAGTCATTTCTTAAACTAATCCAGAACTGGATTTAGAAACATAATCAGGTCCTTTTTTTAAAACAGGGGAACACTGAACATTACCCTGCATTTCTATAGCAGTTCAGATGACCTGCTGGTGAGCTGGAAAAGTGGAAATGAACTGCATTTATCAATAACAGCATTCACCAAAGTGTAATAACTCCAAGATGGACACATGCTACCAGGCACTATGAGAAATGTGGGGATATATCCATACCGTGGGAAGTACAACTCAATCAGAACGTACTCGCATAATCAATAATATTCAAGTGTACAATGCCAAATCAGGGTTGGGACGGTATGGAAAATGGGGGGGGGGGCAATCACAGTTGTCCTTAAACTGAGTCTGACTTTTATTTCATTGCAGTCAGATATTTCACCTTTTGTCTGGTCAACTTTATTTCATTTGTCAAAATACATCCATTCTTGCATTTCAGACCTGCAACACTTTTCAAGAAAAGTTGGAATGGTTAAGATTTTTTAACCATTTGGTAATGTTGCCATTCTTTCTCACTGTTGAAAGATGCAATCAGTGAGGGGTTATTGCATTTTTCATTTCAGAATTCACACATTCCCTATTGGAGACAGTCAGGCCTACAGACAGGCCCGTACTCTTGTACCCTCTTCTTTCACAGCCATGCCTTTAGAATGCATGCAGGATGCGGGTTTGCATTGTCTTGGTGAAAAATGCATGGGCTTTCTTTGGAAAAGATTGTCTTGAAGGCAGTGCATGTGCACTTTTCTGTGTAAATGCTGACATCACAGAAGTATAAATGATCTTCGCCAAAGGCACTGATACCATGATGCCAGACCCTGGACTTGTTGCTGATAACGTTCTGAATGGTCCTTTTTGATTTTGGTACACACAGTGTCCATTTCTTCCAATAAAATGATTTGGGAATTTATTTTGTCGAAGTAAAAAATGTATTTAAAAATATATTTTAAGCAATATATTCACATACCATATATTCCTCAAATATATGTGAAATATATGACTGTAAATACATTGATTCATCAGCATATTATAAAATATATATTTAAATATAATTACACATATATAGATAAATATACTATAGGTCATCTGTTGCCCATTGCCTATATATTCCCAAATATATTTAAATCAGTTTGGTCGTTTTAAATTTCATATATTAATTTATGTAATTTATTGGACAATTAGAATAAACAAATACATACAGTGGTATACATACAGTGGCCTAAAGTTTAAAAGGATTTGGGCTGCTGTTCAAAAGGTTGTATACCTGTCATATATAAGTAATATATTAATTTACATATATGTTTGCATATACTGAAAATAAATATAATGAAAAATGTATTTTCAATATATAAATGTATTTTTAGAAATATACTACAATATACCAAAGTGGCGATGTTTTGCATATTTAAAATATATTTAAAATATATTAGTGTTTGGGTAATATATTTTGGTATATATTTTTGAATTATATATATTATATATTTTTTATTTTTTGTAGTGGAAATATATTGTCTATAATATATTTTGTATTATATAAATGTTTTGCATATTTAAATTTATTTAAAATATATTGGTGTTTGGGTAATATATTTTGGTCAATATATTAGTCTATGTTTTTTTTGTAGTGGAAATATATTGTTTATAATATATTTTGTATTATATAAATGTTTTGTATGGGCATTTCCACTGTATGATGGTCCAGACGCCTCCGACCTCAAAGAAGGCGGTACTGCTTTTGGACACGGTTAACATAAGACTTCTTTTTTGCAAAGCAAAGTTATGAATGTAATGTTACAAAGGTTTACCAAAGTAATTCCTCACCCATGTGGTTGTATCAGCTGTAGATGGATGATGGCTCTTGATGCCATGTTCAGAGATCACAGGTGTTTATGTTAAGCTTGCGTCCTTTCCCTTCACACACTGAAATTCCTCCAGATTCCCTCAACGGTTTAACATATTATGTACTATAGAATGAGAAATATGTAAACCCCCCCCCATCTTTCTCTGAGGAACTTTGTTTTGAAACATTTCAGTAGTTTTCTCGCACATTTGTTGACAAACTCCTCTGTGCATCTGTTGGCATCACCTGTTAAAATCACACTATTTAATTCTGTCCCAACTTTTATTGGTATGTGTTGCAGTCCTGAAATGCAGTTGACCAGAGAAAACAAGAAATATCTGAGCTTCATACTGTCCGCAATTAAGTCAAAGAAAATTTAAAAATCGTCGTTTTTTTGTGTGTGTTCAGTTCCATCCCAACTTTTCAGATTTTGAACGTGTTATTCATCTCTCACTTGACAAACATTAAATGGAAAGTGCCATAAAACAAAGAACAACGCCCTACTCTAACATTAGTGAGCCTTCATATCCACCCATGCACACTCTTGCATTCAGAAGAGTGGCCCACAAAGCCAAGCATGAATTATGAATTATGGTTTATGCTCAAAGATGGCGAGTCATTCAGATCTGCAGGTAGTAAAACAGCCCACATGCTTCACAGCAGTCCCTACTAAATGTAACAGTTTAGACAGAGGCCAGTTTGACTCTCTCAAGCACATCGTGACTCTTGAGCCAGACACCAGAATTTTTACACTGTTCAGCAGGAGAACTTGATGCCAACAAGGCAGATGTGCTTTGAGGCTAAAATCACAGACACACAACCAAAGCTTTTAAAAATGTCTGTGGAAGATATGATTATGCATTATATGCTGCATTATTCAGACAGTAGACTTGTCTGAACCAAAACCTGAAATCTTGTGGCCTGGAGACTGCAGTGATCAACACTTGTGGGAAACACTTTCTTTCCTCTCCAGTTAGTTCAAATTCTTTACAGTAAAAACATTTCAGGCTAAAAGAAATCTCAGGAAAGGCCACTAAAAATATCTGTGTTTATCCATTGCATTGTGTTATTATTCTTAAACATGTAACTGGTATAAATCTTTACTATCCTCACTGCAAAAACTCCTGATCTAACTAAGACTTGCAATCTTATTTCTAGCCTAAATGTCTTCTTGATCTTGTTTTGAGAATAATATACTATATAAGAGCAGACTTTGTAAGATTATTAAGATTGTTTATGGTATTTTTTCCATATTTCAAGAAATCTTACCCAGTGTAAATATCTTACTGCATGGACAGATAATTTAACACGTGTCTCGCCTAAATATTTCTTTAAATAGGAAAATATCTTAAAACAATCTTTATATACGATATAAGAGCAAAATAATCTGCTCTTATGTAGTAAATTATTCTCAAAACAAGATCAAAAAGACTTTTAGGCTAGAAATAAGATTGCAAGTCTTAGATCAGGAGTTTTTGCAGTGCTTAAGTTCTGAACTAATCACAGTAAATTTAAATTTCTTTGACTAAGACGATTTGACTCATGATAAGTAAATGTAAAATTCCGAACTATTAGTAAACATTTCCTCTGAGGAATTCTGGATCTGCAACACAGTGTCAGCAGGATTTTTACTTTTTCAAAATGTTAAAAATGTCCGTTCGCTGCAGTTGTATTACTTAAAAATAGCAGCCCATGAAGGACACACAGACTAGTCTGTTATCATCACCCCTTTTTTGCCAGGGACATCCAGCCTGGCCTTGTTGATCTGCTAAACTGTCTACTAACACTCCTAATCCAGTTAATGAGGCTCTGCAGTGTCTTCTGAGTAATAAAGCCAGGGTGCAAAATCACTCTGAGCCACAAGAGGGAGTAAGACTTCCATCATAACAAGACCTAAAAATGACATTCCTACTAAAGACACGCACCATTTTGAATACTGGCAGGTCTCTGCCGGTTTTGACCACAACTTAATTAGGACATGTTTAAAGCACAATAAGAAAACATAGGACACTCGATATAGATCTTTTTGTTTATTAAAATAGAAGCATTTCAAAAAAACAAAAATAGAAATATATTTAATTCAATTCCTCCCTCATCCCCTGTATTTGGCATTTGATCTAGTCGTGGTTAAAAACAAAATGTATTGTAATGCTTTTCTTGTGTGTTTGCCTAATATCTTGCTAAAGCTTTCGCAGTCACTACTTTTTTTGCAGCCGTGTAGCGCCTCTCTAACGTTTACCAGGTCAGTTTACCAGAGGTTAGGCTTTGATCACAGTCATCTAGTTTCTACATCCACAACCCACACAATTAACTGACTCTCTTTTTCTTACCACGCCTCCAGTTTAATCCATTATTGTCACAAGTAGTAGTACATTCAAAGAACCGTGTTCTCCAAAACTGATTTCAAATTATCTTTCAATTTAGAAAGAGGTTAAAATGTCTGACAGAGATTATAAGTCACCTATCTTGCACATGTAAGCCTCACAGCTTAAAAAAATAAATCCATGCCAAGCATATTAGGGCAGGGTTCCCATTTCCAGATTAAGTTTAATTACAGACTAACAGGGCTTTTTAATAGTAAATCACAATTGACATTACAATTTAGTTCTAATCTAGCCTTAATCCAGGAAACCGGCCTCAATTGTATTCTGGGAAATGCAATACAATCACAACAAGAGAAAACAATTTAGTTGGTATTTTCTTCTTTTTTTTATAAGGGTACTGACTTGGCCTGTGCACAAAGCTACAGGCCTCAGCAGTGTTTGTTATTCAACAAATCAAATGGTGCATGATCAATATTTTACAGTGGAGGGCAAAAGTGTGGTTTTAGTGGTTTAAATAGAGGTCCAAGTCAAAGACAAAGGAGTTATCCGATCCAATTTGGATTAATATAACTTTGATAATCAAGTCCAGAATCCTGTGGTAAATTCTTGCCATGGGCTTTTTTAAAATTTGAATATAGTTGCCTTGCCCAGTGAAAGGATTGACCATAAAGTGCAGGTTCATGGGCCAGTTTTTCTTCTACAGTCATTCAGGCCTTTTCCAGAGTCATTCTTTTCGTCCTCTGGATCAGTCCTGACTGCAGTCTGCTCTGTTGCCATGTACCCAGTAACAGATTTGAGCAAATTTCAGTGGAGTAAAGCGCACAGCCACGTTGTAGTCCCGGTTCTCGCCATTGATTTCCAACCACTGGTGTCCAGAGAAGATGCCGATCACTTTACGTTCCCAGCGCTCCAAAGAATTGTCCCACACACGACCATAGACTCCCGAGCCACTGGCCCCAGGTCGGGCATCACAGTGCTGGTATATCAAATCGTTGGACTCGTCCTCTACGGGGCAGAACCGATACACAAGCTCTCCTGGCCTGTCGCTGTCGAACCCAGAGAAGTGGATCCGTTTCCCAGCCAGGTCATCAAAAGAGGGGGCCACAGCTAGACGCATGAAAGGCCGTCGATGGGGCCAGCGCAGCTCCAGGAGGGCATAGTCGTAATCCATGCTGACCTCCTGTGGCCCCTGGATCCAACCTTTTGGCACCCGTGTCCGCTTGACCCTCACCCAGCGCACTAGAGGCTTCTTCAAAGGGGCCTGGCCTTGCTTAGTGCTGTTAACAGAAGGTGGGATGAGGAAGCCAACTCTGAGCTTGCGTGCACCTTTGACGTAATCTTTACCATCATGTACGCAATGGGCAGCGGTCAGTACATGCTGCTGGGACACCAGAACCCCGGTGCAGCCTGTGGAGATGCGGACTGCTGTGGAGAAGGGGTAGTCCAGCAGAAAGTGGTCACCCCGGATGTTGAAACGTCCATCTGCCCCATAGATTTGCCTCCTCATCCTCTTGTGAAGGGAAAGGGAGACTCTGTGGTTCTTCCTGACTGAAGATGTAGGAAGGATACTATTAACCAAGTCATCATCATCATCTTCATCCAGATCGACAGTGGTTAAAGTACGGGAGCCGTCTGCATATAGTGTCTCAAAAGCTAGCTGCTCAGTCATGTGCTCTTTGTCGATGGCCTCCCCCTTGTGGTAGCAGCTGGCGTTGCAATGAGTGGTGAGGTCCAACTGGGCTTTTGCGCTGAAACGGGAGCGGGACAGGAGCAGGGGTGTGTGAGGCACCAGGGAGGGGACATTAGGATGCTGCGATAGGTGGGCAGGTGCTCTCACTGACAGAGAACTGACCACAAGAAGCAAAAGGAGAAGGCCAGGGAGGCAGCAGTGGGCCGGGCACGATCTCCACCCGCTTACCATGGCTGAGACCTGAGGAACCTGAAATTAGAATAATGCAATTAACTTACTTTTTTCCCCCCTATGCATTCAAACAAAACGTTCATTTTGCAGTTTATTTTCCATTTCACACACTTCTTTTTTTACTAAATTATATATAACAGTTCAATACTTAATTTCTTGCATCTCTCCCCCTATTTTCAGCGAAATGCAGATACTTTCCTTACAACGTTGCCATGAGAGTTATCATAGCACATTATAGAAGACGTAATGCAGTCACGAGGCTGCTCACGGCATTATGTCTTCTGAACATTTTTAATTTGATGAATGATTCTGTGCTAAATATTTTTCATTTAGATTTCCTACATTTAAAGTTGACCGTAAGGACCCATTTCTTCCTCTGCAGCCTTCAGCACAGTGGGTACTAACAGAGAAACATTCAAAAACATTTTAGAATTGCAACATACTTAATCTCTCTCAACTCTGCCAGGGCCACTGGATGCCAGACAGTAATTTATATATGTTTTATTTATCCCTGGGAGGCCCACTGAGACTGAAAATCCTGAGGAACAGCAAAGCGTTCCAACAGCGTCTTATTTAGCATTAAGTATTCCAGTTGCCGTCTTATTTCAAACTGACACAGCTGTTAACTGAGCCAAAGCTGGCTCTCCCTCTTCAGATAGATCCAGGTATTATTGGCATAAATCCAGCTATTACTGGCATCATTATTGGCATAAATATACTGTAAATATGGCTATTCATTTTAAAGGGTCTCTAAAAGGGGGGCTAAATAAAAGAATGGCTTTGTAGCACAGGTGTCCCTAACACACTGTCCTCTATTCCTTGACTGGACACAACGCTTAAAACTTCACTGATGAAAAACTAATGAACAGAAATAGGCCTCTTTTTAAATTCATTGCTTACAATTAAGCAGCAACCCTAACTCTCCAGACTTGTCCTAACTCTATATCTGACCCCTTTGTGATTCCTCTCTGGAATTCCCTGCAAACAACCTGTTTCCCAGCACGAAGCCCCAGCTCTCCTTTTGTTATCCGTCCCATCATGAATGGGTGGCCCAGCCTTGTCCTTTAGTTCAGAGAAAACTCTCAGTGTTTACCTTCTCTCACTTACTCCGAGACTGGACAAACTAAACAAGCTGCAGGGTGCAGATGCACAGACCCTTTATGCCCCACCATTTTAACCAGCTTTAGCTCGTGCAATTCAAACATAAGCAATTAAGATGGGTTATATTAGTATATAGACTTGCACATTTTGCGCATGCTAATACAGAGTATTTTGTAAAATCATTTCAAACGTTAAACAATCAGGAATTTAAAGGAAATACTCCACCTTGAGAGGAGACGTGCCTTTTTAAATCAAAATCCAGTTTTCTTTCCAAGTGCACCAGCTCTCCCAGCGCTCAGCTTCACTCCCATTTTCTCTGGGCTGCTGTGTGACAGGTTTCCTCCTGAACCCCACCGATAACACGCACTCAACGTCCGCCGGACCCTCACACCGCCTCCATCATCTCTCTCCGGCTGTTCATTGCGTCCCGCGGCCCTCCGCTACTCTCGGATAGGAACTCTTTCCCTAGAGGCAGTGCTACAGTATGTGTGTGTGTGTGTGTGTGTGTGTGTGTGTGTGTGTGTGTGTGTGTGTGTGTGTGTGTGTGTGTGTGTGT
>JBBPDC010000032.1:2316430-2329337 GCA_037974485.1 Hemigrammopetersius urotaenia | reverse complement strand
CAAACAGAAAACACACGAAGCCAAAACAGGGGAAAACAGAAAATAGTGACCCTTAACGGCCACCAGCCGTAACAGTATGCAATAGAATTACAGGTTTGTAAATTCATATCAGGCTTGTTTTGTGTTGCAGGCTTCATGTAAAGTAATGCTCATATTTTAAATGATTACATTTAGGTTGGAAACAAAACAAACACAGTGGATCGTTTTCATTTGTGTTTGGGTAAATACAGCCAAGTGAACTCTCCCATTGGTTAGGAGCAAAAAGGAGCAAGTACAACGCAAACACCTAATTCCATTGTACTTGACTCTTATTAACAAAAAACAAAGAAGGCACAAGGGCCAAAACACAAAACACACCTGATGCCTGGCTAACAAACGTATATTCTTGACACAGTTGATGGGGAACCTCTAGCAGTCGCTGACCAGGGACATCACATATCTATTTTTTAAGTATTGAATTTCAAGAACATGCATGTAATGTGAAACTCTTTCCTATCAGACCCCGTGACAACCTACCATATATTGATTTTCAGCGAGCAAGAGTACTTTCACGAGAAAAATCACTCATGGTTTGGGGTAACCAATCTTACCTAAAAATGTTGGTGTGGCTTCAAAATTTCCCTCCAAGCAAGCAGACCTCAGCTGGTCTCAGTCTAGATAAGCCACTGACTGAGCTGTAGCCTGACCAGGTTTCCATCAATAGTTAAAATGGAAAGCAACACTGACAGGTCCATGGCAAGTCTCTTCAATGAAAGAGTCACTGTAAAACTTCAACATGAAACTGAAACATAAAATACATATAAAATATCTATTAATCTAGAATGACCAAAACATGTTCATGTAAATTTTTGCACTCCCCTAATGGGGCCAACAGATCTGATTATCTTTAACATTCATGGTTTGACATGGCCAAGAAGCCAGGAAACAAAATTTCTTCATTCTTCCGACCAAAATATCAATGAGAATTCATTGCTTTCTCCACTGCAGTGTCACTGAGAATGATATGAACTTTCCCAGCACAGTAGATACTACGTTTGTACTTTGCTCTCTTTAAAACAACGTTTTTTAAATGCTTTGGGTGTTTTAAAAATGTGGATGTACAGTTTTATGGAATTTTTTTTTTATGGATCTACAGTTTTATGTAGTGTATCTTTTTCTTTCATGCTAATTGTTTGTGAAGGTCCTTTAATCCAGCAACCCCCAACCATTTTTAATGCCATGGCCAGTTTCATGGAAAACAATATTTTCATGGACAGGTACAGATACAACTAAAAAAACTAAAAAAGTGCATAAAATTATGAAGAAGCATCTTACAGATTCTGATAATAATTTTTTATTCTGTTCATGGCCTAGAGGTTGGGGATCTCTGCTTTAATCTATAACAGGTTATTTACACTTCTCATTTATGTTTTTTAAAGAAACACCCATTAAGAGATGAAGAGTTTCTTCTATGTCATCACCTCAAATAATCCTTCTTGGTTGCTTTATTTTTAATGCCTATGGTAATAAAATCTTCAAGGAATTTGGATAAGTAAGTGCAAATGTGTAATACCGCAGCACGACATGGTCCAGTGATAGTATCATTCACCAGCCCCTGGGTCACTGTGGGTGAGCGAGATTCTGTTGGTTTATTTTGGCTCCCACTGTGATTCACTCTCTTCTCTCCCCTCAGTCTGAACTCCTCTTTCCCATGCTCAGATATTTCTTATCTAACATTCAGGCATTTTTTTTGTAGTTTTTTCCCCCCGATTTGCTGAACAAGTCATTCTAACTCAATGATATTTACCATGCTCTTTCGCAGTTTGTGATAAGGGGTTGGGGTGCACTGGATGCGGCCTACAGCTCTTTCAACCGCCTGGAATCCGCCGTCTTGGACAATCCCCAGCTCAGTGTACAGTGGGGCTCTTGTTCTTGACCTGTCCTGGCTTCACGTCTCTCAGGGGAGGGAGGGGGGTACGACAGAGGAGAAAGAGCTCACCGTGAGCCGGGGGCTTTGTCAGCGAGTTCCCTTTTTTTTTTCTCCCGAAAGCCACTCTTTTATCACCTTCAACTTCAGACTGGAGCCTTCGGCCATGGTGGCCTTTCCCTATCTCAGTTCTCAGCTCGCCTCTAATGGCTTTCTCTACTCCACTGTTAACTCCGACAAACAGAGAAGAGCTTTCAGAAAGAGACAGTGTAGAGTGTTGGTGTTCAGAATAGAAGAGTCTGCCTTTACAAATCACTTCACACCTCAGAAATGTGAAACTGCCCTCGCCGCACAAGAGGTGCTGATGCTTTGGTTTCAAAACACAGCCGGCGCCCGTATTGCAAGCATTCACTTATTTGTTTAAATGCACAGAGTATTTTCAGTGCTTGGTTTTGTTTGTTTGCTTGTTTGTATGTTTATTTAAAAGACCTGATGCCATTTTATCCAAAAAAAAAACAATATCTCCAAAGTAGAGAAGACAGTTCTCTGCTTCAAATGTAGGCGTTTTAGACTAATTTAATTGGTCCGTTCATCAGGAAATCTTTATAATTAAAATCTTTTACATTCACACAGTATAAAAGATGGCTGTTGAGGTCTTTGGACAGCAACAATTTGAAGGTGTTTCATTTGTTGGCTTGATTGTTTGTGCACTAGTGCATTTTAAAAATGCTGGGGGTCCTATCAACTGTCACATGTTGATAATATTAGATGGTAAATATGATTTCCAGTGACACTGCAGCCATCCATAATTGTCTCTTTCTGTGTGGGTGGGAGGTGAATGTTAACAGAGGTAAAAGGATTGACAGTGTTTTTTTTCAAGTGTGTCTAACAGGGAATTCATATTAGAACTCATGAGGTGCAAGTTTGCAAGAAGCTGTACATGCTGCATGAGTGATTTGGTGCAGGGTATGCGTAAGCAAGCATACTTTACATTGCCATGGAAATTTTTGAGTTGCAGAGCACAAGTCTGTGCCTGTAAGGCTGAGCCTCAGAAACATTCCCCACTCAACATGCACCATTACAGGTGACCTGAGTCTCATGGATTACGTGCACGTAGGGCAGATGACAGCTGAGGTTTTGTCTTGCGCTGTAAGATGAGAAGGATAATGGGCTCCGGGCTTTTCTATACCACCCTGTCTTTCAGAGAGCTACAGAAAATAAAGGAGGCATGTCGGTTCACAGCGCAAGCATGTATAACATGTCAAGGGTCTGTTTGATTTGTTCGATTCTGTTATGACTATTTAGGAAGTGATCCAACGCTTCATGAAACCATCACAGTTTGATTCCATTTTTTGCACCGTTCAGGGTTATTCTTAAAAACAGACCAACTACCCCAAAGGGCTTGGACAATATCAACACCTACCTAATGTGTTATCAGTAGATGGGACCACTTTCAATGCTCTCACAAACTGATGAGTCTTGCCCAACACGCTGTTGTCGGTTCGTGGTTTGTCCCATCTCAGATCAATGTTGGTGGTAGTCACCACTGCTGACCAGGAGTTTCCCACAAGCCTTGTTTTTTCTGGAGATTCTTCAACCCAGTTGTTGATCCCTAGCAGTTCAACTGACTTATACCAGAGGTTCATACTTCATATTGCATTACAACATATTCATATTTTGATAGTCTCAATGTTTTGCCTTATGAGTACATTTACACAGTAGTGGAATATGAACAGTCAAAATTTGGGCACATATGCTTTAAAGACATACCATGTTTTTCTAAGAACTCAAACAAAAAGGTGAGTAAATACTTTATTAAATATATTCTCAATGCATTTTCAGATTGATATTCAGTCCCCACCATACATAGCAAATCTTGTTCATCTTCAGCCTTGAGATCTATTGGTAACGCTCTCCTGCACATCCCTCGATCTCGGCTTAAACAGAAGGGTGATAGAGCCTTTGCAATTGCTGCGCCTCATTTATGGAATCAGTTATCACATGATATTAAATTTGCTCCAACTACCTCTGCTTTTAAATCTAGGCTCAAAACTCATATGTTTTCGATAGCCTTCCCAGACTTTTAAGTTATTTCCATTCATGTCTCTTGTTGCTGTTTTTGTGCTTGTTTTTATTATTATTATTTTGTTTTTGTTTTTGTACAACTGCTGTAAAGTGCTATAGAAATAAGTTTGACTTGACTTGACTTGATATTGGTCCGCTGATGGACTTCTACACACCTAACACAAATAAGGCTCGCAAATATACCAACACACCCTTTTTTCTACCCCAGTCTCTCTTTCATAAGATACTCCTTCAGAACAACCTACTGTCTGACCCCCTCCAGGTGCAGTGTGCCACCATGGTGGGCTGGAGAATTCTGCTTTGTGAAGAACTCAGCTGCCCCAGCCTTCTCCAGCAAAGTGGGGATTATTAACGAGATCAGAGGGCTCCCTCTGTACTCTTTAATCTGTTAATTGGACTCAGTGACTTGGACTCCCAACAGTAGAAGGAACCTTTCATAACAATAGCTGCTGCGCTTGACCCACTCTCCCCCTGCCCTGTATGCTGTCACTCAGAATTGAACATGGCTTTTGGAATGCACTGCTTCCAGTTACGGCAGGAGACCTGAGCCGTGAACCCAAACAATGTCCCCTTTCTGCACCCTTCCATTTTATGTCTCCTTTTATCGTGCTCTTAATTTTTATTAGTTTCCTCCCTGTGTTCTACTCTAAAGGGGCCCTTGTCCATCCACAAGGCCTTGCACTCTGTACTCTGACTCTCTTCATCTCCTAGTATTACTTCCCTCCAACGTCTTAACCCCCACCGCCACCACAAAGCAGCTGTCCACCTTGAATCACGCTTTTATGACTTTCTTGTTATTATTTCTACACTTATGCTGAAAATTTTTGAAATCTGTCAATGTGTCTGATACTTCGTGTCTGATGATATGAGATTGTGTAAGAAAATCATTATGTTATTCTGCCCATTTCTATGGTACTTGTTGTAGGTAATTTAACAGAGGATAATTGAGCTTGTTTATGTATGAAATTATGTACAAAAATGCCCCCAATTACCTGTCAATCTCCAGTAACAAAATATTCAGCCTCAAACAAGTAAGACATGTCCTGAAATAAGCCAAATAATAGAAAAAAATTCTTACAACAATATTATACATATTGACTGTATTTAAGATGGTTGCATCCTCAAACATTATAAAAGTCTCAAAAGTGTCAAACGTGTACTTAGATCCACATTTGGTTCCCTTAAACATTTTTTAATCTAAGACCCCCTTTGCAGATAACCAGTACAACTTCTTCACACCCCCATCCCTCTCCCCACTCTCCCAATCCACCAGAACCTTGTCAGTTTTGTTAGTTTCCTCCAGAACCATTGCTGACCCTCTCATAAAAGAGGCTCAGTGCTGCTCTGTGTCATAATAGAAAACTTGCAAAATGGGCTGAGAGCTGTGATTGGTTGCCATGCAAATTACATTTTAATAACATTTACCAAATAGGTATAACTTCTTGTAGACATGACTAAAGCAGGTTTAGCAAACATTGAGATTGATCTTCTTAAATATTCTCCCTAAAGAATCATTCAATGTATGGTTCTTTAGAGAATAATTTCTGTAAGTAAGAGTGTAAAAACATTCATAAACAAGTAGTAAGGAATGGAAAGAATCTCTGTATGATGTAAAGGTTCTATACCAATGAAAGTTTTTTCTTATAGATGTCCAAGTCAAGAAACAGTTAGGAAACTTTAAGAGTATCTCTCCACTCCTCTTCCCCTGTTTCCCAGTCCTCTCTCTGCTCCATGACTAGCCCAGAGCCCATGGAGAAAGCTAGAAAGAAAATAAAAGTGCAAAAAAAGATGAAAGCTTCTCATCACTAACCATGTTTGAAAGACAACCGTAAAAGGCCACATTTGACAGCTTGACAGACACTGAGCTAGCAAACACCACAGACAATAAGGATCATTCTTGAACAGCCTTCTTCCACATCCAACAGCATTGCATATCAAAAATGATATCTTGGCAAGTAAAATCAGTATAGGATGTATGTATAGCCAATATATCTAATATTTCCCATTGATTATGTATTTTATAACATGATCGATGTTAAGTCAATGTTAAATCATATTCTATTAGCAGATTGTTTAGTTGTGTCTCATGATATTCTAACAACAATCTCCTAGTGAGAAATGTTAGATTTACAGTATTTTCACTTGCCAATAAATGATTGCATGCAGTGTTTGCCCAGGTCTTCAATAAATTTTATTGTAACATTAAGTCACTTTAAGAGCTGAAAATGCAGTGAACAGAGGGCTCACAGCATTTTCAGTGCTGTACCAGGCTGTAGGTAATTATAACGTTACCTCAAGCTCAAAATCATCTACAGATGTTAAATGAGAAGAGCTGGAAATAATGATTCTGAAATGCCATTGTTCATTCAGTAACATAATGAAGAAAAGACAACAGTGTCATACCCACAAACCTGACACAGTGGAAAAGAAAACATAATTATTCTGTTGGAAAATGTGTTATTCTCACATTGAGACATACAGCCAAGAAAAAGAGACCCTGTTGGCTTTGCGAATCCAGTGTCCACATCTAAACGTTGAATGGAACACACAGGGCTATATAAACGTTTATTTTTCCCGTTACAGTAGCGGCTGGATGAAAACACATTGCCACTGCTGGGTGACTCACTATTGGAGGATTTTTACTGCCCAGCCACCGAGCTTGGAATGCTTCGCATTAGCCGACATGACTTCAACACGGCGTATGGAAAAGGAAAAGATATGCGTTTTCCATTAAGCACTTTTTGGAGCCTTGTTGTCATCCCTATGGCAAAAAAAAGAATATTACACCACTCACACTGAAATGTTACTCCACAAATGTTACTCCACTCTGCCTAGTCTGTGAGGCTTTCAAAAGTAATGAGAGATCATCTTGTACAATGCTGTTGTACAAGTTCTGGGCCGGGCCGGGCCAGCTTGAGAAACCTGACACGTCTTGTTACCGCAGCGGCAGCGACCTCAGAGTTTTAAAATCCTTATCCAGTCAGATAAATAAAGCAATAATATGGCGAAACCATCAACAACTAATGATTTGATTGGCTCTGATTCACTCTGGGGCACATTCATGATGTGGTTTTGAGTGCGGTCTGGTAGTTCACTGGAGGTTCCACATCTGTAAAGAGCAGTGGAACTGTGCTCTGCTGTTTGAGAGGGATCTCTGGGGGATGCTAACAGACCAGCTGGTGTGGAGGTGATTCTTCAGTTTACCACAGATGTTTCTGCAGAAGTTCACAGCTAGTGGTGGCACTGGCACCTGTTAAGCTATAGCCTGCCAAAAAAAAACCTTAGAGAACACAGTTTCCCTCCTTATCTCAAATTTAATTGGATATTCAGTAAATATTTGCTTGAAGTTTGCACCAGTAAAGTAACAAGCTTTGAATACCCAAAAGCATTGTGTAAAAAATATTACACTTAAATGATTGTGCACTTTCCTTAAGCAACTTTGAATTGCTGAAAAAACCCATTATCATGTCTGTTTGAGATATAAAGGGAAATTTTGCATTTTTTTTAATTGCTGGGATTCGAGGTGCTTTTGTGTCAAATGTTTCTGAAAAAACGTTTTCTCTTTCTCATTAATGGATTTTAAAAATAAATTTGAGGCCAAAAATGATGTCAAACCTATTACAATAGGATGTCTCAGTCACCAGCCAGTGTCTCCAAACCATTTCTTATCATATCTTTTGATGAAGTGGCTTTTAGAGGCATTAAACTCTTTGTCTGGCTCATTATTGCTGCGAACAATTCAGACATGGCAAATTTCTCTCGCATTTCACATCAGACCACTTTGACAAACTTTGCCCGTATCTTAAGGATTTAATTATGAAAAAATCAGTGGAATTTCCCTTTAACCCAATGTAGTTTGAGGCAAGTGTATGCTGGTGTTGGTATGCAGTTTGCTCGATGCTACCTTATGGCTATAAAGTTCCATTACTTGCAGGCTACATTAACCTTGCCCCTCCTGGAGTCTGCTGGAAAAACTTCCTAAGCAGCTAAGGAAACAGAAATTTCAAGTTGGATGATGGCAGATTAATGAACATAGTGGGGATGAAATAGTGCTGCGTGAAGCAGGTGTGTGAATCCAGAGAGCAGAGGAGAGGGAGACATGCAGCTCACCGAAGATATAGTGGACTTTCTGTCTATCGACGGCATGTCTTGCGGCCTTGCACCGATTCAGCACTGCACCACAAAGGCCTGAAACAAATTTGTAGGATTACTTTGCAGACGACTATGAAAATACTTCCACTGTGTGTGGGACAGCTGTGTATTCTTTTGTCCAATGCGCTGGGTATTATTTGGGTCATGAACAGCGCTAAAACATACTGAAAGCACCGCAATGGGAGGCCCTCTTTTATGTCTTCTGTTAGCACTCGATCTTGAGCTTATTTACTTCTGACTTTCTAAACTTTGTGAAATACAGAGCAGGACTGCTGCATAATAAGACCTGCAGCCTGAACACAGAAACCTCAGGAGCTAACGAGACATTGAAAAGTCGTCATCTGTGATCATTGCTTAAACACACCACTTATGGTACAGCCATGTGGGAAAGAGATGAGAGTTCATGCTGTGTATTTGGAAATGGCAGGAATAATGACTTTGATAGACCACATAAGTAAAAGAACAGAGGGAGAAGACAGCGAAGGCTTTCTGTATAAACACTCCAAAATATTTACGGCAGACCTCTGGGTGAACCACAGAGCTTTTCTGGACAGCTCACTCTGAGTGCGCACAGGTGAGTTTCGCAGGCCTGGGGCTAAACTCGCCCTGCCAAGATGACTCAATCTCCTGAAATGCTAATGAAAGGCCTTGAACCCATGTGTTGGCTCCTTTCACCAAGAGTCCAGTGCTTCTAAACAGTGGAGAGATCACTCACTGGACTGGTTTTCATCCAAAGGATTATACCATAGTTCATTTCCACATGCCATACAGAGACAAGGCAGAGCTGGATTTACGTATTCAATTATAGAAATAGTCTGTTCAGGTTTTTATTATGACAACTCGTATTTATGTCCACTGGATGTAAATCAAGGTCCTTGATGGTACAGTGGATTTATCAGCAACAGGTGAGTTATAAGCAGGATCCTCAGGTTCTGTAATGTAATTTGCAAGTGACTTGAGTGGTGGATTCATAGGATAAAGCATCTCTGGAAATTGCCACAGACAGCCTGAATGTTCATTTCAGTGGAACTTGACGGGCATGACACAAGACCTAGTAAACAAAACTGTATTTTGTGCCATTTTACATATGTTACTTGGCATGTACTGTCAGAGGAATTGGGAAATGTGCAGTCTCTGCTGTTTTGGCATATATCTCTTTTAAGTGGAAAAAAAAGTGATTGTTTAGGCTGTTTTGCTGCTTGCTGCTATATCCTGCTGAGCAATGTCTTCACCAGAATAAGCTGGCTCCATTAATATTAAAGCAAGTTTAGCTTGATCCTAATGTAACAGGCAAATCCCTGATTTTCACCCTTGAAGATGGGGCACACTCCCAACCACACCCCTCCTACTGAGACAGCTAATGGGAGCAGTGTTCATTAATAAACAATATCAACACTCTGAAGGTGTTCTGTGGTATCTGGCACCAAGACATTAGCAGCACATACTTTAAATCCTTTCAGTTGTGGGGAGGTGGGGCCTCCATGAATTGGATCGGTTTTTCCAACAAATCCCGCAGATGCTTGATCAGACTGAGATCTGGGGAATCTGAAGTCAAGACAACACCTTTTCATTTCCTGCAAACCATTCCTTTTCATTTTTATTGCTTTAAGTGGACCAGGAGAGGTAGTCTTCAACCATACATCACCTTGGGGACCCATGACCCTATTACTGGTTCACCAATTATCCATCCTTGGACCTCTTTTGTCGGGTACTAACCACTGCATACTTGGAAACCCCCACAAGACCTGCTGCTTTGGAGATGCTCTTACCCAGTCTAGCCATCAGAACTTACCCTTTGTCAAAGTAACTAAAATCCACAAATCCTGCACATTGTTTTGAATGGGTAATACATTCAGTCCATCAGTAAGCACTCACAGAAACAAACAACAGAGAAATCATTTCATTAACAATGTTTTCCATTCAAACTACATCCAAACACTGATCATTTGTAGAGATTCGCCTTGGCTGCCAAGGACACTCCCCTGCATGTGTTCACTTTGCCTCTCCGCCACATCTAGAACTAATTACCAGAGCTTTATCATGAGCCAAACAAACTACAGTCTGAGGCATGTGTCTGATACTTGGTAATAGGACATTTCCCCTTTGATGCTTAACAATCAAGCATGGCTTACACTGCTGTGTGTTCTAGACTGTCCTGCAAACAAGCCTGAATGTACCCTTTGGCTTTTTTGTACTGAAGATAGCATAAATAAATTAAAACTCACCAATGATGGACTCGAGTGGATGTAGACGAGCTGGACTGTTTAACTGATTTTGGTGCTCGTCAAGTAAACAGAGTTCTTTTGCAACGCAACCTGCCAGCTCTCTGCTTGAGGCCTTTTTCATAGAGCTCATTTTTCTGCCAGGGTTACACAAGTGAAGGAGGGTAAAGAAGGCCTGAGTAAAGGAGAGGACAATACAGTTTTCATGTTTTTGACTGACAAAAAAAAGGAAGACAGAAGGGGGAAAACTGAAAAGAAGAGAGCAAACGTGGCTTCTCTTCCTGCTGCATTCTTTCCTTCATCAGGAATTCGCTGAGGTTTTGGCAGGCGGCTTTTATTACTGGCTCGCTTTCCTCCTCACTTGGGAAGGACAAGGGAGTCTGTTTGGTCCCTGCGTGGCCTGGAACAGCACTGCTGGAGAAAGCAATCCACAACCTGAAAGCAACCACAACACACTCAAACCTCCTTTAATGCCATAAATACCAGCAATCAGACTGAGACAAAGTATACTCTCACTTTTACTACTTGTAAAATGAAAAAAAAAAGAAAGGATAAAAGCTGTAAGCCACTTACTGGATAGAAAGCACGTGGGCTCCATTAAAACAATAGAATCCAGTTTTTAAAATCCTTAGACAGGCCACATGACGGTATTAGCACAACCCATAGCCATCTCTGGAAAACAGCTACTCTTTCTCACTCATTTGTTGAAAGTGCTTGTACTGACAAGCATTAATCTGATCTAGAGCAAGATATAAATGGGGTCTACTGGGAAAGAGTTTATTACCACACTTTGAAGCTGAGCTCATGGAAAACAGCCACATATGACAAATGCTTAATTGTGGCTTCATCTGGAGTGTTGCCTACCAACATGTACCACTCCTCTGGGGTATTAGCATCAGGCAGGCCAAGCTTGTTGCGGGGGCATCACTGATGCATGCCTGTACATAAGGAGATTTGAGCATGATCTGAAACATCCAGTGCTGAGCCAAAGAAAACACAGCAGAGAAAACATCAACCCCATCTCTGACAGCAGGAATCTATTTGAGAGAAGCTTAGAAAAACAGAACGAACGCTCTGTTAAAGAGAGAATTTTGATAGCTGGCCTATACTAGCAACGAAAGACCAACACGCTCCATACATGTCTAATCTGCACAAAGCGGTCCATGTCTGAGACCAGTCCCTTGTACCATACACTGGGAACAGAGCAGGGTCATTATGAAATGGCTCCACTTGAGTGACAGATTTGAAGTGTGCTTTAGACGTCAGCTGACCTGAGAGTTGAACTGAAATTACATTTACATGGCCTTTATTCAATGACCGGCGACGTCATTCATTTAGTTCACCCGCTGAACTGGCCCCTATGACACCATCGTTTGATTTGGATCTTTTCCTCCACATTAGTTCACAACACAAAACATGATCACACTCCCTAAGACCAACTTCAACATCACAGAGGTCAAAGAGCACATACACAACATGTCCAAAAGTTTAGAGACTCCTGCTCATTCTGTGTTTCTTCTGAACTCAATTTATAGAGTTTGCCCCCCTTTGCTGCAGTAATTGCCTTCACTCTTCTTGGATAGCTTTAGACTAGATGTTGAACGTTTTGTGGTGAGGAGTTGATTGCGTTCAGCCACAAGAGCATTAGTGTGCTATGGTCGGGTGCTGGTGTTGGATGATTGGTTCTAAATCACAAATGCCACTCCAACTCATCCCAGAGGTATTAGAAGGAGTTCAATCACTCCAAAGAATGCACTTGCACTGATTCACAGCCCAGTGCTGGGGATTTATATCCCTCTCACTGACACTAGTAACTGGCATGGGGACCTTAGGCTCACGTGTGGCTCCTACAGAGCAGCCCCTTCTATTTAAGCTTCTATGCAGATGATACAAGATGTGTATGTGTGGGAATTAGCTATGACAGCATCTTAAAATACCTAAACTGACTAAACAGAAGGACATTACTGGACATTAATATTTACCTTTTTATAGTGGATCAGCAGTGATTCACAGGTGGTGCGCATTTGCATGATGCACAAATTACAGTGTTGGTCAAATCAACCATTGCATCTGTATTAGCCTAAATTAAGTTTTCCACCCACACTTAGTCATGTTGTGTCATATATTACTGAGAAGCTTATATCCTGTAGGATATCCAAAATATCCATTATTTTGTATTAACCATATGATATGCTCATGCTTTCTAATAACAGTGATTGTGCTTTCTTCATGAACTAATAAATCAGTGAGATTTCAGTCAAAGTTGTTTCTCTGGAGTGATTTCACAATGCTATAAATACTTAATAATAATTCTTACATTATCCAAAGTCTAGATGTTTTGTCTTCAAACTATTGTCTTCAAATTAAATGTATTTATGCTACATGCTACATTGCTACAGATAAGTAACAGTGGATAGATTTTCAAAACATTAATTGGAAAAAGGATAAATGGCTCAAAAAATAAACACATACATAAACACACACACACACACACACACACACACACACACACACACACACACACACACACACACACACACAC
>JBBPDC010000032.1:2290831-2307608 GCA_037974485.1 Hemigrammopetersius urotaenia | reverse complement strand
TTTCTATTTGTAAAGTGCATATCTGCGCTCAGTGATATCTTGTATGAAATGTTTGGATATATAATTTAAAAATAGTAATAATAGTAATAATGACTAAATATTTAGGGTGGCTTGGGATCATTTTGGGGGGGGGGCTTCAGACCCCCCAAAATAGACCTAACGACGCCCATGCTTTACAGGCTTGAAGAACAGACGTAAACTGGTAATTTATGATTTGACACATTAATATAAAATTCAGTGAACATAAAATCAGATCAAATTTGTTTCAGTCAGAATTCTGCCAATCAGAATTTAGAAGTGGAAGTATCACAGCTCAGTTGAGTAGTGTGAACCAAAACACAGAAAAGAATATAAGGGTGGAACACATTACATGCATATTCTTTATCTTAGCAAATGGACAACTTAGGTATTTTGCAGTGGACAACACACTAAAGGGATCTAGCAATATAAACGTGTGTATGTACATATACATTTGGTTGGAAAATTGCAATACAAAGCATAAAACAGGACTGTGGGTGTCTAATTGAGAAAAAATCTAAGAACAGCAACATAACACATAAAAAGGATGATGGATACTAGCTGGAATTTGATAGTGATGACATTAATATAGGCTGGCTTCTTTGTTCTAAATCGGTGCATTTTTTAAGGGTGCCATATAAAACACATCTGAACCAGAAACGCATTTTCTGGACCAACTCTCAAATGTAGATCTTCGGTCTACTATGTCTCACTCCTGTCTCCCACTCAAATCTACTGTTATCCTGCTGCTTCTACATTTGAAGGGCTTCTTCTCTTCACTTCCTCCATCTCTTTATTCGTCCTCCAAAACGTGTTTCCTGTTTAGCTGGAAGAGCAGGCATGAATCCCCTGAGGCCACATAAAGCCTTAGTGAGGCCAGTGTGCGCTCAACACCCTCTAATCCTTCACCACTCTCTCTAATGAGTGACCTGGCTGCTGTGCGAGGGACCCTGGGCTGTGTTAAGCAGGTAAAGCTGTAACTCTCATTAGCAGAAAAGGCTGTTTCTGTAGCACATTCAGGACATCAGTAATTTTACTAATTCATGACCTGTTTCATGGTCAGCCAAAACCTGGTTACTGTGGATACTGCTGTTTTGAATGTGGACCTCACACATATTGAACATATATAGCATAGCTATTTGCCACGCAAACCCATGTGTTATAATGTGTTTTACCACAGTTAGTCATGAAACAAAGTTAAAACACTGATTATCCACAATGTTAAAACTGTGAATAACACTCACAACGGCACCTGTCAAGGTTGCTGCCTTGCTATTAGGCAGCAAGCGAACAGTCAGTTCTTGATGTTGTGTTGAAAGCCTAATAATATACAAGCCTACGGATCTAAGTGTCTTTAACAAGGGTCACATTGTGATCGTTAGACGACTGAGGCCAAACGACAGTTCTTGTGGGAGGTTCCCAGTATGTGGTGGTTAGCAATGAAAGAAGGTCAGGCTTTGTCATTATCTTTTACATCATGTGAGAGGCTGAATGCTTATATGTCACTTACCTGGGGATGAGAAGGATGCACTGTGGGGAGAAGGCAAGCTAGAGATGGCAGTGTGACGCTCTGGGCAATGATCAGCTGGGAAACCCTCGGTCTTGGCATTCATGTACATGTCACTTCGCCACATGACACCTACCTAAACATTGTTGCAGACTAAAGACGGTATTGTGCAAATGTCTTAGTCGCCAATGCAAATTGTTTAAAGCCATTTTTCTCAGCATGTGACAGTGTCTTTCAGCTAGCAAAGTAAACATTAGAATAAATGCAAACAAACAAGAACGCAGTAAAAACTATCAGCTTTTTTTTGTGTAACAAAGTAGTTGTAATTTTTTGGTAAGGAGAACAGATTCGGTTCCAGACTTCTGTTCAATCCGTCCAGCCCTTGCTTGGATTTGTGAGATTCCAGCAGCTCCTGATTTAACTTAAATAAGGACTGATTGAGTCTAACCAGGTTTCTAATAGTAACTACAACTAATCTAAACAGTTTCTAAATATTACTAGCACAGGAGCCTAAGATTTTGGAACAGTACTGCGCATTGTTTCATGAAAACCATTTTCCCCATTTAAGCATAATAATGCGCTCAAAATGGATTCAGAAATTATTTGAACAAGAGAGCAAAGAGTTCCTAGTGCTGACAACAAATTCCCCAGATCTTCTATTTGTGGGATGTGCTGTACAAACTAGTCTGATCCATGGCTTTTGATCTGTAATGTTTCAGGCATCAGCATTTAAGTAGAAGTTCCACTAGTATAAAGTATTTCTCAGCAAATCTCTATAAATGACATTTATAAAACTTACATTTTTCAAAACTTAAAAAAAAATTATAGAATTCAGCTGTGTGTGGTCATATATTTTTACAATGTGTGCTGTCAAATGTATTTTACAACACAGAACATGTTTCAACCAATCAGATGTTTTGGAGGGGTGTGGATGTAACTGTAGTTTTAACAAGCTTTAACTGGAGCTTTAACAAGATGCCTTTTGAGTTTAATGCTGTGCTAAGCAACTAAGCAAACAACAGAGATAAATCCTCTGGCTGACCTACCCCTGGGGAAGCAGCATACTATTGACCCACACAGATGACTAACATTTGCAGAACTAATTGCTCTTACGTATGGCATGGCGCACGCTTTCATCAAGCTTTCAACTGCCTGCACTGGAAAACATACTGAAAAAGGTCTCTCTAGAACAGCTGAGAAGAAATCAATGGGCTGCATTGTTTAATACCTTAATGGGCAACATACAGTAAATAAATCCCAACATAGGCAGTCAGTAAAACAGGGAAACAATCCCAAAGTGCCACTATTTTCCCAGATGCAGAAAATTTGTTTTTGTATGGTCATAACACAATAAGACACACTGCACAAGGACACAGGAATGATGTAATGGCATTCTGGGCTCCAGAGCGTAATTGGGCAGTGATCCAGCTGCGTCTTAAGGACCCATCCAGAGGTGGTGTGAACGGGGAGCTCGGAGCTAAAAAACATACTATTGTAATTCTGCTAGTCGAATCTAATTAGTGCATTCACAAATAAAAAACCATAACGTTCCACCTCTAACAGCAATCATTATCTCAAATTCCTCTTTTAATGCATGCGTTGCTGTCAATGGATTCTGAATCCCAAGGGGGCAAAGCCTCTCCTACAGCAAGAGAGATGAGGGACACAAACAAGCATAAAACGCAACTCCAGCATGTTTGACAAACATAATGATCATGCAGAAAGAATTGGTAATTGTCTCAGTGTCTCACAAAAAAACTGATGATTTATAAAGGGCGAGGGATGTTTCTAGTATTCAGTATTTAACTTATGTACGCAACGAGTTTGTGCTCGTGCAAAAATACAAAGCATGGAAAATTCCCTCAACGCATTCCAATAGTTGCAGATGTGGATGGCAATTCAACAGTTCAAATGTGTTTTAAATGGTGTTGCTGGAACATAGTCTGGTTATGAAAAGATCAGATGGAGCACTATTCCAGAACCGATATGATTTAGTGGATGAGGTTTACTGAAGTGTTGTGTATTAATGTATTCAATTGCATATTCAATAGCTGAATCACTCTGTGCTTAGCTATTCCCACCTGTCAGCTGCACGGCCTGCTGTCTGAATGGCTGAGTGTCAACGATACTGACAGCCTTCCACTGGGCCCAAATGTTGCATTTTCTCAACACCACCTCTTCATAGAGAATGCGTTTTACAAAAAGCTGCTTTAGCACAAACCGTCCGTTTTATTGTCCCCTCACACTTATTTAACAAAAAGAGCACTGGCCAAGGCAAACAATCTGAAGAATACCTCTGGCACTATTCTCTAATAGCGAGCGCCTGGCATGAGGTTCATGCATCATCTGTGTGTGATTTACATGGTAATAAGAGAATGATTGGGCCCTGATCCATTGCTCCTGAGGCCTGTCCTGACCATGAAATTTTAGCTAATGATTAATTATCACGGTTAACAATTCACATACATTATATGCGATTATTAAAGTACAAACACAAAGTGGGTTATTGGTGATACGCTATATTGTTGTGGGCACACACACACACGATTCTGTGTTCCATACTTTGCTGGTGTAACACAGAATCATGTGAGTAAAGTTAAATTACACATGTTCCACTGGCACATATGCTAAAGAGTTAGAATTTACTGCATAGTCAGCAAATTAATACTCCCTATATGTGTTTTAGCACCAGGTTAGATGTTCATAATGTGTCTCAGTGAATGCATTTACTGCTTTCTTCCACAAATCACCCTTCCATTCATTGGGACACATTGAAATGTAACAAGTAAATGGGGTGGCGGTAGCTCAGTGGGTAGGATACTTGCCTCTGGAACAGGAGGTCACAGGTTCGAATCCTACCTCCAGCACACCACCACTGGGTCCCTGAGCAAGACCCTTAACCCCAAGTTGCTCCAGGGAGACTGTCCCTGTAGTTAGAGAATGGAAGTCGCTTTGGATAAAAGCGTCTGATAAATGCCGTAAATGTAAACAACTGCTGAAATGATTCTGGTCAACCTCGGTTGTCATTGCCTTAAATAATAATGTTGATTATGTAAAAATTGCGACAGGAGCGTATACTCTCTAGCTATATGACAACCTAGAGCAAATGTCTGTTTTATTATAATGTCCCCCAAAGAGGGATGAACAATGGTACATTCAGTATTTTAAGCCATAACGTTGTGTAATAATGTAACAAATCATTTTTAGCATAAATGTTTTTCTAATAAGTAAACTGTTGTTGTAGCTGGAATGAGGTTGCAATGAAAATCCAAGCTAACCAAAGCAAGAAGCAAGATTTGAAGATTTCAAAAAGATTTTTAATTTCTTGATCTAGCCTGTAAATCAACAAATATTTAGCACTAAAGTTATAATGCTGTAAATTTTGCACTTCTAAGATGTTGCAGAGTCTTACATAAAAGGAGGCAAACACTGCTGTTTACCATATTTCAGCGACACACTTGGGAGTTTAGCTCATCACCAGTGAGATGAAAAATAATGTGGGAAAAGGATTAGAAACAGTTAGAACAGAGAATTGATTCAACTGCGGTGGCAGAAAGCGCATTACCAAAACTTGTGGGAAAAAACGCAGCTTTAGTGAATGTATAATTATGCTACTGAGAGAACGCAGCATGAAAGCAGAAAGAAAAATGTCTAGTTTAATACATGCGCTTCTTTAACTCTTGGAAGTAGGTGAGGAGGACACCTGGCAACTGGTGTTCAGTCTGAAGACCAGAAATAAAGAGGAGGAGACACATACTCCAGAGAAGACAGCTACAGGGTGACAGCAATCAAATAGAACAACGATGGCTTACTTTTTTCCACACTGTCGTTCACACATTCCATTTCCAACTCCAGTGAGACATTCTTTCACGCACAATGCTTGGAGGCACATGGCTGTAAATGCTCCTCAGTTAGCCACAGCTAGCTAGCCCTGCTTTTCCATGACTTACAGAGCTCACATTGTTGAAGGCTGCTCTTCTTTCCAGCCCTGCCGGTCTAGCTACGCTTTACAGTGACAGGTTATAGAACTCAAGGGACCACCTTTTAAAATAAACAGGCGAATAAAATGTGAGATGTAACTAAGCTCAGTTGCCTGGTTTGGCTCTAAGAGGCCTCCAGTTCTCATTTGGTGGGGGGTGGGGTGTAGTATGAGTGTAGCCGCAGAAGCCAACCAGCTCCACTCTGTGCCCTGTGTTCTACACAGACTTTCCTCTAGAAATCCGCAGCCGCATGAACTTGTGTGGGTCTTTTTTCTGATTAGGAGCAGAAGGGCCGGCTGGGGAGGGACCTGGAGGAGCAGAGTCAAGTGATAGGCAGTCACACTTTGGCGGGAGTGTGACCTTTGGTGCTCTGGGAAAGTGGATTCACACATCTAAGACATGTAGGTCTGCTGAACTCTCCCCTGACTAGACCAGCAGTGTCGGGGTGCGAAAAAAGGTTGAAGCACGCAAACCTATTGACAACACTCTCACACAGTAGTAGACACTTTTTCTTGCCAAGACATCACTCTGGAACCCAAACCATTTTCAACATCGTTATGGACTCCCACTGGATTCTTTCATACCACCTCATGGTTCCTAGATAAGCAACAGCATGTGCTAAATAGATAGAAGTAACAGACACGTAGACTGGCCAGTGGAGAAGCTGGGCAATCTGTAGTCATAGTCTGTGTTCCTACTGTGTACAGCCACACAGCTGGTTTTAATATCAGCAGAACTGACAGCATGTGATTGCTCATCCTGGCCACAGGCAGGAAGTAGAGAAGAGGGAATCTAGCAAGCCTTAAATTCAGCAATGTCTGGATAGAATATTTGCTGATGCTGAATCTATATATCTATATATATATATCTATATATATATATATATATATATATATATATATATATACACATATATATATATATATACACAAAGCTCTGGAAAAAATGAGACCATCTTTTTTATAAAAACTGCTGACAATTTCCAATTAAACATATTGTTCTTTAAAGCACAATTTAAAAGAAAATGAGAAAACATCCAAATAAGATAAATGATGCTGTGTTTACAGAACTTGAATAATTCAAAGAAAAGAAAAAGAAAAATATTTTGTTCACTCTCAAACAAAATGGCTATGATTACCTTTGATGAACTACTAGTAGTGTTTTGCAATCCAACTGGTCACATTGTGAGAGGAGAGTGTTGATTACAGAAGTGTTTTTATACTTTTCCTCAATAAATAAGAGAATAAGCAGAATGAGGTGCTTGTGTATGAATTCAACAGACACTGGCATGGAATGGTTGTCATAGAGATGCTGAATTAAAAATAAATTACAGAGCTCTCTCTCTCTCTCTCTCTCTCTCTCACACACACACACACACACACATATATATATATATTTTTTCACACACAATCAAACACAAACATAGAACTACTTGTCGAATATTGTGTAGGTCCCCCTCAAGTCACCAAAACAACTTCGACCTGTCAAGCCACGGACCCCACAAGACCTCTGAAGTTCTGTTGTCTGGCAGCAGATCCTATAAGGCCTGAAAGTTGTGATGTGAGGACTCAATCTAACTAGCTTGTCCGGCACATCCCACAGATGCTCGTCTGTATTGACATCTGAGGAATTTGTAGGTCTGGTAAGCATGGACACTCTGACCAGTCTGCATCTACATAGCCACATGCACACTTCTGTCATAGACAGCATTAACCTTTCAGCACTTTCTGCTACAGCAGCTCTTCTGTGGGATCAAACCAGAAAGGCTAGTCTTCCCTCAAACATTATTAAGCCTTGAGCTGACTGTTTACTTGCAGCCTATTGTGCACAGGTGCCATTGTAGGAGATAGCTGTTACTTACTTCACCTGTCATTGACTTAAATGTGGCACATACACACACACACAGTTCTGTATATAGGTACGTATGATGAAACCTCCCCAGGAATGAAAGGAACATAACACCTCTACATGAGGGTGAAAGGAAAGGTCTCCAAGGGTTAAAAACATTATACCATGACGGACCACTACCACAGAAGTACGCCTCCTTTGACTTGAATAGTTGGTTTTTCCCTTAAGGAATCCCAAAGCCAAAACACAGAGTCAAAGAGGAAACCGAGCTGTGAGGCAGCTGCCCCATCACTCCCACAGGCTCAAATCCAAATCCCTCATGAACCTTTCAGTAAAAACAGTGGTGGCTTGTCTTTTAAGGTTATCCCACAACTTTGTCTTTCCTTCACATATTACAAGCAACAGAGAGCTGACCTTACACAGGTTAAGCACACCAACATTTCATCAGAAGTTCAGAGGATTATGAGATGCCAGTGATCAAGTTTAAACCAATCATAAGGTTGCAGGATCTAACCAGTGATCTAATTGAATTCCAATGTTTGTGAAGTAACTCTGAAGCCATTAATCAATAACAAATTGCCAACAAAGAACAAAAGCATTTCTCTGGCTTTAGTCAAAGACAAAGCTGTTCATCAGAATTTGATATTATGCTGCTGTTTGTGTAGGTTATAACAAAGAGGTAATGGCTTCTTTTCAAAATGCTTTTCTGTCTCAACATACTGAACGTTCTCTGGCAGCAAGTCACTTGGTCAGGCGCTTGTAGTTAACTACAAAGAGATTTGTGCTCAAACAGGCTGACTGGGCCGTTCTTCCTCAAGTTCTTTGCCAGTGTCAACTGGAAACCTGGATCTCTCTCAGCTATACGTCATGAATGGATCTTTCAAAACAGGGAAAATTTATTGAACTAGGAAAGCTCTAGACATGAAAAAGACATCATGTTGACCTCCAACGGTCACTGAACGCAGTCCCTAGAATGTAAACATGTATACATAGAACCAACATCTATCACACAGTTTATGAACATTCTTCAATTGAAAATCCACAATATTCTAATTTCATTCTTGTTCTGTATCCAGGACACAAGCCCATTAATTTTCCACCAGCATTCCAGAACTTTTCTCTAACCTCCAAGACAACCTTGGTAAGAACAAAATGTAATATTCACTCTCCAGTGTTACAGAGCTGGCAGGACACGTTTTGCTCCTACCTTGGGTCCAGCGATGACAACATTAACAGGCTGTGGGTACTAACCATGAAGACTTCAGAGGTGAAGGTGGTCATCCATTTAGAGAACTGAGTCCACACTGCCATCTAGAGCCTAAAGCGGGAAGCCCAGCAAGAAACTGCACAGCAAAACATTTTTCAGACTTCTCCCAAAATGAAGTCACCCAAGAAACTAAAGACAGTGAGAATCCTTTAAAGATTTTTTTATTAATTTATAATACAGGCTTTTAGGCGGATTTTAATTTTTTACATGTACTATTTTGAAACTAATTCCATAGCAGTGACCATGATTAATACACATTCACTGAGGGACGGTCACTCAAAGGAAGATACAAGACCGCCTCTTTGGACGATACCATCATCCGTGACCGATCTATTCTCCCGTTATCATTTGTGCCATCCCTCCCCAAAACTGTCTCACACTCGCACACATCTGTCAGCCATTAAATGTGTACCAATTAAAACCTGAACTACACAGACACAAGATTACAAAGGACTTTTTTTAGAATTTCATTAATAATATTAATTTGCCACAATCAGAAGGCAAATCAAAGAAAACAGACAGCATACAAACATTAGGAAATAATACACCCATATTTTCTTCTGGCCCTGTGGGGGAGGGCCCATTAGGGAGATGCCATCCCCTCTTCACTTTACTTTACCCATGCCAGTGTAGCTCAGCAGGGTATCCAGGAATCCATTTCGCTTACAATGCAGCCCTTATAGCTGAGGCTTTCGAGCAGAAGCCCTCTGACGATTCCCTTATTTTTATTCCTTGCGTCAGAGAGTGGCAGAGGGGTCGCCCCTCGGGACGCATTAGCAGACAAGAATGTCCATGTGGTGGAGGAGATAGGGATGAGTTTCTGACTAGGCAAAAGGAGCAGTTCATGTCCTCTCAAAAATCAAGCACATTTGGCAACCTTTTCACTCACTTTTTCAGGGAGGCGGAACCGTGACTATTCAAGCACATAACAGGTGAACAGTTCCAAGAAGGCAGGTACACACCCAGGGTCAGAAAACACTAGACTAGGGCATGCACATGTCAACACAGCTGTTTAAAAAAATTATATATATCAAAAAAAGGAGCCACTTGACTGAGTTCCAACTCTTGCTTGGTCCAACTACAAGGGCAAACACATGGGTGGTCATGTCAGGTGCCATCAACCCTTCAATCCTAAAGCTCACTTGTCCTATGTAACACAAAACCCCAGGCTTCTCAGCAGGTTGCGTTTGGTGCCTTTCCATACCTACTGTCTGAAATGATGGGATGATGAAGACCGTGAAGTGTGACAACCGAAGGAGGCAAATTAAGTGCAAGTTAAGATCAGAAGAGTAAGTATAAATGGTAGCCAGCACTTACGAGTAGAGCCATGTCCAAATCTGTGTTTCCAGTCTTTATAGAAGGAAGGGGAAGGACTTCTATTTTCTCTTCAGAGGGCAATAAATCCCCTAAACAGCTCTTGTTTTCACTTTCCTGTTTTTCATTTTCCTGTCCAGAGCATTTCCAGTCCAGGGCATTTGATATTACAGTCATTTGTTGTCTGGATTTTTGAAAGTGGTCTAATGTACAAATTCTTACGGTATTCCTAGGCAAAGTAATTTTGGCAACAAAAAAGGGCAAACAAAACATATTCGAGTACTTGGCACAGAAGTTCCCAGCTACTGTACAGGAATAACTCAACTGAAAGAAAAATCAAGCTGACCCTCCAAGCTGTTCAGTAATCACTCAGAATACATCATGGGTTGGCAAGCAGAGAAAGGTAGAAGGGGAATAGAGAGATGTTTGGGGGAGCAGGGACTTGTTCGATCTTCTGCTTTACAGCAATAGGCAGCAACTGCTTTCTGTAGTTTTCTCCCGGTTTCTTTGGCCTTAAAAAGAAAGAAAGACAAACACTGAGTGACGGAATGAACACTGCTTTCCCAGCTCATGAACGCATACTGTTCAGTTTAAAGTGTTGCATGCAGCCATCAGGCGGAGTGTTACTTTATAATTATACAATATGTACATCAAATTAGGAAAAGCAGTATCTTTTAACAGTAATGCAGGATGCAAGGAAAAGTACATACTAGCATATACATTCAATAATGAATCATAAGACAGATCAACGTGTATACGTGTACCAACATCTGCCACCATTTGTTTCCTGTAAACTTCCTGTGGACCTCAAAGGCTAATGGTTTAAGAACATGGTTTGCAACGCAACGATAAAACATTCACTACAAAAAGGGAAGTTGCTATTAAGTGAACTCTAGACACCCTACACAAACATAAAACATTCTGAATCACATTCTACGAAAGTAATAACTCAACCATTACACATCTTTCCCTGTCTGGCAACAGTATTGCCATAGTAGATAAGATTAGAGCATATCAGTTAAGAGTGACCACCTCAGCCTTAATCTGTAGCTTGGGGTAATAAAAAAAAAAAAAAAAAAAGTATAGTTACACCATATTCACAGTAATTTACCAGGATAGTAGAATTTGCATTTTTCAAAAGCAAACAAAAATCTTTTGTTCTGGTCCACAATGTATATAAAAACAAAACGATGTGAGTGAAACAATTCACTTGGTCACAATAAGATTCAATTGATGGTACAAACCAATATTCTCGCAATATACTGGACATTTGAATGAACACCATATATAACAACCACATGATTATTTAAACAGCACAGCAGATTTCAATGATGATTAACCGAATGTGCATTCACATGCACTGTTGCATCTCCATGGTGCTCACTTTTTGCATAGCTAACGCACTACATTGTTACAGCCCTACAATACAAGGTCAGTTTTCTGCAATAACCAAGAATTTTGGCAGGCAATGTTGGGTTCAGGCTAGAATGCTGCAAAAATGTAATAAAACTAATACCATGGAACCATTTCAAAAATACCACAATGTTCATCGGCTGCACAAGAAAAAGTTTTCTGTGACTGGCTTTTATTTTGCAAGAATAACAAACTGTAGAGATGAAAATCAAGATTTAGACTTTTATTTAATCCATTATGGCAACAATGCTCTTAAAATGTTGGGGATTAGGCACCGTGCTCCAAACAGTTCCCCTGAATGCCACACCCCTGATATCACAAACAGCTCTTATCTGAAGATGTTATTTCACAACCTCTTGTAGCACACCCTTTGGGCATTCCAGTTTTGCTGGTATGGTCTGATCTAAGATAAATTCAACATATTAGAAATAATGTCCACGCACGCACGTGGACATTATTTCTATGAGCAAAAGGAACAATGGTTTTGTGAGCTTCATGCTTCACTATGTGAGTTTATTAACAGTTTGTTTGTTTTAGCTTCCCATCTGGTTGCTATACCTGCTTTTAAAAAGTTCCCAGTTTCTTGCAGAGAAAGTGAACATGACGCATTCCATTTTGGTAACAGATTTTCTCACTCACACACACACACTGCATAAAGTGACTGCCAAAGGGACACTTCAGCTCTTACCATGGGAGTTGGGCTCTGGCAGCGTCTCTCTGGCAACCAAGTGCATGACAGTTGTTCGGCCAGGGGGCAACTTCAGAGCTGTTCAACAAAAAGGTACAAAATGTGTATACTGGTCATTTACGGTTTTTAAAATTGACCTCAATTCAATAAACAGGTTACACATTGACCTGAGAATGATAATAGCATGTAGCATGATACTGATACAGTAGAATTAAAAAGCACCATTCAAGCATTTAAGAGGCATGGTGTGTTCGTGTCAGGCAGTCTGCGGCTTACCCCCTAGTGTGACATTGCCATGTAGGAACCGGCCTTGGAAGATGAGTCTGAGGATACTGGGGCTGCTCACCTGCTCCTCTTCCCACCCTACACACAAAAACAACCACACCACTCAGAACTTTCAGATTACACAAGGAGCAGGATACCAGATTGTTCTTTAATACGGATACTGCACAGTCCTCAATATTGGAACGAAGCGACAAAAAAAATAAAATTAAAAACATATACCTCTTGCAACGTGTCACATCGGGGTAGTTTGTTTAAAATGAGGTACCACTTTTCAGTTGTTCATAAATTGTTTTGTTATTAGCTCATAAACCCCTTAAAACAATTATAAGCAGTAATAAGACAAATAGTGTAACAGTCCATTCATCTATACAGCTAAACCTCAAATTTTGCTGGTTGCCAATGTACTGGACTTTTTAGACAGCATTAGCCTTGTCTTCTTCATTCATACTAATCATCTAGAAAAGTTAATCAACCCTCTTATTTGTGTTATAACTGCTTATTCATGGTTAAGCTTTTATGACATTAATATTAGTTTAGCGAGATTATAATAAAATTAGCTGCCTAGTACATACACACAATAGTATATATAATAGTATCTATACACAACCTAGTATATACACACAATATAAACAGAAATGCAAGTGAGCCTCAAAACTAACTGCATTGCCATAAATAACACCAAAACAGTTTTTAAAAGGACAGAACTGCCTTCAGGTATCAGTCTGTACTTAAGTTGTTACCTCCAGTTGTGGTGAAAATGACTTGAAAATGATCAGAAACTAATTTACAAACTAACTTTACAAACTTACCTGCTGGCCAGTTTTCAAAGACGTGACGAGCAATGTCTGTGGCTGAGTCATTGGGGGAGAAGGTGAAGTCCTGAGTCTTCCCACTTACAAGGATCAGGCGCAGGTTCACCTGTTACCAAGCAAAGAAGAGAACACCTGCTCTAATCCACGGACATGAACAATATTTAAGACATCCACCAAAACAACATTTAATTATGACATGACCACATCTACCCTCACCCCACATGACACAGAATGACCTGAAGAGTCATCTACAGAAACAGGCATTCTTTCCTAATTAGATTTCTGCCTTGGCTTCTGTGGCCCTGGAATCGCCTGTTTCCTTCAAAGCTTCCTGTTAAATGGGCACATCTCAACAGTGACGGGACAGACAGGGTGGGGCCGAGAGGAAGCATTCCTGCCCTCTGGCGCTGTGTAACAGAGACCCCCTGTGCTCTCCCTCTCTCTCCAGGCTGTCGCCCTAACGCGATAACCCCAGGTGTCCCAGACAGCCCGGACGGAGTTATTAAATTTACATGGCCCGTGTATAAACTCAGACAGTGGGGGTGAAGTGGCAAGGATGATTTGCAGAAAAGAAGGCTTTTAGAGCACCATTATAAAAGCAACAGTGCGACACAACAGTGGCACACACAATGCCTGTTAAAACCTGCATTTCCAGCCACACCTCACGGGTCAAAATTACGCTCCAGACACAAAAGCACAGCACAGATGACATTTATTGAATGAGCAAGTTAAAATACAAAAACTGTTTTCAAGACATTGGCTCATCTTCTCCAGTACAGTCAGCCTGTCTATGGTCTTCAATTAACAGGAACAAGATGCAAAAGTTTTGTCTGGATGCAAAAGTTTCACTAAGGAACAAGAGAGAAAACTGATTGTGCACTAGATTGCTTGTCTGACAGAGCTAAAGTCTCACATCCTGTTTAGTAAAGCCACATATTCACCAGTTAAAGTCTCTCATAACCAGGAGACCTTAGTTAAGGAACTGTTTTCAGAGAAGCCTAATTAAAGCTTGATTTGTATTTAAACAATGCTCCAGTTCTGAAAAGGGATAGGGGTGCTGATTGCAGCACAGCAGATTGAGGCTAGGCACAAGCAGACCTTAATACAGCTCCCAAAATAAAATGACACAAGGAACTATGTCTATGCTTACTTTAAGGCTGCCTTACAGAACCCAAAAAGAGGCCTCTTGTTCAGATATTTTTCCTTTTCCAAGAAAGTTTAAATGTACTTTTTCCACTATTCTCACTTTTCAGCGACTCCCGGGTTTAAACATTACATCACTCACACCCTGTGTGCAGTGCTTGGCTGGCACTAAATGCACTCGTTCAGAGCAATGTCGGGGGGGAGGTGAGCCACTTGGTCCTGGCACTGCTTGGTTTAAACCCACATGCAGGACAAAGGGAAAAATAAGAATGTACCGAACTGTTTTACTTAGTAATTAGTAAAACACACACATGAGTTCTGGATGCGCCGTGTTTTAAGAGTGGTCTGCTCAAAATTGATCATAATTTGTTACATTTCTTGAATAATGTGAAACAAAACATTCACAGTACACTCATCTGAAACATCAGAGGCAGAATGTTCACAGTTAAAACAGTTTGTTAAAAGGCTCATTTGTATATTGCAGCCATCTGCAATGTTACAAACACATAGTCCAATAGCAACAATGTTCAACATACAGTGTACAGTGAAGCTGCATTATCAACCACTTGCCAAATCTGAAAGTAGAAGTGAGAAAGGCATGAATTTCCTGTTAAGTGTCTCACCCTACCACAAAAAAACTAAAGACCAATGTTACAGTAAATACAAGCCTATTCTTTTAAATGACACAACATACTTATAACTTTTCCCTAAACAGCACATCAAGTATAAAAAAAACAACCAAGATCAGAACTGGCATATTGTTGCTCCAAACACACAAATGACAATCAGCTACTTTATTCTGAATCTGTGACAAATGATGCAAGGGGAGTAAGTGCGTTTGCGCTATTTGAGCTCGATTAAACCAGTTTCTAAATTTTCCAAGCATTATGTTCTATGGTAAATAGCCAATTGCTGCTTAATTTTGTTGTACCATTCTATTTAAATTATGTTATGTAAATAAGCAATAAGCTTTTCCATTTAAGAACTTAAAATGTCAGTTTGGCCGGTTAAAGAGCAAGTAAAGTTCTTTACTTACATTGGCTAATAAAATGTATTAATAAAAAAAAAAAAATCAAACAAACACCACAAAGAAATTGCCATAAAAATATATTTGGTCTAGCTCAAATAAATATTTAGCTGAACCAATCAATAAGCACTTGGCCGGGTACCTACACTTGTTGTCTGTCTTGTTGACAGAACCTGGTCATGGCCCAGTGAGTGCCAGCCTTAAAAATCCATCCCCCCGCAACATCCATGTCCAGAAATCAAGAAACCCCTCCTCATCCTCATAAAACACGTGGCTGTTTTCATCGTTTCAATTTATGGATGCCTACTCCCCATCACTTGACCTGTAGTCAAGAGACAGATCTACTGTTCATGCATCAGGGTACCTCTGCTGAGTGCTGCTGAAATTTAGGGCACCCCTCCCCCCCGATCTGGTGCGTGTAAAACAATTTGACTTTCACCAACCGGCGTCAAGGAAGAGAACAAAGAGGTTTCACCACGTGGTGATGTGATGTCAACAGTCTGTTTACAAACACTAAGCCCCTCATAAAGCTGAGGAAAGCCCTAACCCCCACCCCTCTCCAAGGGATTTAGGGGGTTATCAGCAAATCCGTGACAGATAATGGAAAGCCGTGACATTTTCGACAAAAACATGCACTCCATGCACCCCATGCACCCCTTTCTCTAAAACCCACAGAAGAAAACAAAACATTAAATCTGCCTCCATGCCCTTAGCAACACCCTCTTAACCATACGTCTAGTACACTATAGGCTTACATATCGTAAATCCTCAAAGAGAATTTGTTTACACCGCACTGCATTTGATCAGCACAGAGGTACAACGCTTAATAAAATTTTTTTACATTTTTTTAAAAAAAAGAGAACAAAGTCACCATGATGATCCATTTTAACCTCCATCCAATGTGTATTCCTGAACTGCTGTATTCTCTGGCCCTCTATGTCACAGTAACAGATACCTCAAGCTCTACCTTTGGGTCTTACAATTAATTGCTCATGATCACAAATAAAATACGAGAACAGACTTTACATTAAAGATTTTGTGAATTCCAGATAAAGGCTGACTGCTGCTCAAAGCATTTTGCACTTATAATTGCCCAACTGAATGTGATAAAGAGAAGTGACTTTCGCAAAACTGAGTACTTACTGTGTCAGACTCTCTCTGAGCGGTCATGGCTCTGGTCAAAGAGGAAGGGAGACAGGAAACAGTGATGGGTCCAAGTGGGGCAAACCCTGGCACAAAGACCTTGTATGTGCTTTGCCCTCAAGCGTTTCTCTGCTTTGCACCGCCTGTCACCAAGTTAAACATTCACAACAGATCACAGCTGTGTTTACAATACACTGTATAAAATGTATAATTATATGTACAACAAAAATGTGACAAATCTGCCAATATGTGGTAATGTGAAATACATATAGTATACATAATACATATAGTAAAATACATGTAGTGTTTAAGGCAGTGTAAGGCTATTGATT
>JBBPDC010000032.1:2272274-2284796 GCA_037974485.1 Hemigrammopetersius urotaenia | reverse complement strand
GTACCGATAAGAGTACCGTTAAAGTACCGAACCGATAAGTGGTATCAAAAGAAGTAGTAATACCGTTAAAACCTTAATGATAATCATCCCTAGTCATTAGTGATCCATGACCTCACTCTCACCCCGCCATCCATGCTCTCAGAAAAACAAAGTCACAAAACACTGTTAGTGTCAATACAATGCTTTAACAGTTTTACACTATCAAGGGTCAGTGGGTGTCAGATAACTGCTGGATCACAATGGCTCAAAGTATATTTGCATGTTTAAAAGTGCCCTGTAAAAGTGAACTGACCTTAGGATAAGCACACACACTGCCACAAGTGTGTAAGCCAGCAAGGTCCCAATTGACATCAGGTCCACCAAGGCATCCAGATCAAACAAGAAAGCCATCAAAGCTATGTGAAGAAAAACAGTGGAAATTGAAACAGACAATAATGGTAAAGCTTAACAACTAATAATTTGAGTGCTACATAATTTAGAGAAAAATGTATGCGTAAAACTGTACAATCACAAGCCTATATAATTAAAGCTTCACTGAACCTACATTCATCATTGCTTTTTTAAAATTAGGTTAATGTTGGTTGTGTGGGCACACAAGAGGCTTACACCAAGTGAAGTGTGCCATATACATTTTCTCCCCATATGATATAATTTAGGTGGTCCTAATTATTCCCAGTGTTTCAATGTAGCTCTACCTGCTACAATGCCTGACACGATGGTGGCAAGCACAGGAGTCTTTGTTTTCTTGTGAATGCGGGAGAGGGAACGGAACAGCAGACCATCCTCAGCCATGGCAAAGATCACACGAGGCATGGGGAACATGGAGCCCAACAAGCTAAAACCAAGAATCAGGCAATAGAAAAAATTAGAAAACGTAGAGAAGTCTTAAAAACTTAAGAGAAAATTAAGAAAACTTAGAGATGACCATAGTGTCTAGTTACAGAGTTTGAAAGCAAATAGAAACAATGGAGTATCAGTAAAGCAGATTTGTTCCGTCCACAATATCGGGCCTGATTATTGTCATAGGATTGGAAATAAACCAACCTGGTGGAAAGAGCGCAGAGAGAGCCTATAGCCACTATGTAGCGGGCAGGATCCCATTGCACATATTTGAATGCCTCAGGCAGTGGGCTCTTAGTGTCCAGGATGTAGTAGGGCATCATGAGTGTGAGGGCAGCAGACACTCCAAAATAAGCAACAAAACAGATGAGCAGCGAGGTCACAATCCCTATTGGTATAGAGCGCTTGGGGTCTTTAGCCTCTTCACCTGTATAAGAGGGGGAAAAAAGGTTGGTATGATTTTCCAAACCAAGACACATAGGCTTTACATGTGAAAATGGGTGTGGTGTGACTTACTTGTAGTTGCAATGCAGTCAAAACCCACAAAAGCATAGAAACATGTTGCTGCACCCGAGAGAATTCCAGAAAAGCCAAATGGTGCAAAACCGCCATCGCCAAATGCGGTTCCCCTGGGAAACATAAGGCAACATTGCAACGTTTTAGGTTTGTGTGTATAGCTAACACTCTGATTGCATGTTCTACAAACAAAACCCTCCTGGAAAAAACACCTTCCACCCACTCCCACCCATTAAAGCTGTGGCTGGCGCACTCACTGGGGTATCGCAGGGCTTCTGTTGTTTTTGATGTCCTCCAGACTTAGGTTCCAGTTGGCAGTGTCGCCCTTCACAAAGCCTGAAATTAAGACAAACCCTAACACCACCAGGTTTATCCCTGTGAAGATTTTGTTCACCAGCGCCGACTCACTCACACCGAACGCCAACAGGCCTGTAATGTGGGAGGTGAGAGTTGCAGAATTATTGGCATCACTGTCTTTAGCAAGCAACTGGTACAGACAGATCATCACAGACAGCTAACTGTGAATTTAATTGTATTAATTATGGCAAATGTAAATCTTTCATAGCAACAAAAAAAAAAAACATGACTCCTCACAACAAGGCTGAAATACATTGCAGTCGTAGCAACCATTTGAATACCCTGGGTCAAACTGGCGTTACCCTGGGTTTTATTGATTTTCTACGTGAAAATAAGTTCACATAATTTCACACAGAAACATTTATATATGTCAATGTTCTTGCCAATTTTAACATACTGAGCAAAAATTAAACATAATATATACATCTGAAAATTAAATAATTTTTGCATCAAACTGTTCAGGCATGTTACAAAGTCAACAAAACATGTAATTTTACCAGGGGTGTCTAAAACTTTGCTTTTGGCAGAATGTGAAGGAGTGAAGGAGTGAAGTCTTTTCACCATATGTTGTTTGTTTCAAATAGTAGTAATAAGAACAATTAAAAAACCCATGAGTATGAATGAAGGCTCAAGTGGGCATCTAATGCAAGAAGATTAGCCTTACCACTGAGTAAAAGTACCAGAATAAGTGCAAACAGGTCTGGATACCGTGCCAGCACGTTTCCAGTATCTGGAAGGGACATGGATTCATTGAAAAAGATCGAGATCTTCTGCTCCACTAAGTTGTCAAAGGTGGAGCTCCAGGCTCTAGCCACACTGGCTGTGCCTGAAAGAAGAAGCACAAAAACAGTAATTAGTATGTGTAGCTAATAGTACGGCAAAACTAAGTTGCTCTTCAAATGGAGTGTCAAACCTGGGCATGCTCTCTCAGGCCCTTCAAAACCAGGCATAAACACTTAATCTATTTGTAGAGTCACTCTAATACATTTTTTTATTTTACATATTGGTCATACACTCTTGTTTTTTGCCTTTATTAATGAGCTCTGGGGCCAATACTTCATTAAATTACTCAACATTGGAAAAGTTCTCATTTAAGAAATGATACATTCCTAAAAGTCAAGTGGTCACATTAAGTCAGCAGTTAATACTGTAGGTTTCCACTACAGCATGAGATTTCTTTCTAGATACAGATACCAGATGCTTTGAGCTGGTAATATACAAGATTCACTTACCTATTACATAGGAGAGAATGAGGTTCCATCCTGTGATAAAGGCCCAGATTTCACCCACGGTCACATAGCTGTACAGGTAAGCAGACCCCGTCTTCGGAACTCGAGCTCCAAACTCAGCATAGCATAAGCCAGCGAGCACCGAGGACAGAGCAGCGATCAGGAAGGAAAGCACAATGGCTGGGCCAGCCTTGTCCCGGGCCACCTCTCCAGCGAGGACATAGACTCCAGCTCCTAGAGTAGCCCCCACACCTAGAGCGATGAGGTCCAGGGTAGTGAGACAGCGGGCGAATCGTGTTTCTTCCTCACCAGTGTCCAGCAAACGGCGACGCACCAACATTTTCCCGAATCCAATCAACTTCGCCATAGTGAGCACTCAGTCAGTGCAGACAGATCCACGAAGAATGTTCCTCTGGAGGAAAAGGCTAGAAAGAAAAGAAAGACAAATGTTATTTCCTGCTTTCACAGTTTGAATCATCTTACTCTCTCTTCAAAGAATATGTAAAGGTAAACCCATATCCATACTGTACAGTTTACACTGAACTGCTGTCTCCCGCAGTGCTAGAATGTATATAGCGATGTTACCCCGGTATAGACTGTACTGTAATTCATGCACGCGCATAAGCAGGTAAATACAGAAATAAATTAATTGAATTTACAGTAATAAAAACACGTCAAGGAGAACAAAACGAAAAACATGTGAACACTCAGAGAAACACTGTTATAGCTCCATGCGAGACGCATCACAGGACAACAACCAATCAGCAACAAGGAGACATGAATAACGTTCTCGATTAGCTACTTTCAAAACTCCCGCCTCTAAACCAGGTGACTGTAATGTCCGGGCCTCGTCCGCCACGTTCCCTCGTCCTTATGCTGATTGTTTATCTTTGGGGCGGCGCTGAGCAACGGAGGCTCATTCGGTTCAGGTATCTGATTCCCTCAGTAACAACCAGCACAAGGACAAGGGGGCATGGACATCACAAAAGAAAATGTGGAGGTTTCTGTGAATTTGCAGCAAACAATTGTTAGTTCTAAGAAAAAATCTGCGAGATGCTGTAAATAAGCGGGGCTACTGTATGTATCCGTGTATTTATATATATTTATACCTTTAAAACTTGGAACTTCAACAACATTCAAAAGGACCAAGTTCTGATCTACAATGTAGTCTTTATCTTTATGGAAAAAAGGTACAAAAAGCACTCAGATGCATTGATAAGAACGGGAGTACACCCCTCAGGATATGCTTTTTGCAGTGCCGCAGCACATTAAAGAGTGGCAGTTTATCTGATGGCATAACAGGATAGCTTTACACACAGCTAACATTAAAATTGGTGTCAACAGTTACACAAACTGTTCCCTTGAAACCGTGACAGTATGTGAGGCAATCCCTGTGCTACAAGAGCTAGTCCTGTACTGTTCTGTGCGTCACAACACACCTCCCGTTACACAATGCAAAAAAGGGGGAGGTGTGGGCAAGGCCTTCCAATCCACATGCCTGCCATTTCCAATTTAAATTGAAAAGATCTGCTTTTTTTTAGGAAAAAATCAGAAACTGCAGCAGCAAAAGAAAACGAAGAGAATGAAAAAGAAAAAGAAACAATGATTAGATGATAATATCAGTGCCACAAAATTCCATGTAGTCATGCACTAGTAAAACACTCTGAATGGAGTTAATTCCTGTAGACTCAAAACACAAGGAAACTGAGCTATTTAATCAACTGGAAAATGTGACAGGAATAAGAAAGACACGTGACAAAGCTGTGCTCCCGAGAGAAAAAAGGTCTAGCCCTGTGACTAAAAACTCATTAAACTTTTAAAACAGTTCCCTCATAAAATAGTAATAAGACAGGGCAGACTAATGCAACAACAGTGTAATAACAGAAATGCTCTTCATGAAAAGGTGTTTTTGCTGGGACACACATTTAGAAAAAACCCACAGTGTATAGATTTTTCCTTTTTTGGAAATCTGTTTCACATCAACAGGTTTTTTCACCTGCGCAGCAACCTGAGCAGCCATTCAAGTTTGATCAGGCTCTGTCTGGCAGCCACAAGTCTAACCAGGATGAGTAGGCCTGTCTCAGTCAGACAGCTGGGCTTGAATTATTTACAGCATGACTTTGAACATCTTTTGTGTTTGTGTATTTCTGATGAGTGTGGGATGTTCCAAATCTGATGCAGGGATATTCCCACATTTTCTGATGAAGAATAACATGTTATCAGGAATACAGGGAGGTCCTGTGAAACACTGCCTTTAAAACGTGGGCTCAAACTTTTGTGTGTGGAATAATGATGTGCAGTTCCGTTTTTTTTATCTCTACATCCGCCTGAGAGCCAACCCGCACTGTAAAAGTATACATTTATATGAAATGGTTCTGTAAGATATTTATAACTTACTCAGAACGCTGCTTTGTTATTATTTTACCAGCCCCTTCCACACTACATTATCTAATACACTGAGCCAAACCCAACCCATGCATCAATGCACAGGACTTACATGTTAACCAGTGGCTCATAGTAAAGAACTTTGGTTTACCTGTGGCTCGTAGTAAAAAAAACAAAAGAGGCTTCCGTTAAGCCAAGAGGAGGAAACTTTAGAAAACCACACAAGGCACTTACCCTAAACAGCTGAAAGAAAAATAATGTTTCCTTTTTGTAAACAAGGAGGAAATGTTCAGGTATTTATAGTATAGTATCGCAGGACAGCTGTCAAATTTTCCAAGAAAAAAGCGAAACTATTTACCCACAAAAGAGTTCCGGATAGTAATCATTCAGCCCTTTAAAAGAGTTCATTTCTCCTTCCTTCTATTATGCAACAACAGCAGAATCAAAGAAACAGGCTAGAATCAATAATCCCCACAAGTTGCCTCTGAAACTAATTGTACAACAGGAGGAACAACGATCTCAGGAGAGGACAGCATCTATCTCCTGCGCTGTAAAAGAATTTGAATCAGAATTTGAATTTCATTGATATAACTGAAATATTTGAACATCAAACAGCAGCGTTGATAACACTGGCTCACACATTTTTATGAAAGGTCTGTTTTGTTGCAAGTTTTGCTGATTCAGAAAATTACGTCAGTTTTTTCCTACCTTCAATGGTTCTTAGAGATAAACTAAATTTCCTGTATTTTCATTATAAGGTTGTTGTAATATTACTACTATTTTCATATTAGTCCCACTGATGCATGTGTCTCACACTCAATGCGTGAGAGTTGGCACCCCTGTTATCTACATATACAACAAACAAACAACACATTAATATGCAGAAAGTTAAAAGTATAACAAAAGATCATCAGCCGAGCTGCCAAGTTTAGTTTTTCCTAAATACGACGTTTCTCACTAAACCCTTGAAGTTACATGAAAACAAACGTTACCACCAAAACCAGTGTGCCGAGATTGTATAAGAAACAAAACTAAATGTAATGAAACTCATTTTTGTTGCTTGGTGTGAAAATGTTAAAATGTTCACCCATAGACATTTACACTTACAATGGCCAAGTGAATGAAGTGCTATTCAGTGGATTCCAGCTCCTAAAAGAGCAAGCTGAATAGCTGTCAGAATAAAAAGCCATCAGACCACCTCTTGCCCCCCACTGAGAAATCTATTGCTTTGAAACTACAGACAATGCATTTCAATACATAGAGCGACCAATGCGCATGTTCTGCACACATTTCTGAAAGGGGCAATACATTGCAAAGCCATTATTTGGTGCTCCTGGGTCAGTTTAAGCCGGTATGTGAAACGCAATCACTAGCAACTGTGATGAAATCCCACCCCCCAAAAGTTTTCTGTGTATGAGCTGCTATTACCAAGATATCTGCATGAGCTTTGTTAAATGATAGCTAACCAGAACAGGAACTGTATGACACACCCATTCTGATGTAACACCTGCCTTTCTTTTCATAAGAATGTTACTCAGAAGAGGAAGATTATTTTGGGATTTTAAGGAAAGATCTGACAATGAGGAAGTTAGATAAGTTAACACTTATGTTCTAGTTCATTTAAATTATACTGTAAAGACGTAAGTAGGTGACACACAATATACACAAAGTAGTCACGTGTTACCATTCTGTTGTGCTTGACATGTGCTCTGTATGTACAAATATCACAAGCCGGTGTCTAAAGCAACTGAGTGTAATTTAGTACGTTTTGTAATTTGGTAAAACACGTAAAAGAAGGAGGATATTATGAAATCATAATCATATGGAATCACAGGAAATAAGTATAGAAAACTAAATCCTGTGGGGTAACTATCAGCGAGTGTGTCCCACTCCACAACCCCATCACTGACCATTTACACATCATAATGATCACCTTAGAAGTAAAGCAGCCCAAAGACTGGAATCTGTAAGGACCACCACTCTGAGATATCAACAGGGTGGTCCGCTGAGCTCATCTTTCCAAGCAACTCGTCCGCATAGCATAGAGTCAAGCACCTCACGGCAGGATCGTTTAGGTAAAATAAAAACAGTTTGAAAAAGTCAAACGCTAAATCACTATTATTTTAGGGAATCCACGCTCACGGTCACTTAACGAACAATAAACGTGCATTTCTACACGAGTCTTAGGCCACGCCGTTGTAGTGTGATGGAACGGCTTTCCACGCGGTAGTGTGCGAAGTCGCAGTCACACAGGAACGACAAAAATACTTCAGTCAAGTGCTATAGTGTTTATTTCGTTCATTACTAGACGAATTGTTCCGCTTCAGATTCACGTTCGTTTATCTGAGAGAACTGGTTCACGGACTGCACCGATTGGAAAGGTTTAAGCAACTTTAATCAGGGAAATTTCCCGAGGAGTACATCCGTTTCAAGTATAAGTTTAACACCATAAATATGTGATGTGTGGAGGCTCTTACCGGCTCTCTGGTGTGTGTCTCCGGTGAACCGTGGGTGCGGGCCGGTGGTGTTTGGTCTCCCGCTCAATGTAGTAACGCGCTCTCGTCCGGATCCTTATAAGGACAGGATGGCGCGGGGAGGAATGTTTGGTTTTGTGACGTCCGTTATGACGTCGCCTGCATGACGTCGAAGACCTTGGGTCTGGAACAGCAGCTCGCGCTCTTCTAATCACCACGAGCTTCTCAAGGCCTTCTCTCTGCTGATAGACTCATAAAGCCGCAGCCGCATGGCGACCCTCAACAGAGAAGAATGCAACCTTGCAGCAATTCTCCAAAGTGGGCTAGATTTAGTCTGAAGTATGATGCAAAAATAAAGTAAGCTTACAAGAGCTTGAGTTCATGCTGATGTTCCCGCCTACACTGTCAGAAAAAAGGGTTCTAGACTCTCACTGGGGTTGGTACCCTCAATTTCTTTAGTTAAGGAGTATATATCTACCATATTGCCTTAGTTATATTCAGATGCACTGGCTAAACCCACCCTGTCAGAATCAGCAACAGAAAAAATGCTTATGGTGCAGAAAAATTGCTTCTGCTACAACAGACACACACAAACACACACACACACACACACACACACACACACACACACACACACACACAAAGACAAGAACAATATGAAATGTAGTAAACTTTAGTACAGTCAAAATAAAAGTCTATGGAAATTACTTTGTACAAAATACACCATGCTATATACCTGTTTTACTTTCCTACTTTATAACATTAGGTTATAAAAAGGTATAATTACGTCCCTTTTGTATTTTAGGTTTTTAAAAAAATTGGACCTCAAGGACCTTGCTGTACCGTTGAGTGCACTTTTATATTGATGAACAAAAAATACCTGCATGGTGCCTTTCTAGCCCTGCACTGAGATTCTTTGACAATTTAAAAGGACATATACCATGTAAACACTGCTCAAGTTAAAATCTGACCAACACATTCCACACTAAACCCACCCGTTTTTTTAAATGACTTGAGTATGTGCTGTTACAAAACGCAATCAGCTTATTCAGATTTACAGTGGCCATTCTCATTGAAGCTTCACTGTTTTAACTTGGACTGTTTTTTGAACGAATCACTATACAGAGGTGTTAATCAGAACAGATCTTTTATTCTGTATCAATTACTGCTGCCCCCTCTGTGGCTCTTCCAGCTTGCATGGTAAGACATTTACGGCTGATTCAAAATGCAGCAGCTCAGCTGGTCTTCAGGCAACCCAAAAAGTCACCCCACTGCTGACTGGCCAAAACTGGCTACCCATGGCTGCCTGAATTAATTTCACAGAGAGAGAGAGCGAGAGAGAAAGAGAGATTTTAAAAAGCACAGCTGTTTTTAATGGCTGTATATTGTTCATAAATACCTATAGAAAAGCTGTCTCTAACACCATGCCCCAAAAGTTGCCTTCTCACCTCACAACCAGTTATAGCTAATCCACTGCTCTCTCAATGTTGATGAATGGTGGGTAAAAAAATAATGTCCTCACTCTCAATAAGACGATTTAGTGCACCAAAGAAGACATAAAATAACTTGGGTGTTCATTGTTTGTACACAATGTGCTATAAATAGCTGTTCTTCTAGCAGTAACTCAGACGATTTTATTAGCTTATTTCACCAGCGTTTAAAATTGTAACAAGACAAACTAGTGTGGCCGTAAAACAATTTTTTAAAATTGTTTTATTGTTGTGTTGTCACCATAACTTTGCAAACAGCTAGTTTATATACTACCACAAACTGTGAAGTATGGCACAGATTTATCAAGGGCGGTTAATGGCCTCCTTTACTCATAACTGAACTGACTTCGTTCAGTGCAAGGTTCACTGCCGCAATCATTAGCTGATGATTGTAATTAATAAATGTAAAAAATTTAAATTAAATGGAGGCCGGGCAGCAAACATGAACGCATGACTTCCTGGCCCAGTTTTCCAAAAAAAGATGGACCAAACTCCACTGTACCGTTGGGAGAAATGCTTTTCTTTCCAGTGACAATTTTTAAGCTTTGCAGTTGAATGCTTGAGAAGAACAGGGCTCAAAAACTTCACTTTGTGCATCTTTAATTCATGTGAAATCAGTACACACACATTAATACACACACAATACATGTATTTACAACATTAGCTATTGCAACAACTCCAGAAATAATTATCAGATAAGGTTTGCATGTTCTGAAAATTAAACATACGGCCAGATTCCCAGACACCCAGACACCCAAGACCAGTGGTTATTCACCTTTTGAATTCATTTCAAAACTAGGCCTAATTATGTCTAGAAAACTGGTCCATAGACACCTACTTTTACTTAGTTTCTTGTATTATTGGTTATTGCATTTTTTTTTTTAGTTATTCATGCTTTGAACATCAGTAGATTCTGTATACAATACTGACATCTTTTACAGGAACACTCCAACATTTAACTTCGTGTTTAGCTCAAAAGCGGCTTTTCAGACAAACTTGGCTGTTATCTGTTACTTTTATGGCTATGAAAAATCTTAAGCCACAGTATAATGTAATAAAACATTAGGCAGCAATTTTTGACCAAGGTTCATAGATCCAACAACAACAAATCTAAACACACTTCCAAATGATCAGAGGCAAACGTCTGATAGGGTCAGGTCAAAGTCACTAGTAGGATAAAGGAAAGGTCTAGTGTGGAAAAGGCATTCTGCAGCATCACTTGCATGTTAATCCTTTTCATTAAATGAATAAAAAAAGATAATACAGGAACAAAAAACAATTACGTTATTATTGCTTTATTTTCAAATGCATCGAAATTCAACTCCACTCAATATAACACAATATACTCAATATATCCAACACTCAATACAGGTGTCTATGGGCCAGTCTGGGTTCTTCTTCTTTGATGGCCTGGGATAAGGGACAAACATGTTAGTTCAGAAAGAGCCAATAATGATTACATGTCTTTGAAGCTGAACTGCAAGTGAGCAGTGATTTACTGTGTTTCAGCCACTTGCTGATTTTTTTTTCTTAGAAGCGAACTAATAATTGTTCCCAGAAACACCCCACATTCACAGAAACCGTGAATATCCTACATATTTTTTTTGTAGCAATATAGAATATTTCATGCATTTTGGTGCCAAATTAAGAAAAAAATGTAATTTACTAATTCTGTAACAAATATAGGTTTACTTTGACATTTTCTTTAAGGGTAATGTATTAAGTTTAAAATAAAATGAAAGTACTTTGGGAGCATATTTAGGGTTTACACTATAAAAATACCCCCCCCCCCCCCCTCAATATCACAAATCTGCATTTTTTCCCCCCACTATTCACAGGTGCTTTTAGAACATAACCATTACGAGTGTAAGGGGTTTACTGTATATAAGATTCGGTAGTATGTCAGGCATTCAATACTCGATCTGAACCAACAGATAAAAAGAATGTTAAGAAATACCCGCTTGTAATTTTTTGAAGTCTTCCAAGCACCTCTCAACTTTATGTTGAAAAGGCGACCGACTTTCACAACCTGAAAGAGAGAAGATCACAGATACAGGTCACCTTAAAAAGATTCTAATTTTTTTAAACAGAAACAGACTTATAATTATATTTGTACTTAAAATGATCAAAATGACATACCTTGAAATTCTTGGAGAAATCTCCCCAATTCCTGATGGAATGTGTTTAGTTTTTGTTTGAATAATGTGCATGTTCCACAGTCTAGGGACAAAAAGAAGAACAAACATCTTGAAAGTACTTTTTTCTTCTACGCCTGGGTTATATTACTCCAACCTGCTCAAGTTATGATGCAGACTGAACCATCAATCATCATCATTGCTGGATTATTGCCTCTGATTATTAAGCCATACAGACAAGATATCGAGGTCTCAAAATATTTATAATCTCTGAATATTATCCAGAAATCTTACAAGAGATAAATAAAAAAATGTATGAACTTCATAGAAAAACATATGTGAAGTTAAGGGTCTTGTAGGTGTTCCATACATACTAGAGAATTGGAGCAGTGGTGTACAAATTGTAAGCAGGCTGCCAGGAATCATTATTTATTAGTACACTGTGCAAATGGAAAAATGCTTTCTAGCTTTTCTAGCTACTAGAAACACTAGCAATATAAACACCGGACAGGGTATTTGCACATTTTTAATATGCAAATTCAATTACTTAAGACCTTTAAGAAGAAAAATGAAGACCATCATGGCAGCAAAAAACCACATTAGCCTAGAATTTAGTTGATTTTAACATGGCACAAATGCTATTTATGGGAGCAACAGCTCTAACATATAAGTCTTTGTCAAGTAGCTACTGTACTTCTCAACTTCCAAACATCTTTCACTGAATGTGCACTGTGCTAAAGGCAGTGACGTATAATAAATAAATAAATAAATAAATAAATAAACAGATATACTGGCTTCATTACACTCTAGAATTATTTTAATGCTACTCATGTTAAAATTCCATGGATACTTTTCAAGGCCTTAAAAAACGTGAAACATTAAGACTTTTTAATATTTTTCAATGATCCATGGGGACCCTGAGCTGAGCTGAACATTTAAGAAAACAAATGACTGATCAGCTAATTGATCTTTGGATGGCTAGTTAGCTGGCTGGGAAAAAGTTGTCACATAAGTGAAACTGAGAATCTGGTCATACGTGAACACACCACAGCACACAGTGTGAACAGCACGAAATACTTCCTCTGCATTTAACCCA
>JBBPDC010000032.1:2256567-2272174 GCA_037974485.1 Hemigrammopetersius urotaenia | reverse complement strand
TTCACTTTTTGAATGGAATTAGTGAAATAAATCAACTTTTTGAAGATATTCTAATTATATGACCAGCACCTGTACATGGTTAACTCTCTTTCACTGGCGTATGGGGTTATATATGTGGTATAGAATTTTCAGACAGGTTCCTCAAGTCTGAGGAAGAAAATGATTGCCTCAGAGTCCCCTCACAGAAAATGATTGCAAGCAAATTGCTTTTTAATAGTCCTGAAAAAACATTTGTTCTTAAAAGGATGACATTACTATTGTTTCTATATGCACCATTTCGCTTCAAATCTTAATTTACATCTGTTTGATAACAAATGTTTTTATTTACAATGCTTAAAACTTAAAACTGGATATGTTTCTCATTTTTTTCTGAAGAACAAAGGAATTATTTTATAATAACAGAGATATCATTTGTAAAATATATTCTGAAATCTTAATTTATTTGGCAGTATTATTATGTAAACTGTTTGGAAGAAAGTTGACCAGATTTATAAATCTGTTCTCTTAAACATTAATGTTAATGTAGTAAAGCTGTTGCTTTTGGTTCTTGAACAGAAAGACTCTTCTTTCAACAGAGTGTTTGCAAAGAATTTTGACAGTACTGCTGTATATTCAAGATTCAAGAGTCTTTAATTGTCACATGCGTAGTCTCCTGAATCACACCTCTGACTGTGCAAACATTCTAAACAATAAGCAAAGTTACAGATCTGGAATTTTCTGAAACACAAATAAAAAAAGAGTACAAGTAGATATAAGATAAGATAAGAAAGAACTTTATTTATCCCGAGGGAAATTCTTTTGTCCTACACATGCTCAATGCAACAAAAGGAATAAAGATAGACAATCAAGAGTTTAAAAAGAACAGAACAGTCGCAAATAGTCACAGTACAAATGTCATAAAAAATAACTCTAACAAAGAAACAAATAACTATAGCAGATATAATAAAATAACATTAACAGTGGCTATGTGCCATGAATAAAAAGAGAGATAGCAGCTTGTTATGGGGTGATGAAACAAACATACAGATGAGCAAATAAAATAAAAAGCAATACAATTTTAAGTACAATTTAACATTTTTTAACACAAATCTTATTTTTTTCCTAAAACAAATATAAATATAAATAACTTAAACAAGAAGCACCACAAGTTAGAAACAAGTTTATTTCATTATTTTGTTATAGTGCCTATGTCTTTGTTATTGTGCCTATGAGATTTCTTTATTTTCTATAAAGGTGGTTTTATTTGGTACTGACACACAATGTGCAAACAACAGGTCTATGATGGTTCCCAGTCTGCAAGGCTAGTGAGGTGTCTAATGGTAATCAGAATCCGCAATGGTGTCATTTAAACCAGGCACAATCTCAAGGAGCAAAACAAACTTTAGTGAGCCATCAAGATATAGCCCCTGCTTTTAAAGATATGATTAAATGAGCAAAAGAGTGGAACCATCAGATGAGTAAGAGTAGAGTAAGTGCATTAGTACATTTTGTCAGCAGAACAGTTTCAAGGCGCTGAAAAATCATTCTTCCTCTGTTGGTGTTTTAATGATGATGATGGAGAATGCTGTCAAATATTAGTTGAAAACTTCCCTTAAGTTTTGAAATCTCCATTAGGTGCTGAAATGAACTGAGATCCGATTCCTCAGACCATATAATTGTTATACATGTCAAATCATTTATTGGCCAGTCGTGCCCTGCGGATGTCATCCTAGAAGAGACCAGGATAGAAATGTTTCATCAAAAGATTGGAGCGATCAGTCGCAGCAACTTTGCACGAATTTACACTGATCCTTTGCTCTAAGAGGACAAGTGGACTCAAACCATACTTGTAAAATACTCCAACAGTGCCACCTCATTGCAAGGGTCAAGCATACATACCGCTGTCTTGGTGCCACTCACCCACTAGTGGAGAAAACGATGAACATCTCTGTGGAACACAGCCTGTGGTTTTACACCGCTGATCTGTCAAATGAGCATTTGTTTTTGTAATGAACGGTTTATGCACAGCAGCCCTCATATAATATCTCTCTTTATGTAGTAATGACCTACTGTTCTTGCCGACAGCCCGATCACATCCTGTATCAAAATAATGCAGCATTACACAATAGAATTTGCACTTTCCACTCTATTCACTCTCCTTTCCCATGGATCTAAATGCTCTTGTGACTTCAGTCAGTTTTCCTGTTGAGAAAAAAAAAAAACTAAATTCAACAGCCGACAAACCCAACAGCAGACAAACGTTTTTTCTGGTCTCACTATTACTACTCACTCCTTCTGCATACAAATATATGTTTCACCAGCACCGAACTGATGAACTACTAAGAACAGCTGTTTACTTTTACTGTAGGCCACACATTAGTGAAAGCAGAATAGAAAGTTAGATAGAAAAAGAGCTGCCTGCTGATGGCAATATCCTATTATGCTCACTTAGAAACCCAGGAGCATTCTAAACATGATCTCCAAAATGACCTCTCACTAAAACCACTGAACCCATCACCAGACAGTTAAATAAATCCAAGAGGGAAATGTATTTAAGCGATTTATGGTCTCGGCACAAATCACTTACAGTTGTTTTAAAGTGTCAGTTGTTTTACAGTTGATTTAAAGGGGCAGTACCTTGTTTAGGATACCTCAGAGGTGCTTAGCAGACTTGGTAAGTAGTAGTAGTAGTGGTACTAGTAATAGTAGTAATGGAAATAGTAGTCGCAGGAGTAGTATTAGTAGTGGTAGTGGTAATAGTAAGGGTTGTGGTAGTAGTAACAGTAGTAGTAGTAGTAGTAGTAGTAGTAGTGCACTCATTCCCTGCCAACAGCAGACCTATTTCTCACACTGACCAAGAAGATTAGGAACATCTGAGAAACTGGTAAGTAGGCCATGAGTACACAGGTTTTGGGTTCTCCCAATTTGTCTGTGCTTTAAGATGTTTTACTGAAAACTACTAGTTAGTGAGCTACTGCGAAAAACTAAAAAGAGTCAAAGTAAGGTTTATAACTGGGTAGGCTGCTTCCCTTCCCAGCCATAATTAGACACGCTCGGAGGATCCCAACCCCGGGAGATCAGGGTTGCATCATGCAACGTGTCCTATACCGCCCACCACTGGCAGGAGAAGACCTGTACAGAGCTCCTGATGGTGAATGTAGTTTTTACTGGAGGTCTGGCTGACTGTAAAGCTGCAGCAGATGGACACCAAAGTTAGTTTTCTGCCGTGAAATATGAGGCGCCAACAGGCAGTGGCTGACCTCGTCTACAGCGAAATGTCCCATAATACACTCTCACTGGCAAATATTATAAATTAATATACAATGGGGTTATGGGTCTATAGAGGTTAAATACAGAATATAAGACCTTTTAAACGGTATAACTAGCTAATAAGACGGTAGAATTAATCATTTGTGTAATTAAATTAAGAACAGTCCCGAGCCCATCTCAGTGTCTAAAAGAGGACACAGACACATGGTGTTACGAATTGTGAAAAATATTTAGTTATTATTTTGATTTGGCATGCAGCTGCCACAAAAACAATTGGTATCTGGGGAAAAGCGCAGGTCGTCAGTCACATAGCAGCTTAGTCTTCTCTCACACAGTTTAAAGCACTTTACGTCCTAATGAGACGAGACCGTTTTAGCATCGGCTTGCCACAACACCTTTTAGAAACTATTACATAACGGGAGATTTTGAGAGCCCAGAGCTTTCGTCTGACTTCACCCCCCCTGCCTGTTTATACACAAATACACACACGCTCACACACGCACACTCTCACACACTAACACAAACACAAATACCAGTGTGGCCCATCACATGACTGACTGCATTTCCCAGAGCCCCCCGCTCGCGCGTGCGCAGTGCGCACTGGTTGGCCGTGGTAAACAGACGTCAGAAGGGAGTCTTCGAGTCAAAACAAAACAAAACAAGGTAGAAACGATGAATGACTGTGAATATCTGCATTCGCTTCGCCACGGACAGGACTGAGCGCTCCCACTACGATGAGGAACGGGATTCGCTGAGAAACGAGACGGTTTTTCTCACTTTTTTCGTTTTCCAACTGAGGAATTTTAACTCATAAATAACTGGAGGAGTTAGTTGGCTAACTAGGCGGCCGTCTGGTTTTCTGGGTCTCTGTGTCTCAGCTGAAAGAATGGTTTTGGGCTTTTTGAGCTGGACTGTCGAGTCTGTGGCTGCTGAGGAGGAGGTGAAGGGCTGAGAACAGTGTTTTTTGGCCGCGGGAGAACCCGGACGGCGGTTGGGTCCGGAGAGTGTTCAGAGGGGCTCGCAAGCATCGTGCGCAGCAGCGCGCGGAGAAGATGGCAGATGGCGGCACGCGCCCGCACACACGGCGAGTAACCCAGTAACCCAGACCTGCCTGGAGTTTATAACATCTCGACCCAAAAACACCCAGAGAGTGGCGCTTTAGAAACTTTCTCTTTATCCAAAGATAGATCAGATATTCGTTGCCGAGTGTTTAGGCTGTTAATTACTGTCTGAGAGACGTACACGCGGCCACAGCGCCCCTGTTTGTCCCTTTAAGTGAGAAATAACTTCAATCTGCTAACATTTTCTTCTTATTTCTGATCTAATCACCCGAGCCGCTGTTTGGACTGGACCCGGGCCTCCCCGGTGTGAGATGACAGACGGTCGGTTGATTTTGACACACGCCGTAATGTTTCGCAAACCCTCTCCTCTAACTTGAAGAACTTTTTAAAAAAGCTTTCTGGACAGTATTGTACTTCAGACAGAGGCTAGATACACGAGAGCAGATAGTGTATGATACTCAAGAGTTGTAAAATTCGTCTTTCATCTATACAGCGGACTCTGTCGAGGATTAAGAATTGGATGTGTTGTTAAAGTGAATCAGGTGGACTAGTCGCTGCTAGAAACTAAAAATGAATGGAAAGGGTGCATTCGAATTACAGTGTGTGTATATGGGAGTTAGTGAAATTTATGATTTTATTTATTGAAGTATTTTTCTTTTTTGTCTTCGTTCCTGTAAAATCTCTATAAACCCATCGATAGATTGTCCCCGTAGTGCCCCCGCTTGGTTCGTTCCTATTGATTTTCACCCTTGCTGGTGGCGATCCAGATGTTTTAATGTTTTTTGCAGCACTACGGTTTGCCGTGTGAATTTCCTTTGTTCGTCTATGTAAACAAAGAGAGCCCCTTTCGTCCCTCCTTGGCTCTGTGTAAATCGGAAGGTTTATGATAGTTACTATTAAGGAGATTATTTGGACCCTTTAATCTCCAATCTGAGGATTAACTGACGCTATATTGGTGTGTCCAGATTATTACGTCTCTGCTCAACCAGCCAGCCAGCCAGCCAGGCGCTCTCCTGACAGTAGTGGGCCACCTTTAACAAAATACAAAGAAAATGATCTGGCCTTCTGGCATTAATTATACTTAGCCAACTTTTATATTTAAATAAGTAAATCGGGTTCCTACCTATCGCAAAGACCAGCCCGAATCTTACCAGTCATTCAGCCACAGGATTGCTTAATGAAATAAAAATCTAGTGGTTTCTCTCCGATCTGTCTGCGTATATTATTTCCGTAAAAAATAGCACGTACGTATATTATCAATCTCGTCTTCGAAATTCGCTGAAATCCGCACAATGGAGGCGGAGAGCGTCCCCCCGATTGACCCAGATTTTGAGCCCCAGAGCAGACCGAGGTCGTGCACATGGCCGCTACCCCGGCCCGACATCTCAGCTGTCAAAGCGGAGGGGACAGACGGCGCCGAGTCCACGGCCGGGACCCCGCCCGCTGAGGAGGACAGGCAGGAGCCCCAACCAATCAGCGCCGAGCCCGAGAAAGCTGCGGCCTCGGAGGGAGGAGTCGTGCCCGGAGTGGGCGGGGTCACGCCCAGGAAGGGCTCATCCCGGCGCAACGCATGGGGCAATCAGTCCTACGCAGATCTGATAAGCCAGGCCATCGAGAATTCCCCAGAGAAGCGACTCACTCTGGCTCAGATCTATGACTGGATGGTGAAAACGGTGCCATATTTCAAGGATAAAGGAGATAGCAACAGTTCAGCTGGGTGGAAGGTACAGTCCAAGTACAGTAATTGCTATTAATAATGCTAATTCCATATTGTGATATTTCTATACGTCAAGAATTCCAAAAAAATATGACAGGGTTATGAGTTCTCGTAAGTTTGTGTTAGCCACTAACTTTTCACCCCTGCAGGTCTAACATGTCAAGACCAGAAACATCATTGTAATTTATTTTCTTGTGTCTGTTTGTCTCCACCCAGAACTCCATTCGGCACAATTTGTCCCTCCACAACAAGTTTGTGAGAGTACATAATGAATCTACAGGAAAGAGCTCTTGGTGGATGCTCAATCCCGATGGGGGGAAGACAGGGAAAGCCCCTCGCCGCCGTGCTGCGTCTATGGACAACAGCACTAAGTTGCTAAAAAGCCGCATGCGGGCAAAGCAGACCAAGAAGCAGGCAGGGGCAGGTGGCATAAGTGGTCCTGGTGGCGCCATACAGGGTGAGGGAGTGTCTGGTGCAGGTAGTGCAGACAGTCCAGGACCTCCAGGACAGTTTGGAAAGTGGGGGGTCAACAGTACCAGCCCATCGTCCCGTGGTAGCTTGGATGACCAAGACATGTGGACAAGCTTCAGGCCACGTACCAGCTCCAATGCCAGCACCTTAAGTGGTAGACTTTCCCCAATTGTCCCAGGGCAGGAAGATGAAGACAACTTACCAGAAGATGGGCTTTTGAGTGGCTATACTCCTAGCAGCCTTCCACCAACACTTACTGAGACTCTAATGGAGGAACTGGACCTAATTGATGGGCTTACCTTAATGACAGCACAGCAAGGGGGTGCAAGCCCAAGTACTGCCCCCCAAGCCCCACCTACACCACTGCCCTCAGCATCTACCCTGCTGCCTCGTGGATCTAACTTTCCATCTTATCGTCAGCTACAGCCAGTGAAGGGACCTCAGGGACCAACCCAGCCAGGGTCACAAAGCTCAGTTCAGCAGGGTGCAGCCTCCAGCACAAGCCCATCAAACTTTGGAAACTCCCTCTTTAACCCTCTGCCTGGGCCTGGATCTCGGAGTGGTTTCAGCACTCATGTGCCCTCCAGCCTTGAGGCACTTCTCACTTCTGATTCACCCCCACCAAGTGATGTCATGATGACTCAGGTGGACCCTTTGATGCCTAGTCAGGGAGGCACCAGTCTCCTAGGGCTTGGGGGGCCCATGTCTGGAAACCAAGCTAAGCCTGGTCAGATAATCTTGGGCAAGAGTATGGAAACTAGCCCAGTAGGGCAGATGACCCTTCAGCAGCAAAGTCAACTGCAGCCCCAGCAGCACCAGCAACAGCACTCTCAAATGAGCTATGGCATGCTGCTGTCAGGCATGGGCCAAGAACCAGCACAACTATCAGTCATGAAGACTCAACATCAAGTGCCAGGTGGAGGACTACTTCAACATGGAGCTGTCTCTTCAGTAGGTGGGAATGGAGGTCTTCAGGGGATAAGCCAGTTTGGGACACCAGCTTGCTTTTTGCCCTCTCAGGACCGCCTACCCACAGACTTGGATATTGATATGTTCACAGAAAACCTGGACTGTGATGTCGATTACATAATCAACAGTGACCTTATGGATGGAGATGGAATTGACTTCAACTTTGACCCTGTTATTCCTGCTGGGCAAAGTTACCCTGGGCCAGCAACCACACAGAGTTCCTCTCACAACTGGGTGCCCAGCTAACTTTGTTGAAGATAGGACAATGTAAGGCATATATACATTTTATAAGACAATAGATTTACATTTATGTGTTTGTGTGGCTGTTCTGATCCAGAGACACTTGCTGTTTAATCTTGTTTCATATATAAACAAGTGTGCTTAGTTTGTAGCGTCATTTGCTTGGTCAGAGAGGGAATCAAACCCTTTCCTGGAAGGCAAAAGTTTGATCCAGTATGCTACACCAGCCATTATGTGTTGTATTAAAGTGGTCATCAACCTTCCTCCTGGAGATCTAATGTTCTGCCACATCTGTTCAGCCTTCAGCTTACATACCTCATTCAGCTAATCAAGGACTTCAAAGACGGTAATTAAAATAGATAAAGTAGGGCTGATTAGGAGTGGAGCTGTAGCCTCGGGAAGGTAAATCTACAGGAGCAGGGTTGGTGACAACTGTGGAAGCTTTAAATCAACTATTCATCTTATTTGTCTGTCCTTACTTATCTGTGGTATAATGTTTCTCATTTGACTTCTCAATGTGAATAATCAGAATGCAGTACTTAATCTATTTTTTTATTCTTATTGCAGGACAGCTCTTCATCCCTAACAAAATGATGGAATCTCATGGTGCATTGGCTAAAATGTCAACCTATTCAGTTTCAGTTTTTCCACTTTACCTCTGTTTTTGCTCAAGATATAAACTGACTTTTGCCTGGGTTTTTTTTTTTTTTTTTTTTTAATGTTTTTGGCAGCAGAAAAGTAAACAAGTGCCAACATAAACCGGGATGTGGGCTATTGGACACATAGACACCCGAACAGAAGAAAGATTTTCAGTTTTTAAAAGTTGCTGTTTTGTCAGATGTCAGAGATGTGGGGTAGGAAACAGGAGAGAGTACAGTAGTGAAGAAGCACAACTAATAAACTACTAATCATGTTTATTACAGTTATGCCTATAACTAATACCAAAGTAGCGCAGGACTAAGATGGTACTTCACTTCTTTGATATAAAGACAGAACTGACTTTGGCCAGAAGAATCAAACTTTGGAGGGTCTTCAAATGTAAGGACCTTCGTACATTGATCAGCAGCTGAAAAAGAACCATTTAATAAAAAAGTAAAGCTGCATTGAACACTTGAATGGATGGATGGATCGAACGGATAACACAGCTGGCTTTATCACTAGAATGGAGGGGTGGATCAGATGGATAACACAGCTGACCCATCTACTTTCTGACAACCTCTTGAAGGCAGCATTAAACCACAGGAACACACAAAATGCATTCTTCACCATTTGTCTGAGTTTGAATGGAGATAAGTCTTACTGAGCCCAGAACACAATGTATTGTTGGACAAGCGCAAATAGCAGGGCCTCAGTGGTACGAAAAGTACTAATTTGCGTCTTACAGAAAGAAGCGAAAACAAAATGAAATGATTTCAAGGTGGTTTGGCAATTTGAGGGTGTTTAATGAGGTTTGAGTTTGGCATGTATAACATCTGCTCAGGAAGGTATTTTTCTCTTGTGTGCTGAAGAGTGGAGGCTGATCACTGAGTAAGACTGGTTTTGTTTACTTGCTCTTAAATTATGTTCATTAATCGTATGAAGAAATGTGACACACAGGGCATTTTGATTAATCATAGAATTTGATGGATTGATTATATGGTTTTCACCACTCTGCCAACAAGTTGAAAGGCATAGTGTTATCAAAAATAGAGTGCCCTTTTGCAGAATGCAATGTTTGAAGTTTTTTTTTGTGTATTGCTTGATTTTTTTCCTTCAGTACTTGCAAGTGCTTAAAGTTGCAGATAAGAATCCAAAGTGATGTTGAATCATTTCATTCAAAGGTTCAGTTGACTGGTAATTCAGCAGATGCTATACAACACTGTCCTTGACATGTAGAATTCAAACAGTGCGAAAAGGGGGGCAAGATATTTTCTCAGTGATTACTTTTTCTTATGTAATACTAACCATCTTTTGTATAAGTTTGTTAAAGAGAAACAAAACCGTTGATTATATTGCTTAGAAGTTTAGTGTCCAATATAAATTTGGGCAATATTATTAAGCAAATATTCTTACTTATCAGAAAATACACTGTTAACGAGGGTTTTTTAAAACTGTGCAGAAATGATCCGACTTTCTAACGGTCATTTTCTATGTAATCTTTTATTTTTGTAAGAGATGAAATGCATGTAGATTTTATACATAACCAAAGGAACACTAAGAACTGCATGTGAGACTGGAAGAGCTTGAGATGAAAGTATTGCAGTGTAGATAAGCTTTACACAATGGAGCTTGTTAAAAAAACAAATATTGAAAAGTTAACTTTTTATTAAATCACATAAATTGATTGCATGGGTGCATTTAATAACATGCTTTATGAATTAGAGTTTGTCATGTGATCTTTATATTATGATATAAAAAAAAGTATATAATGAGCTCTATCACTTGCCAGACAATTTATATGATTTCATCTCAAAAAAAAAAGAAAAAAAAAAGCAACCGTTAAATAGGAAGTGGATGATGCAATGTTTAACTCTCAGGGTTTTAAAAATTTATAATGAAAAAAGCAGAAAGATAATCGTATTGAAAAAGAATTGCTGATTTTATAAATGCCACCCAGCCATCACTTTACATGTTTTAACATTGCAGAAGTGTCTTATGTTCCACTTTGAGGAGAGGCTGTGTAATGTATGCATTTACAGAAAGTAAACTGCCAACAAACACTATAGCATGTTTTGCTCTAAAGCACATCCTACAGCTTCATACTCCCATGTTTTATGTTCAATGCCTAAGTTCTGCTTTTGTTTTAATTGGTTGGTCGGTTTTACTCCATTCGTTCAAAATCAGCATTCTCATCTTTCCATAGATTGGACGTTAATTTGCGAGCTGGATATTATTCATCAATTAACTGTAATAACTTGAGTATATTAGATGTAAACTAACTGTTGAGGTTCTGCAATTGCAGAGGCTTTTTACGTTTTCTCCTATTGATTGGTGCTAGACATAAACTATGACAATTAAAAGAGGGCCATACTTAGATTTCAGGGCCTTGAATCATTTTATGCAGCACATCAGTACATTTTCAGACTATAGAATATGTAAAGATAAAATGACTTATAATCCCCCAAACATTGTTAGTTTTTTTGTAGATTTTAAACACCTTTGTGAATGCAAGTGAGGGGAGTCAGCCATTGAATTTGTCACCACACATCAAGTAACAATGCACTACATTTTTCAGTCTTTTTTTTTTCCTTTGTAAGAGGAAACATGGTGTTATTTTGTTATGGCGATTGCTCTTGATCTGTATTTCAATTAACCGTTTACATCATTGCTCTGGTCTTTTTGGGCTTTTCCCTGTTCATGCATGTGTGTTTGTGCGTGTGCTACGCGTTCTGTACGTTTATGTTGGGAATGATGATGTATCGATTGTGTGGTTTAGTAGTGATAGTTGATTTGAGAATGACGGTGAGTGCTGAACAATGTACATTATAACGTGGAGAAACAAACCAACAGACTATGTTTGGGCAAGCAGGATCTAGTGCAAAATTTGCATTTATATTTACTATCTTGTCTAAAGCCATCAGACAAGCCTCTGCTTATTATTATTACTAGAACCAAAAGGTTCATACTAAACATGCAAGTAAAAATAGAAGCATGTAAAAGACAGAACTGCATGTCAAAGCAGAGTCTTAAAGGTTGAAATACCAAGTGACTGACAAACTATAGAATTCTGTTTTCTTTCTTTCTCTAAGAATGACAGTGGATATAGAAAACTAACAAGTGTTCATTAGAGGGGTTTGGTGGATGATGGAAAATGAACAATCCAGAAATCCCAATAGTCAGGGCCACAGACTTTCTATGTAAGTTTTCATAATCTCCAGATCATTTTTTTTCTTTTTTATATACATATATATTATTATTATTAGCATTCTCATTTTTAGTATTCATTCTTCTAGTTTCTCTTCTTTCCTTCCGAAATTCTGCTGAGTATCCCACTTGATGAAATATTTTAGTTTATGGATAGCATTGAGTTTTGTTTGTTATGGGGGAAGGTGGGCTGTAAACAATTGGGGAATTGTGCATAGCCAGTTTACTGTATGTGTACTTCATTGCTTTATTTTGATTCATGTCCCCCCTTCCCCTGACATTCTTACTTTAAGTTAGCCAGAGGTGACTGTAAAAGCAGTCGAGGATAACTGAAATAAATCTAATCAGTTTAACTAATACTGTCTGTTGTGATTCTCATTTCAAAGTAAGGAAGACTTTGGTATCCAGGTATCCAGATGCTCCCTTAAATTAGTGTATATGTACACTTTACAGACACACCCATACCTAACATAGGGGTTCAGTTGCACACAAAGCTTGTATCATATCTGTAGAAAACATTGTAAATAGAACAAACTGCTGCAGCTGTACATGAGCCTAAGGTCAACATACCCAGTGCCAAGCACCAGCTTTAGAGACACAAAGCCCTCAACACTTACTGTAGAACTGCATTCTCTGGAGCGACGGAGATCCATTCAATACCTCTGAGATGAGTGAAAGTGGTGTTTGTGGTCCAGAAATATTCTCTGGATACATGGTTGAATGCAGTCAAATCAGTGTTTCACCCACTAGTGTAGAGCCTTGCAAGAAGAGGCTGCTTCTGATTAGGGGTTGCCTCAATAGATTTCCTTCTGTCCTCTGCATCTTCCTCTCTCACACCAACTGCTCACCTGTCCACCTTCACCACATCCATCTTTTCCATCCTTTCCATCCTCCAGCCTCGTCTCTCGCCCATTTTCCTTGTTAATTAGTCCCTCCACTACTCCTTCCATCTGCTTAACTCACTCTCCCCACCTGTCTTTATACTCCTGTCACCTTTCTAGCTGTCTCCTTTACTACTACTGCAGAAGCTGCGCATCTATCAGGCAACGCTTCACTGCCACCCAATCCCTGTCCTGAGTCCTCCTTGAACTCCATCTTACAGTCTCCAACCTTTTTGACTTCCAGGGTCATCCTACAGACCACCATCCCATCTAGCTACACTCTCTTCGGTCACAGTTTTGCAGTTTCCACTTTTACATGTCACCCTGTGCCCCTCCCTTTTCTGAAAATATGTGTTTTCATCCTCTTCGCAAAATCCACTACCATCTGACCTCCTGTATTCGTCTCCTTGACACCATATCTTCCTCCTCATCACCCTGTTCCCTTCACCAACGTGTCAATTAAACGCTCCCTCCCTTGGGCGCACTCTCCACCACTTCATCCAACACACTCCAGAATCCTTTTCTCATCCCTCTCACACCCACCCTGTGAGGCATATGAACTTTCAGCATCACACTTTCAACTTCACACTCATCACTCTAATGCTCCTTTCATCTCCAAAACACACACTAACATACTCTTCCTTCACAACACCACCTACCCCATCTCCTCCAATCCACACCATTATAGAACAATTTGAAACCTCTTCCAATAAACCTGGCCTTACTTTCCATCCATCGGGTCTTCTGCATGCAATATATCAACCTTCTCTCTTTTATATCAGCCAGCTTTGTCATACTTACCTGTCATACTGCTCACATTTAAAGTTCTCGCCCTCACTTCTACGCTCCTACTGCTTCTCCTCTCTCCTGCCTCCGGAGACACCCTCCCCTCTTCTTCAGCCAACAGTAGCCCAGTTTCCACTAGCAACCTCTCAGCTAACAGTACAGGTGGCAGTTGTTGTTAACTTGGGAAATTTTCAGGTTCTCCACATATTTGACACGGCAAAGTTTTACCTCGGATGTCCTTCCTGCCATAAAACCCCATCCCCCACCTCCCAAATTTACTTGGGACAGCACTAAAAACTGTCTTGTGCACCTCCAGTGGTTGGGTTAAGGCTAGAAGCAGTTACTGCAGCAAATGTTGGGCAAGACAAACTCCCTATTAATGCATTTGATTTACAGAATAAATGCTGGATGGACGCTCCACTCACCATCTAGGTGCACACTGTAGTTTACAAGACTGTAGCTTATTTATTTCTCTGCATTTGTTAGCCCCCCTTTCCCTGTTTACAGAAGATCATGAACCCCACATGACCACCAGTAATCAGGTATTATATATGGGGGATCATTCCCAGCACGGTGGTGACCATGAGTGGCATGTCAGGAACTCATAAGGAAAGATTTTTAATCTACAGCTAAAAATTCTGAATATTGTTTGCCTTCCGTGTTTATCATTTGTTATTTCAGCACCATTAAATCATCAAAAGAACTTTGTATAGCCCGGAGGAGTTTGCAAACACAGCTAGCTTTGAAATTCAGCTGCACTCTGAACTCTAAAGAATACAAATAGAGGAACCGTGAAGAGAACAAAAAGAACATTGTGGTTTTGAAGATAAATTCCCGCTGTCTGTAAACATGACTCATAGGTAATTAACTTGGGCTCAATATATTAGAAGCGTAAGGTGCCTGTTGTTGCTTTTCTAGCTTTCTGCATTTTTTGTTGCGATTGCAATTTTGTTGTGCCTGATTATGGACCAAGGTGTTACTTGGGAGGGTTTCTAAGGTGCTGACTAGAACAAAACAATGGAATTTGAGGTATTTTAAGCTATACTCTTGAGGGCCTCTTTGGGTTTCTCGGGCTAACACAGCGTGTACCGTTCTTGCCCTTTTCATTCCCAGAATACAGAACTGGGGTGACTTTCTCCTTAAAGTCTACACTTGACACTGTTTAAGAAGCAGAGCAATCTCAGAAATGACAGACTGTTGTCTTAACTGAATGAGCAAACGTAGAAAGGTAACTGACAAAAATACACAGTAGTGTACTAATTGTTACTAGACTACGAAAGTTTCAAGTAAACACTTTTCCTGGGACGGAAGATGCTATACAGATTGAAAACCACTCTACACAAACCTGGGAGGAGAAAAACGTGACCTTATACTTGCATTCAAGCTACAACCAAGTGCCTCTAATAGGATTTATTATAATATGCCCCCACTGTAATTGGCTTGCGCTTCATTTCAGTTCATTTGCTTGAGTGGGGAGTTACAAATTTGCCACTAGATGGCACTATTGTCTCAGTGCCGCAGCACAACAAACATGAGAACTATGAAGAAGCGTTTTAACATTAGCATCAATCTGGATAAATCTTATATAAACAAATCAGGCTGAAGAGAACATCAAAAGACAAGACACACAAGTTGTATAGCATGTCTTTATAGAAAAAATATGTTCATACTTCAGGGAAAACAAAAGATTTTTTGCTTGCTTTTTCTTGTTTTGACATTTTTTTTGTTTGTTTGTTGGTTTATAATCCCTACATTTACGTGGTAAATAACAAACAACTTGGCCAAAGCCATGCTCTTTCAGTATTTCAGTCTCCATTTCTGCAGCACAGATCCTTTAGATCTGCCATCAGATTTCACAAAGAAAGGCAAAAAAGACGGGAAGGGAGGAGGGTCCACTGTTGCTCTTTGATGTCATACAAGGGAGTGATCGATCCTGACATGCTGATGGTATGACAGGCAAACTACAGCGCGTTAGATGCAGAACAGCTGGATGGTACCAAGGGTTGGTGCTGCTGCTGCTGGCTGGTACTGTGAAGCACAATCAAGTCCTTCTGAGGGCTTGTCTGCTACAGTTTTGTTTGTTTTGAGTGCAAGAGCAGTGCAGTTTGGCCCATGCCACCAATCCTTCCTCCAACACGCTTCAGTAGAACCTCCTGTCCTCCAGAGACCAGTCCAAGATCGGCTCACTGATATAAGCTAAAGGCACCACACTTATTTAAACTCCGTCTTGCAGCTCTCTGATGCAATTCATCAAGATTCAATAAAGTCCTGGACAAAAAGCATGCAGTCAATGGATAAGTCCTTTTTTTTTTTTTCATCTTATTAAAGTTTGAAGAAAACCTCAAAACTGGAGCTTACATTTATCAAGCATCCAACCAAATAAGCTATGA